>JAKOOJ010000014.1:23857736-24294797 GCA_022577455.1 Arizona elegans
CCAGCAAATTAAGTAAACTTGTGCTTGAATAATTGTAATGATTGGTTTGCATGAAGTGAGAGTTTTGCATGTGAGATTGATGTATGCAGTTTGATTGCAGCGTGAATGTGAAGTGTGTTGAGGGTAAAAGTTGGTGAAAATTCACTTTAATTCCCCTTCATATAATTTGTGGGAAATGTCTGTGAATGATGGAGGTTAGAGAGAAATGCAGAATGTGTTGCTTTGTTGGAAGAATGCTGAATGAAGCAGGTTGCCTGCTTGATTGCCTGCTGTAAAATGTTTTTTTTTTTCCTCTCCCTCCCCCCTCTTTTCCTTTGGAAGTGAGAAGCAGGAAAAGGGTGGGCTGTTGGATTTTTTTTTTCAGTGGACATCTCTCTTTGCTGAAAGAGCAGAGAAAGGAGGGGGAAAGATCGGCTAATGTGGTTTTTGCTGCTGATATCTTTAATTTGCATATGAAAGCTTTTCTGCTCTGAATACAATTTTGATTTTATTTTTTTCTGGAAATTGAGGTTTAAAACGCTTAATTAAACCTATATAAAAGAAATGATTTTGAAAGATTTTTTTAATCTGACTTGCATTTTACTAAAGGCAGAGAATTGAAGCTAAAGTTTGATATATTTCAGATTTGTTTGTTTGATTGTTAGCAGCATAAGTTGTTGTTCCTTTCGAAGAAGGAGCTAATTTGTTTATAAAAGAGAGATATTCACTAAAACACAGAAATAGCAAACTGAATAATTATAGGGAACGAACAACTACAAAGGGTTAGGAAAAACAGAGAGTGAACTATTCAACTATTACTTATTTGCCAGACCCAGGACCGAAGAACCTAATCACAAACAAAGACATTTAACCACCATAAAACCATCACACACACAAAATAAAGAATTCACACGCCAAATCAAAAGATGTGTTTTTTTGGAAAAAAAAGGGGGGGAAAATGGTTACTCTTACAGTTACGACAGGCTAGCCTACGAACGCTGTGCTTGTGTTTGTTTCTTGCCTGCCCCCCCCCCCCCCCCCCAACCAATAAACTGATTCTACTCTCAAGCAGCTGACCTCCAATCATTTCGAAGTAATCTCCCAGCCGGGAGTTTTGAATTCAGGAAGGGAAAGCTCTGCCTTTCAACAATTCTTAAAGGGAAAGGCTTCTTTTTCCTTCCGACAGGAGTAGCGTCTCAGCCTCTATCTATAAACAAGCAAAAATTAAAATAGTTCTATGCAAAATTAATTGTATCTGGACCTTGGAGTTTGAAATGGGAGGGACATGAAAGAGGGAGCCTTGAAAATTTGAAACAAGCTTTGACCAAGGCTCCTGTATTAAGTTTACCAAACTTGGAAAAGCCATTCAATCTCTTTGAAAACACACACACACACACACAGACACACACACACAAATGAAACAATTTTAATGCAGCAGACAGACTTGATTGTAACTACAAATCACAATTTGAATCAAGCACAGTTCTTAGCCAACACCGGATCAATGGATCAGTTTGGATTAGAACATTATGGTGCTGAAGTGATTGATTTACAAACAAAAATAAGACCTGATTTGGAGGAACACCCCCTGGAGGAAGGAGAAGTAATTTGTATAAATGGTTCCTCTAGGGTGGAAGGGGGAGTACGGAAAAATCCTGGAAACAAGGGGTTTGCCTCGAAATTGGTCTGCTCAAACCTTTGAATTGTATTCATTAAATTAAGCTCTATGGACAGGGAGCCTGGATAGCTCAATAGACAAATGCATTGTAATTTAACACCAGCTGTCTGCACTTACTGTCAATTCGAATCTCACCAGGCTCAAGGTTGACTCAGCCTTCCATCCTTTCTAAGGTAGGTGGATTGAGGACCCAGTTTGTGGGGGCAATAAACTGACTTTATGAAGGCTATTGCTTAACGCATTATAATCCTGAGTCTCCGGAGAAGGGCGGCACATTGAAGAAAAAAAAAAAGGGAGGAGGGATGCTGGATACTGTATGGGGATTCTGGAGACTGTATGCATTTGAGATAGTGCATTCATTTGGCAAAATATGGGTGGAGTCATTGGGGAATTCAAGCTATGTTTTAAAAAGCTATGGTTGTATTGGGATATATCCTTTAGTAACATCAATTATAAACAAATGTTTGATTTGTAAAAAGGTGAATGAACAAGCTGTTAGGAAACAACAGATGGGTGGGAGACCACCAGCTTTAAGACCATTTCAATGTATTCATGTGGATTTTACAGAATTGCCAAAAGAGAAAGATTATCATCATATGAACTGTTGTTTGGAGTAGTTTTCACTACAGGAAGCATATGCATTGATTTTCTGGAAACCAGAGACAAAGTATTGAAACAATATGTGTATAAACTGTCCAGATATTTTAAAGTTTTTAGGAAACAAGGACTATTAGCCCAAACACCACCTTTGAAGTTTCCAGTCCATAAATTCCACCATGATGATTGGATGTTCCTGGAAGGAAGTGAAAGGGCCCATGCCAGCCCCAAAGGAGTGGAAGGATTGAGTGGTTGCCTATGCTGTTTCCCAACTGAAGAGGACTACAACTGCTCAGATCCCTTTGCGCTCTCTCCCAGATGTATTAGTTTTGTAACTGTGCTTTTAAGATCTTAGGAGGACGGTCCTGGATCCACTGGATGAGATTGAAGCCCGCAGACCAAAGTGATCCAGTCACATACCAGGTGACAACAACTGACCGGCCCTTGGTGTTGAGGTTCAAGAAGAATACACCCTGCTGAGTCCTACCGGCAACGGGCTCTCAACGCACGGTGGTGATCGTCAAGCTTTGCTGAACCACCCCGGAAGCTGGTTCTCTACGCACGGCCGAAGCTTGGAACGGAGGAAGACAACATTCCATGACTATAGTTTGTAATGTAAAACCCATTAACAGTGATAGTATCCAGTAAGCACTTATTAAAAACACTCATGGTTGAGGAAGATTGGGGTGTGGGGACTCTGGGCAACAGCTACTTTAGCCCTTCTGTTGGTATTGTTTTAATACAATTGATATTGCCCTACCCCAAGTTACACATATCCCTAATCCTCTTCCTGACATGGTGAACTTGTAAACTTTGGGTCTTGCGCTCTTAAGGCCTTGTGGGTGTGGGAATAAAGTCACTATGATTTATTTGGGGTTGTGGGTACTATTAGCCAAAGGTCTAGTGAGTGATGCTATCTTGAACAGTAGTTCCCCAGGTTGTGTGGATGTTCAAGAAATTCCCCTTGTCTCTGCGGAAGGATTTGAAGATGTCAAGAATCCCAGGGGACCTAGCAGCATCAAGACACTGAATGGGGACACTTTGGGTCAAGTCCACTCCCGCCAACAACGTGGCATCAGAAGGTGGAGTGGGTACCTTATTCCTAAACCAACTCCTAGACCTAAGGTTAAGAGTTTAACAATCCCGGTACAGGGGGGAATAGAAGGGGCCCCACAATAATTGAAAAGAAGAGATTGCATATCAGGGATACTGGAATTGGGTCGAAACCTGGTTAAATCATAGGGTCACCTTCCCTGTGTGTAAAGAGACATCAGAAACCTGGTAGGCCTATAGGATCCCTGACAAAAGAACAATGTCCATCAGAAGTGTACCTTGGTCCTAGAATGAACCTTAGGGATGTAAAACTAACCAAAGATCTTTTTCCTTCTGCACACCACTCACTTTCTCATCACCTCCAACTGCCATCATCACAAAATGAGGAGGATGGAAGAGGTCCTGGAAGGTATCCAAGGAAAGGTGCACTAGTCTGTTCCAGCCCCCTTACGTCACTATCTGGTTCTCCATTAGGTCCAACACAGGTTTATGTGTCTTCTTTCCCCCTGGGATACTACCTCCCGGTATCTTTTTGAAGGTCCAATCCTTGGAGATAAGCAAAAGGACCCTTCACTAAAAGTCCCATTACAGCCGCTGATGGGAATGTTTGTAGCAGGGACTTTGGGAGTCTGGACTAATATAAAAGACCATCGAGCCCATGCTTTCTCCATGAACATTGGTGTGTGTTTAGGGGAAAAAGGAGTTTTCTTTTATTGTGGGACAAATGCGTATTTATGTTTGCCAACAAATTGGACCGGAACATGCACACTAGTACTCCTTTTTCCTGAAATAGATGTTGTCAGTGGAGAACATACCATCCCTGTTCCTCTCATGGGGCATGTTCAGAAACGGGTACCAATCTTAGTCCCACTATTAGTAATCATAGGGATAGGAACTGCAGTGAAACAGGTGTAGGTGGGGTAACACACTCAGTAATACAGTTTCAGCAATTATCAGAAGAAAGCTGAACCAAATTGCTGGAACCCTGGTGGAAGTCCAAGACCAGATAGAGTCATTGGCAGCAGTGGTCTTATAAAATCGACGTGCCTTAGACCTTGTGGCCACAGAGAGAAGAGGTATGAGAAGATTGTTGTTTCTATGTGAATAAATCAGGTGTGGTCAGAGAAGTTGCCAAGGATTTGCAGGATAGGGCATCCAAGATAAGTCAGAGGTTACAAACAACTGACAGGTGGTTTTCTTGGTTGCCTGGATCCGGCTGGATTAAACAAATGTTATTCTTGTTGATATGGCTGTGGCAGGCCTAGCTTTTATTCCTTGTGCAGGCCTAGCTTTTATTCCTTGTGCAATCCCTTGTGCAAACAGCTATCTGTGAAGGAATTAGTTTTGACAGAGCGTTTTCTTGAAGAAAAAAAAAGTTTCTGAAACAGACACATATGTCAAAATAGGGTCTGGGAAAAGAATGGAAGGAGTACCTCCAAGGATTAATAGGGTGAAGATCAAGAAATACCTATCTCTTGCCTAGATTAGTCATATGTTGTGGGATATTATATGTTGGCTTTGTGTATTAAGGGACATAGAGTGTTGTGTAGGAAGTAATGGAAGTTTATGCACTACAATATAACTAATTGATTTATATTAAAATGTTGAATTTGTATTAAACAACTGTATTACATAATTAAGAGATGTGAGAATGGATATAAAAATAGATGACAATGCGAAGGGGTATAATATAGAATAGAAGGGAAAAATTGAATTTGATTAAGATTAGAGATGAGGATGAAGGGTAATATTGTTTTTTTAAAAAAATAGATGAGGAATAAATATGGTAAAAAGGAAATATAGAAATTGTAAATTTAATTGAAATGACTAAATACTGTGTTGGAAGAAATATCCTTCTGGGTTCTGCTCCAAGTGGGGAAAAAGACACTGGAAACATGGAGACTATTTGGAAAGATGTTTTAATGGTGGACAGGATCACATGGCTTGATGGGGCCCACTGTGTTAGTTTCTGTTGCTATTGTGTTGCAAATGTCCTTTGACAAAGGATTGACTTTCTGCCTCTGGGCCATTAACAAAGGGTGGGGGGCAGGAAGGTGGGAGCTGATTTGTCTGTAAAATATGCTTCTCCATTTCTCATCCAGGGAAATATAATATTCTGCCTTTTTAATATTTCCCAAAATATTTCATTCTTCTAGGAAAGGGGTGGGTACTAACCTCCTACAACTGTTTAAATTTGTGGACCGGCCAAATACTCTGTTCAAAGAAAATACGTTGTATGTTTGTATGTGTGTTTCTAATTATTGCTATTTATTGCTATTTGTTCTCTTTTATTCTTTAAAGTTTAACAATGCCTTCTTTATCTTAATATCTTTATATTTGTTTGGGGTTGGCTTTCTTCCCTTTCATCTTTTTTATTGTACAGCAATCTTTCTCCTCAAACCTACCACCTCTGTCTTTTCTTTCCTTCTTATTTTCTCTTCCCCCCCTTCTTCTTCTTCCTACTTCCTCTTCCTTTCTCCTTCCCCTCCTCTCTTCCTCCCTCTCTTACCCTCACTCCTACTCTAATTTCCCTTCCCTTCCTTCATCCCTCTCTATTGCTGTATCCTTTTATGCATATGGACTACTCAGAGGGCTGAAAAAGTTATTTTTGACTGGTCCTCGCACTTTTGACCAGTCCTCGAACTTACGACTGTCCTCACATTTTACGTTTTTTGCCCTATCTTATACCATGTTGAAGAGAAGCAGTTGTGAAATGAGTGACACGGTTTTTAAGAATGGTACAATGGACATAAATGATGACCAGTCATAACTGCGAAGACCGGTCAAAAGTGCAAGGACCTGTAAGAAATCACATTTTTCAGCCCTCTGGGTAGTCCTTTTGTGCACAGGGACTACTCAGAGGGCTGAAAAAGTTATTTTTGACTGGTCCTCGCACTTTTGACCAGTCCTCGAATTTATGACTGTCCTCACATTTTACGTTTTTTGCCCTATCTTATACCATGTTCAAGAGAAGCAGTTGTGAAATGAGTGACATGATTGTTAAGAATGCTGCACAGGCATAAATGTGAGGATGGTCATAAGTGTGAGGACCAGTCAAAAGTGCGAGGACCTGTCAGAAATGACTTTTTTCAGCCCTCTGAGTAGTCCCTATACACATAGCCATGGCCACCTGTCACATGACCAGCTAGCCTTGCCCACCCAGTCACGTGACCGCCAAGCCACACCCACAAAATAAGCCACGCACACAGAACCGGTAGTAAAAAAAATTTAGAACCCACCCCTGGTTGAGGGTCACCACAACATGAGGAACTGTATTAAAGGGTCGTGGCATTTGGAAGGTTGAGAATCACTGCACTAAGGGAACCAGGTACGTTTAGCCTAAAAAAGAGAAGGCTTAGAGACATGATAGTCATCTTCCAATATTTTAAAAGCTGCCACAGGGAAGAGGAAGTGGGTTTATTTTCTGCAGCATTCTGAACAACAAGAAGCAATGGATGGAAGCTCATTGGAGAGAGATCCAACCTGGAAATAAAGAAATCTTGACAGAACAATTTTATCAGTGGAACAGCTTGCCTCCCAGAGGTGGTCCATTGCTGGAGGTTTTCAAGAAAAGATTAGACAACCATTTGTCCAGGATAGTATGAGATTCTTACCTTGGGCAAAGAATCTGACTAGAAGACCTTCAAGGTCTCTTCCAGCCCAAGGGGTCTTTGATTTAACCCAGGGTGTGCAAGGCCAAGTTATCAGCTATGAACCTGATCAAGGCGTTGAGTAACCTGCAACTCCATCGCCCACAGCTCTGCTCTCCCTTGTGCAACCAGGCAGGTGGGTGTAAATGAACTGTGTGCTGACTCTGGGGCTGTGCCTGGTGGGGAGAGCACCTCACTTGCAAGTCTACCCAGTATGATGGAGAAGGACATCCACTGGGCCCAAAAGTCGGTTGAGCCCCACACTGTGATTACTTCTCACTGAGAAATTCCACTTCAGTCCAGTCTAAAACTGAAATGGAGAGTGGATCTGGGACAAGACTCCAACTGGTTCTCACAGGGTTACAGGTCAGCCATAATAGCTGAGTGTGGATGGAATAGCACAGAGCTATTGCCACTCACTGCCCCACTCACCTGAAGAACAGCCCAAGTCCAGAGCCATTGTGCAGGTGGACTTAACTCCTTTGCTTTGTTTTGTGGGGCTGCAGGATCCCCTCATCTTCCTCAATTTGTGCAACACAAAATCGGGAGTAGCACTGAGTCTTGAAGGCACAGCCTGGCACCCTCATGGGGCAACTTTTCTGGCTGGGGTTTGTCTGCAACACTCATTGTCCCCACAAGATGGCAATGTTAGGGAAGGATGACATTTCCATTTGTGAGGAAGTGCTCCCCTCCGCCCGCCCCAACTGTTCTATCAGGGCAGCCTGGTCTACCTGAATATACAGGAAGTCGCTTTTGCGTTTTTGTGTTGAATTTATATTTACATTTATTTCTTTGTCAGTAAATATAAATTCAAAATTTGTGAGGAAGGTTCCCTAATGGCTGGGGTGGGGTGGTAGCTAGGACTGGGGACACCTTGGGCTCGGGTGAAATCCAGCGGGTTCTGACAGGTTCTGGAGAACTAGTAGCGGAAATTTTGAGTAGTTTGGAGAACTGGCAAATGCCACCTCTGGCTGGCCCCAGAGTGGGGTGGGAATGGGGATTTTGCAGTATCCTTCCCCTGGAGTGGGGTGGGAATGGAGACTTTGCAGTAATCTTCCCCTGCCACGCCCAACAAGGCACACCACACCCACGAAGCCACACCCACAGAACCAGTAGTAAAAAAATTTGGATTTCACCACTGCTTGGGCTGCTTGCTTTTCTCAGCCCAGCTAACCTCCTAGGGTGCATTCGGAGGGGGGCTTTGGCACAGGAGGTGGGGGGTGAGAAAGGAAGACAACCACAGGCCTCCAGCCTCAAACCACATTCCTCCATTTTGTATAAACCCCTATCTACCTCTAATCCAGCGGTTCTCAACCTGGGGGTCGCGACCCCTTTGGGGGTTGAACGGCCATTTCCCGGGTTGCCAAAGCCCTCTCTCACCCCCCCCTCCCCCCACGCCTTCACTCACCGTCCCCTCTGCCTCTGTTGGATCGCCCGGTCGCCGTTCGCTTACCCCGCCCACTCCCAATCTATTGCTGCCTCAGGAGTCCCAGCTGGTGGCTAGAGGGAAAAAAACTTTAAATTCTTGCCCCGAGGCTTCAAAGAGTTAGTTGCAAAAACTTCCTGGAGCAAATTTTTTTCCCCCTACCTATGCTGAAAAGAGAAAGCGAAAGGAGGGTCTTAGCTGCAACGTGACAAAATGAGGCAGAGAGATTTCTTTTTCTTTTTCCTCACCAAAAAAGGTAGGTGCAAAACTGCAAACAATGGGAAATTTAGGGCAAGATTTTAGGGCAAGATTTTAAAACACAAAAGAAAAAAAGCTCTATTTAGGGAATTGTAATAATTGAGATACTATTAATTGGATATTATGTTGAAAGCAGAAATGGTTGTGGTTTGGAGGAATATATGGGGGAAATTATTTGGTTTATTAGTATTGGTAAATATAATTAATTGATTTGTAAGAAATTGGATTGCATGGAAATAATTGGAATATTCATGTTCATATTGATTAATATACAAAAAAGATAGTTATATAACTAATTGATTTATATTAAAGGGGTATAATATAGAAGGGAAAAATTGAATTTGATTAAGATTAGAGATGAGGATGAAGGGTAATATTGTTTTTTTAAAAAAATAGATGAGGAATAAATATGGTAAAAAGGAAATATAGAAATTGTAAATTTAATTGAAATGACTAAATACTATGTTGGAAGAAATATCCTTCTGGGTTCTGCTCCAAGTGGGGAAAAAGACACTGGAAACATGGAGACTATTTGGAAAGATGTTTTAATGGTGGACAGGATCACATGGCTTGATGGGGCCCACTGTGTTAGTTTCTGTTGCTATTGTGTTGCAAATGTCCTTTGACAAAGGATTGACTTTCTGCCTTTGGGCCATTAACAAAGGGTGGGGGGCAGGAAGGTGGGAGCTGATTTGTCTGTAAAATATGCTTCTCCATTTCTCATCCAGGGAAATATAATATTCTGCCTTTTTAATATTTCCCAAAATATTTCACTCTTCTAGGAAAGGGGTGGGTGCTAACCTCTTACAACTGTTTAAATTTGTGAACCGGCCAAATACTCTGTTCAAAGAAAATATGTTGTATGTTTGTATGTGTGTTTCTAATTATTGCTATTTATTGCTATTTGTTCTCTTTTATTCTTTAAAGTTTAACAATTCATTCTTTATCTTAATATTTTTATATTTGTTTGGGGTTGGCTTTCTTCCCTTTCATCTTTTTTATTGTACAGCAATCTTTCTCCTCAAACCTACCACCTCTCTCTTTTCTTTCCTTCTTACTTTTTCTTCCTCCCCCTCCTCTTCTCCTCCTCCCTACTTCCTCTTCGTTTCTCCTTCTTCTCCTCTCTTCCTCCCTCTCTTACCCTCCCTCCTACTATAATTTCCCTTCCCTTCCTTCATCCCTCTCTATTGCTGTATCCTTTTATGCATATGGACTACTCAGAGGGCTGAAAAAGTTATTTCTAACTGGTCCTCGCACTTTTGACCAGTCCTCGAACTTACGACTGTCCTCACATTTTACGTTTTTGCCCTATCTTGTCACCATGGTGAAGAGAAGCAGTTGTGAAATGAGTAACACGGTTGTTAAGAAAGCTACAATGGGCATAAATGATGACCAGTCATAAGTGCGAAGACCGGTCAAAAGTGTGAGGACCTGTCAGAAATCACTTTTTTTCAGCCCTCTGGGTAGTCCTTTTGTGCATATGGACTACTCAGAGGGCTGAAAAAATTATTTTTGACTGGTCCTCGCACTTTTGACCAGTCCTCGAACTTACGACTGTCCTCACATTTTACGTTTTTGCCCTATCTTGTCACCATGGTGAAGAGAAGCAGTTGTGAAATGAGTGACATGGTTGTTAAGAAAGCTGCACGGGCATAAATGTGAGGATGGTCATAAGTGTGAGGCCCAGTCAAAAGTGCGAGGCCCAGTCAGAAATGACTTTTTTCAGCCCTCTCAGTAGTGCACATAGCCACGTCCACCCGGTCACATGACGAGCTACCCACGCCTACACAGTCACGTGACCAGCTAGCCACACCTACCCAGTCACATGATTGCCAAGCCACACCCCCAACTAAGCCACGCCCACAGAACCTGTTGTTAAAAAAATTGAATCCCACCACTGGTGAAAGGGCCTCATAAGTGGAATAGCCTAGGGCGTCTTTTCATCTAAATCCGGCCCTGCTTGTGCCGGCTAGCTAATGAGGAGCGAGAATGGGCGTGAGAGGCGGAGGGACGCCGGGAGTGGTGGTTGTTTCAAGGTGGCAGATGTGGCCGCGGGGCTGAAGCCGGCAGGAGCTGTTTCCTGGAGCCGAGGCCGTATCCTTTATTCGCAGGCGGTTGGTCATGGGATGAGGCGGTTGACGGAAGGGACCTTGGCGGGCTTGTCCTGAGGGGAGACCGTGGCCTGGCAGCGGTGACGCGGAGAACCATGACTGGGTAGCCTCTGAACATGTACAGACTGCTGCCGTTGTCTTTTTTTTTTTTTTCCCGTAGGAGTTTTCTGGCCTTTAAAGTTGCTTGTAGCCCGGAAAGATAAAGCAGTCTTCCTCAGCATGCTTGTCTTTTGGACTACAACACCCATCCTCCGCAGGTTGCGGAGCCGTTGGCTTTCCAGCAGGGAGGGACTCTAGTTCCCATCCGTCTCAGCCAGCTGTGTGGCACAGTGGTGGCTTTCAAAATTTTTTACTACCGGTTCTGTGAGTGTGGCTTGGTGGACATGGCTTGGTGGGCGTGGCAGGGGAAGGATACTGTAAAATCTCCATTTATGGTACAGGTAATCCTCGATTTATGGACACAATTGAGCCCAAAATTTCTGTTGCTAAGTGAGACAGTTAAGTGAACTTTGCCCTGTTTTATGACCTTTGTTGCCACAGTTGTTAATAGCTGCAGTTGGGCATGTAATCACACGGTTGTTAAGGGAATCCGGCTTCCCAATTGACTGTCGGAAGGTCGCAAAAGGAGATCACGTGACTCTGGGACACTGCATCTGAATTTGAATCGTGACCATGGGGATGCTACAAAGGACGTGAGTGTGAAAAAGGTCATAAGTCACTTTTTTCAGTGCTGCTGTTAACTGTTACTAAATGAACTTTTGTAAGTGGAGGACTACTTGTACACCGCCTATCTCATTAAGCAAAGTGACTCTGGGTGACTTCATTGCACCAGAAAACCTATATAATGACTTTGGTGGCGGGATGGACAGACAAGGGTGGGGGTCCTTCCAGTGGGAATTTGCCCCAAGAGATCCCATTGCAGGCCAAGCGTATCGGGTGGCCTTCATCCTCCAAAAAGCAACATGTCATTTTGTGCTTGAATGAAACCAACAATAACTATGTTGACAATGGTGGGTTGTTGTTTCCCACTTACAAACTATGCCCTTAAACCTGGTTAAAGACGGATCTAAAATTTATTTAATGCAACAAACTATATAGTAAACTGAAAAGGAAGCTCAGTTCTTCAACTTAAACATAAACTGCTCTCGCGATGGGTGAGTACATAAATATATATTAGGTATATAATTAATATATACTTAATATGTATTTTATGTGTGTACACTTAATGTCCATGAAATGTATGAACATAAAATACATATGAAATATGTATTAATTATATTACATATATAATTAACACATATTAAAAAGTATAAAGTACTTAAAATATGTACATTGTCAGATCCCTAAAAGTGATACTGCCATTCAGTTGGAGGAGGGGGGACACTTGGATCCCTAGCATTGCCTGTGTCAACATATACTTTACAACCTATATCCTGGCGCCAAAGAGCCCTGAGATCTCCTTTACCTGCAGGAATTTTTATGATAGCCATGTGGGTTGTCTCACTTTAAAGTAAATGGTGGGAATGCATGTTTGTTCATTTCTTATTCTTAATTTAACTTAATTAATTTAAATTAATTAATTTAAGTTCATTCTTAAATCAGCTAGCCATGCAAGGAAACCAGATTTTTTCCTGGATGTTCATTTTCTTGGAGTTGAATGAGAGCAGTGAGATGGAACTGAACCCATTTTCTCTGAAAATACTATCTCAAATAGTTGGAATAATTTATATGTATGTATGTGCAGCATTTATTTATATTCCGCCTTTATTATTTTTACAAATAACTCCAAATGCTCCTTCTTCCTCCTATTTTCCCGGCAACAACAATTCTGTGAGGTGGGTTGGGCTGAGAGAGAGGCCCAACATCACCAAGTTGGCTTTCATGGCTAAAGTGCAGGGGTGAAATGCTCCCGGTTTGGACCGGATCACTTGATCCGGTAGCGATGGAGGTGGGTGGTCATGCCCAGCTGAGCCGCACAATCATCAGAGGCTTTTTTTTTACTTTTAAAAGCATTTTTTCTACAACTTCACCCAAATGCTTCACCCAAATGCTCCACAAGTCCGGAATTCTGGATCTTATTAAAGCCTCATTGCATATTTCTTGTAATTTTGGTAATAATATTTTCCTCCAAAATAAATCCAAATTTTTATACAATTCTCCTGGGAAACCGTCTGGGCCTGGTGATTTATTATTTTTGAGTTTGGATATTGCTATCTTTAATTCTTCTGTTGTGACTTCCCTGTTCAGCATTTCTTTTTCCTCCCCCTCCTATCAGTGGGAGTTTTTCCCCTATCAAATATTGTTCAATTTTCTCTTTCAGGATTTCCTCCTCCTTGTACAATGTTGCGTAATCCGTGCTATTTTGAGTTTATCTTCCTCTTTATTTCGTAGGTTCCCACTCTTATCTTCTAGTACAGTGGTTCTCAACCTTCCAAATGCCGCGACCCTTTAATACAGTTCCTCATGTTGTGGTGACCCCCAACCAGGGGTGGGTTCTAAATTTTTTTTACTACCGGTTCTGTGGGCGTGGCTTATTTTGTGGGCGTGGCTTGGCGGTCATGTGACTGGGTGGGCAAGGCTAGCTGGTCATGTGACAGGTGGCCATGGCTATGTGTATAGGGACTACTCAGAGGGCTGAAAAAAGTCATTTCTGACAGGTCCTCGCACTTTTGACTGGTCCTCACACTTATTACCATCCTCACATTTATGCCTGTGCAGCATTCTTAACAACCATGTTACTCATTTCACAACTGCTTCTCTTCACCATGGTAACAAGATAGGGCAAAAACGTAAATTGTAAGGACAGTCGTAAGTTTGAAGACTGGTCAAAAGTGCGAGGACCAGTCAAAAATAACTTTTTCAGCCCTCTGAGTAGTCCATATGCATAAAAGGATACAGCAATAGAGAGGGATGAAGGAAGGGAAGGGAAATTAGAGTAGGAGTGAGGGTAAGAGAGGGAGGAAGAGAGGAGGGGAAGGAGAAAGGAAGAGGAAGTAGGAAGAAGAAGAAGGGGGGGAAGAGAAAGTAAGAAGGAAAGAAAAGACAGAGATGGTAGGTTTGAGGAGAAAGATTGCTGTACAATAAAAAAGATGAAAGGGAAGAAAGCCAACCCCAAACAAATATAAAGATATTAAGATAAAGAATGAATTGTTAAACTTTAAAGAATAAAAGAGAACAAATAGGAATAAATAGCAATAATTAGAAACACACATACAAACATACAACGTATTTTCTTTGAACAGAGTATTTGACAGGTTCACAAATTTAAACAGTTGTAGGAGGTTAGCACCCACCCCTTTCCTAGAAGAATGAAATATTTTGGGAAATATTAAAAAGGCAGAATATTATATTTCCCTGGATGAGAAATGGAGAAGCATATTTTACAGACAAAGCAGCTCCCACCTTCCTGCCCCCCACCCTTTGTTAATGGCCCAAAGGCAGAAAGTCAATCCTTTGTCAAAGGACATTTGCAACACAATAGCAACAGAAGTGGGAGTGGGCGGGGTAAGCGACCGGGTGATCCAACAGAGGCAGATCCAACCCCCACCCCCTGGGAGTCTGACAACCAATCAGGATACTTTTTCGGGGCCCCAAGAAATGCAAAGCCAGAGAGAGCATAAAAACCCGAGGATTTACTGTATCTGCCCCTTTTCTGATCAGGAACTCAAGCCATGTGATCCTGTCCACCATTAAACCATCTTTCCAAGCAGTCTCCATGTTTCCAGTATCTTTTTCCCCACTTGGAGCAGAACCCAGAAGGATATTTCTTCCAACACAGTGTTTAGTCATTTCAATTAAATTTACAATTTCTATATTTCTTTTTTGCCATATTTATTCCTCATCTATTTTTTTAAAAAACCAATATTACCCTTCATCCTCATCTCTAATCTTAATCAAATTCAATTTTCCCCTTTTATTCTATATTATACCCCTTCACATTGTCATCTATTTTTATATCCATCCTCACATTGGTTAATTATGTAATTATGTAATACAGTTGTTTAATACAAATTCAACATTTTAATATAAATCAATTAGTTATATAACTATCTTTTTTGTATTTTAGTCAATATGAACATGAATATTCCAATTATTTCCATGCAATCCAATTTCTTACAAATCAATTAATTATATTTACCAATAATAATAAACCAAATAATTTCCCCCATATATTCCGCCAAACCACAACTTAACCATTTCTGCTTTCAACACAATATACAATTAATAGTATCTCAATTATTACAATTCCCTAGTTAAATAGAGCTTTTTTTCTTTTGTGTTTTAAAATCTTGAACCTCCCCTTTTGGCCTAAATTTCCCATTGTTTGCAGTTTTGCACCTACCTTTTTTGGTGAGGAAAAAGAAAAAGAAATCCCTCTGACTCATTTTGTCAGGTTGCAGCAAAGATCCTGTTTCCTTACTTTCAATTTCGCTTTTTCAGCATAGCTAGGGGGGGAAAAAATTGCTCCAGGAATTTGCCTCTTTGCAGCTAGCTCTTTGAAGCCCTGCGGCAAGAATTTAAAGTTTTTTTCCCTCTAGCCATCAACTGGGATTCCGGAGGCAGCAATAGATTGGGAGTGGGTGGGGTAAGCGAATGGCCGGCGATCCAACAGAGCAGAGAGTGAGGGTGAGTGAAGGCCTGGGGGGAGGGGGAGAGAGAGGGTTTTGGCAACCACTGTGAAATGGCCGTTTGACCCCCAAAGGGGTCGCGACCCCCAGGTTGAGAACCGCTACTCTAATTATTAATTACCACTATCTATTTATATAAATGTCTATAAGTATTATTTTCACAATACTCAATAATTTCTTCTATTTCTTTGCACTGTTCATTTAAGAAGGTATTCTAGTTAGTTGCCTCATCCTGTAATAACAGACAATGGTTTAATTCAGGTTGGCTATTTTAACGAGTCAACAGAAAAGAAATGTCTGCTTTGGTCTGCTTATGATTTGCTGATCTTTGGGTGGAAGAAAGCTTTCTCTGACCTGCATTTTAAATGCTCTGATTCTAAAACCCTGGAATACAACAAAATACCTTTCTTGCTTGCTTTCCTTGAACGATATCGCAGTTTCAGATGAAGACCGGCAACCTGTGTATGTCCCAGGTACGTTGTATGAATGGCTACAGCAGAAGTTTGGATAGTAAATATGATCCAAATCTAATTTGTGTGCATACTGCAAGCACTTGTTGAATATAGATAGTCCTCGATTTACAACCATGAAGGCATGCCCATTAGAATGGAATGGAGAATGGAATGCGAATAGAACAACAGAACAGAATAGAATATGGGATGGGATGGAATGGAATAGAAATAGAAATAGAATAGAAATAGAGTAGAATTAGAATAAAATAGAAATAGAATAGAATAAAAACTTTATTGTAACGTTAGATGTGCACTAATCAGCATACTTTAAAATGAAGTTTGCTTTGAGCTCGAAGCACATAGCGCTTATAAGCAGTATTCTGAATAACGGGAAGCGAACTTCCTATAATCATCTCTGCTGTCCTCACCACTCTCTGTAGGGACTTTCTGAGGCGCTACTGCCATCAAACCAAACAGGGATGCAGTTTGTTAAAACACGTTCAATTGTGCCCCTATAAAAAGTGGCTAGGACATAAGGAGAAATTATGGCCCATTATGTTGAAGGTGGTGATGGTCATTAAGCAAGAGTGTGATGTGTTAAGCGGAGCATGGAATGGGGGTGGGGGAGACCCTTGGGCTATCCTGTGCTTTGCTCCTCACTGCTTGGAGTCCATGGACCCCTCCTTTCCTGCCCTTCCCCCCCCCCAATCTTCTCTCCTCACAGAAGGAGACAGTTCCTCCTGTCCTGTCTTTACCAGTCCATCCCGTCCCATCCCCTGATATGTGGCTCGCTTGGAAAAATTCTACACGATTTCCATTTTTAAAAGAAGTGGAAGCAAAGATAGTAATAAAACCCAGCATTAGCACAAAACATTATGACATTGATTAAGCAACTCCAAGGTGAGTAATTAAAAATGTGTGAGCTTGTTCGATAAATTAATCAAATTTACCTTTATGAAGAAAAGTAAAGCGCCAGGTCAAAAGCCAATAAATCCAAAGAGTAAATTTTACAATGTTGCCTTTATGGCAATCTTGAAGATAGATGAAAAGCCTAAATGTGGGATAAATTGTGTGTGTGTGTGTGTATGAGAAAGAGAGAAATAGAAGAAAATAGGAGGAGGAGTGGTGGGAGGGGAAGGGAGGAAGAATAGAATAAAATAGAATGCAGAATGGAAGAATTTGGTGGCCCATGAGGCCTATAAACTCACCCAATGGTAGCCAATGGGACATTGCAAAAGGGAAATGTTGCATGTTTTGAAATTTGAAGCTAGAATTATGGGATCAAGTTGAGTTTTTACCATGCAATCAAATCCTGCATATGATAACTTGTTTCGGAGTATTTGGAGATTTAAACATAAATAGAACAGAACAGAACGGAATAAAAGAGTTGGAAGGGACCTTGGAGGTCTTCTAGTCCAACCCCCTGCTCAGTCAGCAAACCCTATACCTTTTCAGACAAATAGCTGCCCAGTCCCTTCTTAAAAAGCTCCAGTGTTGGAGCATCCACAACTTCTGGAGGCATTCAGATCTTACCAAGTTTTATGTAGCAATTGTTGCTTCTGGCAAATAATTGTGTTAGCCACAGAGGATGAATTCACAAAGGTTAAAAATAGGACTGCACCCCTTGCCCAAATCCCCATTTCTGAGTCCCTTGCAAAATTGCAATCCTTCTCTTCTTCCTTCTTCCAGCCCTGGGTGAAGCTCGTTTGTGGAAGCATAAACCAACAATGACTCTTCCAACGCAACATTTGGGAAATTATCCACTGCAATTGTTTGTAAAAATGTGTCTTTTCTTCCTTAGTCCATTCAAGTATGGCTGAATTTTCAGCTGAATCTCTAGCCATTAAAATACATTTATGGTAAATTCAGGAAGGTTTCTTTCGAAGTTCTTTTTGTAAATATGGGTTTTCATTTTTTTAGGGGCCTGACAAAGGAGCAACAAATAGGGCTTCTTTAAAGGATTTATGCCCTGAAGACAAGAGGCGCATTGCTAACTTAACTAAGGAGGTCGCAAGGTGAGGATAGACGGGGTTTGATAATGGGGAAGGCAGAGAATTTCCTTTCCAGCTCTGTTTTTGTGAATTGGAGGAATTTGTCTTTATTGAAAGTGTTCTAGCACATTCTCTCTGAGAGATCCGAGAGAACTCTCAGTGGGAGGGACAGATACGGCAGGAGCAGGGGAGCATATCATGTTAGGGAAGTGCACACTCGCTGTCTACGAGCGGTGGCGTGCTCCGGCCCCCAAGGCTCCACTCGTTCCCCAGGTTGCACAGACCCTCAGGGCCCAGGCCTTCGGCTGATGCTATGCAATGCCAGGTCCGTAGTAAATAAAGCCCCCCTCATTTGTGATCTTGTTCAGGAGGGGGGAGCGTATTACGGAGGTATTACGGCAGGTATTACGGAGACCTGGTTGGGCCAGGATGGGGGGTTCCCCTCATTGAAATGTGCCCACCAGGTTTCCACGCATTCCATCAGCCGAGGTCACAGGGGAGGGGAGGGGGGGTAGCGGTTATCATTAAAGAAGGTCTGAGACCAAGGAAGGCCACTGTTCCTCAGACGGCCGGCTGTGAATCCCTCCTTGTGAAATGGGGTCATGGGGTTCAGATGGATTTGCTGATCACGTACCTGGCTCCCTGCCATGTGGCAGCAGCCCTGCCCGAGCTACTCAACATGATCGCCGCGGTGGTGGTTGACACCCCTAGACTTATGGTCACGAGGGATTTCAACCTGACGTCCGTGGGTGAGACGTCTGAGGTGGCTCGGGAGTTCATGGCTTCCATGACAGCTATGGACCTGACCTAGTTGATTCATGGCCCTACCCACATGGGGGAAAACATGCTGGATCTGGTTTTTGTCTCTGGACAGTGGTTGAGTGATCTTGAGATAGGGGATATAGTTACCGAGCCCTTGTCATGGTAGGATCACTCTCTCCTTCATCTCGACCTTCGAATCGCTGCACCCTGCCGCAGGGAGGCGGAGCCGGTGAGATGGTTCCGCCCCAGGCGCCTGATGGAACCTGACAGGTTCCAGATGGAGCTTGGGCCATTTCCTGAGGCTCTGGCACACGCTTCGACTGGAGACCTAGTGGCCGCCTGGGATAGGGCGGCCGCTGGAGCTCTAGATCGGGTCGTGCCTTTGCAGCCTCTGACCCAGCACCAATCTCATTTGGCTCCTTGGTTTACTGAGGAGCTGAGGGAGTTGAAGTGCCGGAAAAGATGCCTAGAGAGTAGTTGGAGGGCCAGTCTTTCTGAATCGGATCGGACACTGGTAAGATCTCATATTAGGAATTACCTAGTGGCGATAAAATCAGCAAAATGTAGTTATTTTGCTGCTCTTATTGCGTCATCAGATAACTGCCCGGCCGCTCTGTTTAGGGTGACCCGCTCCCTGCTCCACCAGGAAGTGCGGGAGGACCCCTTGGAGGGTAGAGCCGAGGATTTTGTTCAGTATCTGTATGACAAAATCACTCAGATTCGGGAAGATCTGGACTCTGACTGGGTAATCTCAGGGGGAGGGACTGTGGCAGGTCTTGAGAATGTTATCTGGGATGAGTTTGATCCTGTGACTCCTGAGGACGTGGACAGGATTCTGGGCAGACTGAACACGACCACATGTTTGTTGGATCCGTGTCCCTCCTGGTTAGTGCTGGCTTCCCGGGAGGTGACACGAGGCTGGCTCCAGGGGATTATAAATGCTTCGTTGGGTGAGAGTGACTTTCCCGCCGCCTTGAAAGAGGCGGTGGTGAGGCCTCTCCTCAGGAAGCCTTCCCTGGACCCGGAAATGTTGGTTAATTATCGTCCAGTCTCCAACCTTCGCTTTGTAGCGAAGGTTGTTGAGAGCGTGGTTGTGCAACAGTTCCCCCAGCACCTGGATGAAACGACATATCTGGATCCGTTCCAGTCGGATTTCAGGCCTGGGTACAGCACGGAAAAGGCATTGGTCGCCTTGGTAGATGATCTCTGAAGGGCTCGGGACAGGAGTTGCTCCTCTGTCCTGGTCCTATTAGATCTCTTAGCGGCTTTTGATGCCATCGACCATGATATCATGCTGCACCAGTTGGGTGGGAGGCACTTTGTTGTGGTGGTTCTCCTTCTTTCTCTCCAACCGGTTGCAGTCTGTGTTGGCAGGGGGGTAGAGGTCGACTCTGAGACCCCTCATATGTGGGGTGCTGCAAGGGTCGGTCCTCTCGCCCCTCTTGTTCAACATTTATGTAAAGCCGCTGGGCGAGATTATCCATGGTTTTGGGGTGAAGTACCACCAGTACGCTGATGACACTTAGCTGTACATCTCCACCCCAGACCACCCCAACGATGCCCTTGAAGTGATGTCCCAGTGCCTGGAGGCCGTGCGGATCTGGATGGGGAGGAATAGGCTCAGGCTCAACCCATTCAAGACCGAGTGGCTGTGGTTTCCGACGTCCCGATATAGTCAGTTGGCGCCATCACTGACTATTGGGGGCGAATCATTGGCCCCAACGGAGAGGGCTCACAACTTGGGCGTCCTTCAGGATTCACGGCTGTCTTTAGAAGAGCATTTGACG
Source organism: Arizona elegans (assembly GCA_022577455.1). Taxonomy (NCBI): domain Eukaryota; kingdom Metazoa; phylum Chordata; class Lepidosauria; order Squamata; family Colubridae; genus Arizona; species Arizona elegans. Next base: position 23,878,109 of record JAKOOJ010000014.1, read on the forward strand.
GCCGTGACGGGGAGGATTTTTCATCAGGTTCGCCTGATTCGCCAGTTGAGTCCCTTTCTGGATCGGGACTCCTTACGCACGGTCACTCATGTCCTCGTCACTTCCTGCCTGGACTATTGCAACACTCTCTACATGGGGCTCACCTTGAGGAGCACCTGGAGGCTCCAACTGGCACAGAGTGCGGCCGCGCGGGTGGTAATGGGAGCGACATGGCGTTCCCATGCAACACCTCTCCTGCGCGAGCTGCACTGGTTCCCGGTAGTCTTCCGGGTGCGCTTCAAGGTTTTGGTTACCACCTTTAAAGCGCTCCATGGCTTAGGACCTGGTTATCTACGGGACTGCCTACTACCACCAATAGCCTCCCAGCGGCTGTTACGTTCTCATAGAGAGGGGCTCCTCCGGGTGCCGTCTGCCAAACAATGTCAACTGGCGGCCCCTAGGGGGAGAGCCTTCTCTGTGGGGGCACCTACTATCTGGAATGAGCTGCCCCGGAGATACGGAGGATCCCGGATCTGCGCACCCGCTCTCAAGACCTTTTTATTCCACCAGGCAGGCCTGGCCTAATCTTTTCCCTTTTTCTTTTTAATATGAAATTTTTAATCTGTTTTTAAATGATTGGGGTGTTTTAAATCTGTCTGGGCCAAATTGTTTAATTTGGTTTTATTGTTTTTAAATTTTGTATTTATGTATTTTATCGTTTGGCTGTTCACCTCCCTGAGTCCTTCGGGAGTAGGGCGGTATATAAATCAAATAAAGATAAAGAAGAAAGATAAAGAACTGACTAAAGGGCTCCCCTGCTGCAAATGTATTTATTTGGTTATTTCTTTTATTTCTATCATTATTTCTATGCATTTATTTATAAATAACTCAAGATGGCGAACATACCTAATACTCCTTCCTCCTCTTACTTTCCTCACAACAACAACCCTAGGAGATAAGTTGTTCTGAGAGAGAATGTGTGGCGTAAGGGCACCCAGCTGGCTTTCCTGCCTAAGATGGGATTCACTGTCTCCTGTGATTGGTCCAAAGTCACCTGGCTGGCTTTCATGCTTAAGGAGGGACTAAAATTCACCACCTCCTGGTGATTGGCTGAGAATCACCAGCTGGCTTTCCTGCTTAGGCAGGACTAGAACTGCCCATCAGTCCTAGGCTATATCAACAGAGCAGTGGTTCTCAATCTTCCGAATGCCACGACCCTTTAATACAGTTCCTCATGTTGTGGTGACCCCCAACCAGGGGTGGGTTCTAAATTTTTTTACTACCGGTTCTGTGAGCATGGCTTATTTTGTGGGCGTGGCTTGGAGGTCATGTGACTGGGTGGGCGTGGCTAGCTGATCATGTGAGCGGGTGGCCATGGCTATGTATATAGGGACTACTCAGTCGGCTGAAAAAAGTCATTTCTGACAGGTCCTCGGACTTTTGACTGGTCCTCACACTTATGACCATCCTCACATTTATGCCTGTGCAGCATTCTTAACAACCATGTCACTCATTTCACAACTGCTTCTCTTCACCATGGTGACAAGATAGGGCAAAAACGTAAATTGTGAGGACAGTCATAAGTTCGAGGACTGGTCAAAAGTACGAGGACCAGTCAAAAATAACTTTTTCAGCCCTCTGAGTAGGCCATATGCATAAAAGGATACAGCAATAGAGAGGGATGAAGGAAGGGAAGGGAAATTAGAGTAGGAGTGAGGGTAAGAGAGGGAGGAAGAGAGGAGGAGAAGGAGAAAGAAAGACCGAGATTCTCCGTAGACTACAAGAAAACAGCATCTCCTTGAGGTTCTTCTTACTCATTGCAGCAACAATGGTGCCCACACATCTGCCCAACATGTGTCAGAACATTTCGTGCCCGTATAGGCCTTATCAGCCACCTGCAGACACATTGTGGACAGCCCACAACCTATTAGATGTCAAGGTCCTCTTCGAACATGATGGACAAACATCATCACTCATTGCAGTCCACTGAGCACTCCAGGAGAATGTCCACCACTTTGTTCACCTGTTTTGAGGCCAGGTGACACACCGACTTCAGAGTCTGTTCTTTCATTGCGGGTTCCAAAGTGTTTGGGAGATACTGGTAAATTTCCCTGAGGATCCTGGGTAGCAACGGCAAAACAGAGATCAGAGGGATGAGATCCAGCGTTGGTCTCCATTGGAGATGCAGTAGAGATGATAATTCTCAGCCATTGGGGGGAAAAAATGGCCCCCACAATGTCAAAGTTTGCCTTATATTTTCAAAAAACCACCTGATTTGTCCAGCCTGTGTCATATAGGCAACACCGAACCAAATTTCCACCGGCCATGGTAGATGCGCTTGGCAAAATATTATTACTGAATTGTGACAGTGGGCCCAAAAAACAAACTATCCAACATATACAGATAGTCCTCGATTTACGATCAGCATTAAACCCAAAGTTTCTGTTGCTAAGCGAGACAGTCATTCAGTGAGTTTTGCTCTATTTCATGATCTTTCTTGCTATAGTTATTAAATGAATCAGTGTGGTTGTTAAGTTAGAAACACGGTTGTTAAGTGAACTCGGTTTCCTCGTTGTCTTTCCTTGTCAGGTCAGAAAAGGGTCACATGACCCTGGGATGTTGCAACCATCATAATATGGAACAAGTTGCCAAGCACCTGAATTTTATCACGTGACCATGGGGATGCTTAATATCTTAATATATTTCTGTTTGAAAGTGTTGAACTGGCCAATTGAGCCGGGGGTGAGTCTGGATAGCCTTGATGGGTCTTCCAAACCTGCTTGCCATTTGTTTTTTTAATGTCAGCTGGAATGGATCCAGGAAAAGATGAGGAACATCCAAAAAGACTGATCAGGAACTCGACACCACCCCAACCATTGGCAAGAAGTCCTGCGTTTCAAGAGTTCAAATTTTGGATAGCCACTAATTCTGCACTTCTGTGCTTTTTCTGAGGTGCTTCCTGCTGGTATCTTGGACTACCACCTTGATTATCCCCAGTCAAGTCCAGATGTGATGCCTGAAGGCAATATTTTTATTTATTTATTTAAACAAGCGAAACATTTTCAAGGGGAAAAAAACAAGAAATTCCAGTTGTCTTTTGAAAAGCCCCTATGGGATGTGCGCTGAAGATGCCCCAAAGAGGGATGGTGCTTTCAGAGTCTGTTCCATGGCTGAACAATGTAGGATATGAGAAAATTCAAAAATAAAATAGTATGTAGATATATATAGGTTAGAAATATAAGTAAAGATTCAATTTTGCTTAGGCAGGGGGTTGGACTGGATGACCTGCAGGGTCCCTTCCAACTCTGCTACTCTGGTAAATTTGTTAGATATTATTCTGCTTTAAGATAGTTGGAGAACATGCTGACCAGTATATAACAATGTTGTGTTAGAATAGATCTTTTGTTTGAGGCCCGTTACAAAGAGGCCCACTCTTTAATGCCAAGGCAATAGAGATAAGAAAGAGCTATGCTTGCAAAATATTGTATGGGTATAGGGAGGTGTTGATGGACATGTAATTAGAGAAAGAGATGATGTTCTCTCTAAAAGGCACTTCAGATTAGCTGTGATCGGTTATTGGATGCGACGTCGGGATAGGGAACTATAAAATGTAATGCTTTTGAAACTTTAGATGTGGCTTCCTGGCTCAAACTCCTTGTTGAGATCTGCTGGGATACCACCCTATTTTGCAAAATTGTTTTTATTTTTTTCTTTTAATAAAGTCTCTTTGTTTTCATCGACCCATGCTTGTTGGCTAAATTCATTTCCAACAACAAGGCAAAGGGATTAAGGGGAAGAGCCTTTCTTTGAGGCTGCCCCTCAGGTCTTGTGCATGAGCTTCCCTCTGCAAATGGTGGCTGAACCAGGCCTGCTTTGCAGGAATTAAGTTTCTGCCGTGAGTGAAACCCTAACTTTCTACAGTATTATTTGAAACCAGAAATTTATTCTTCCTCCTCCATCCATTTTCCCTTTTAGACATGGACCCTAATGAACTGCTGCGGCCATCCAATGACAGCCCCAGACCTTCCTTGGAGACCCCTGGAAAATGACATTGGTTGTCTTTGGGGTCCAAGTATTGATCAGCCTCTGCGTTTTTCTCCACCAGTGCAAGTAAGTTGCTCCTAATCAAGGGAGTGGCATCACCACCACCTGGGGAGCCCTAGGGCACTGAAAACTTCCCCCAAATGTTGGTGGAACTAACAGGAGAAAACAGAATCTCTCAGGGCTGGAAGGGACCTTGGAGGTCTTCTACTCCAGGGGTGTCAAACTCAAGGCCTGCAATGTGGTCACGTCTGGGCCGCAGGGCCATCCTGGTCTACCCAATGCGAAGAGGAGACATGCCAGCAGTTTGGGGAATGGCCATGCCCTCCCCCCTAGGTCAACCACAACCCTGATGCGGCTCTCAATGACATTGAGTTTGACACCCCTGCCCTATACCATTTCAGACAAATAGTTCTCCAATCTCTTCTTAAAAATCTCTAGTGATGAAGCACAACTTCTGGAGGCAAACTGTTCCAGTGGTTAATTGTTCTCAATGTCAGGAAATTTCTCCTCAGTTCTAGATTGGTTCTCTCCTTGATAAGTTTCCATTCATTGTTTCTTGTCTTGCTTTCAGGTGCTTTGAAGAATAGGTTGACCTCCCTCTTCTTTGTGACAACCCCTGAGATATTGGAACACTGCTATTAGTGTAACTCTTGTTCCCTGGTGAGTTGGCCACGGTGAGTAGGCCATGGTTAGTTGGCAAGATGTCCCAATCCACCAAGAAGAGCTAATGCATTTAAAAAGATGAAGCTGCAAGATCTCCACCAAAATCATAAAGCCTATCAGGACCCCCAAACAGAGAAGGCTGGGGGATTCTGGAAAGGAAAGTCCAACGTGTTTAGAAGGACTTATGCACCAGGCTGTCTGGCCTCCTCAGATTGGTCATAGATCTCAAAGACCTGAGACCACCACTGAGGATGTAGGTGGGGCTGGAAATTCTCCATCTCTTGGAAAACTATTTTATAATGCTAGAGAAGATTATGAGTTGCCCCGACAAAACATCTCAAGGAGACCCAAAGATGCTTTTTCAAAAGGCAACTGGACTTCGTTTTTCCCTGAAGACATTTCACTTCTTACATAAGAAGCGTCTTCTGTTTTGACCATTCAGAACTGAAGAAGCTTCAGCCAGAACTGGGTTAGAAGTTCAGGGTTAGAAGGAGTGGGGTTTGCTCTCAAATTATATTCAAGTGGCTTGCCTTGTCAGTGTTGCTGGGAGTAGTCTTGGAGGGTCTTTGGTTGGGCTACTTACTCTTAGCTTGTTTGGCAGATGCTTGATTGGAACATTGTTTACTTCTTGGTGGTTGGTACTCCTCTGGGTGTTGATTGCTGGTAGGGAGGGGTTTTCCCCCCTTTTTGGCTTGTTGATTGTCTCCTTTTGCACAGTATGTAGATATTATTCATCGTGTCTCTCGATGGCCAGTTTGTCAGAGTACCAGGTTTCCAGGAATTACCTAGCATTTTTGTACTTGGTTTGTCTAAGATGGTCACAGTTTCTGTGTATAGATAGATCATGGATCTATCTATGTATTGTTGTTGTTAGTTGCAAAGTCGTGTCCAACTCATTGTTGTCCGATCCATGGACAATGTTTCTCCAGGCCTTCCTGTACTCTACCATGTTCTGGAGTCCATTTAAGCTGACGCCCATCCAGCCACCTCGTTCTCTTTCATCCCCTTCTTCTTTTGCCCTCAATCTTTCCCAGCATAAGGCTCTTCTCCAGTGAGTCCTTCTTTCTCATTAGGTGGTATTTGAGTTCTATCTTCAGGATCTGGCCTTCTAAAGAGCATCTCCTCTAGGACTGACTGGTTTGATCGCCTTGCAATCCAAGGGATTCACAGGAGTCTTCTCCAGCACCATAGTTCAAAGGCCTCAATTCTTTGGCACTCAGCCTTTCTTATGATCCAACTTTCACATCCATACATTGCAACTGGGAAAGCCATAGCCTTGACTATACGCACTTTTGTTGGCAGGGTGATCTCTCTGCTTTTTAGTAAGCTGTCGTGATTTGCCATAGCTTTCCTCCCCAGGACCAACTGTCTTTTAATATCTTGGCTGCAGTCCCCATCTGCGGTGATCTTGGAGCCCAGGAAAATAAATATGTCACTACCTCCATTTCTTCCCCATCTATTTGCCAGGAATTGAGAGAGCCAGATGCCATGATCTTAATGTTTTCTTAATATTGAGTTTCAAGCCAACTTTTGCATTGTCCTCCTTCACCCGCATCAAGAGGCTCTTTAGTTCCTCTTCACTTTCTTCTATTAGAGTGGTATAGATGTATGTATAGATCATGGATCTCCCAAAGTGCAGCAAAGATGTTTAGGAGGCTGGAGGCTAAAACATATGAAGGACAGTTGTAGGATTTGGTCATGCAATGGTTAGAAAGCGGTATTGTAGGCTAACTCTGCCCACAGTCTGGAGTTTGATCCTGATGGGGCTCAAGGTTGACGCAGCCTTCCATCCTTTTGTGGTCGGTAAAATGAGGACCCAGATTGTTGGGGGCAAGAGGCTGAATCTGAAAACTGCTTAGAGAGGACTGCAAGCACTAAGAAGCGGTATATAAGTCTCAGTGCTATTACTATAAATAAATCATAGATACATAGATGATGGGAGGGAGAGGGAGAGAGAGGTTGAGATTCTGCATCCAGTTTTGGTCACCATGATGTAAAACAGATGTTGAGACTCTAGAAAGTGCAGAGAAGAGCAACAAAGATTATTAGGGGGCTGGAGGCTAAAACATACAAAGAGCAGTTGCAGGAATTGGGTATGTCTAGTTTAATGAAAAGAAGGATTGAGGGGGGCCATGATAGCAGTGTTCTGCTATTTGAGGGGCTGTCACAGAGACGAGAGGGCCAACCTACTCTCCAAAGTATCTTAAGAGCAAGATAAGAAGCGATGTTTGGAAGCTTATCAAAGAGAGATCCAGGAGAAATTTCCTTCCACCGAGAACAATCAATCAGTGGAACGGTTTGCCTACAGAAGTGGGGGCTACTCCATCACCGAAAGCCCTACTAAGCAGGTATATACAAAAGTATGAAGGCTATTGCTTAACACATTGTAAGCCGCCCTGAGTCTCCGGAGAAGGGTGGCATATAAATCGAACCAATAAATAAATAAATAAATAAAATCACTCAAGGGTTTCAAGAAAAGAGTGGACCACCATATGACTGGGATGGTTTAAGGACCATCAAGCTAGGATTGGACTAGAAGGCCCTATGAGCGTGTGATCACGCTCATAGCCCTATGAGTGTGTGATCATCTCACGTTACCTCTTCTCTTTTCTTGTCTTTCATCAGCTGTTTGAAGCCCTCCTTGAGCTCGGAGTTGAGGTCTAACCTTGTGAACAAGATCATCCTCCAAATGTTTTCCCTGCCGGCTCTGAAGGTGACCAAAGTGAAAGTGGGGAGCCCATCCCAATCTACCCAAACTCAAGTGAGCAGTCCTGATAGAGCAAAGCAATATGAGATCCACCTGGAAACAAGAATGAGGTGAAACATGATTCAAAATCTCTTCAAAAGCTCTGGATCCATCCGTCAAGCAAAAATGGCACCTTGGCCACCATTCATCTTTGGTCTTGAAAGTATGCTTCCACTTCTCATTGTAGGTAGTCCTCAACTTACAATCATTTGTAAGCAACCGTTCAAAGTTACAACGGCAATGAAAAAAGTGACTTACAACTGTTTTTCATACTTGCAACCTTTGGTCAGGTGATCAAATTTCAGATGATTGGCAACTGTGTTGTACTTATGATGGTTACAGTGTCCCGGGGTCATGTGATCCCCTTTTGTGACCTTTCGACAAGCAAAGTCAACGAGGAAGCCAGTTTTACTTAACAACCGTGTTGTTAACAACTGCAGTGATTCACTTAATCCCTGTGGCAAGAAAAAAAATCGTAATGGGGCAAAACTCGCTTAACAAATGTCTTGCTTAGCGACATAAATTTTGGGCTCAATTGTGGCTGTAATTTACTTGCAAATGTTTCTTTAGCAAAGCCATCAGAACAACACGGTATGCACCACAAACACACACCCCACTGGGCCTGATTATGGTGCCAGGGTTAGGTTCCAGGTAATGCCAGATGGGTGGGGTTCTTAGTGTTCTCTGAGCTTGTCTGATTGCTTGCCGATGTTTCATTACCCAGCTAGGTAACATCATCAGTGCTAGGAGGGAGTTGTGTTTGGAGATAGGAGGAGGAGAATTGTGAGGTCCTTGGAGCTCTCCGAGCTTGATGGTTTTTTGGCAGACATTTCGTGACCCAAGTAGGCAACATAAGGAGAAGTGGGCGGGAGAGAGAGGGAGACAGGGAAGAGGGAAGAGCAGGAGGGTTCAAGTCGTACCTTAAAGCCGTGAAAGCCTCATGGGTGACTTTGGGCCAGTTACTCTTTTTCTCTTAGCCCAACTCACCTCACAGGGTTGTTGTTGTGAGGAAAACAGGAGAGGGAAGAATTGAGGCCTTTGAACTATGGTGCTGGAGAAGACTCCTGTGAATCCCTTGGATTGCAAGGCGATCAAACCAGTCAGTCCTAGAGGAGATGCTCTTTAGAAGGCCAGATCCTGAAGATAGAACTCAAATACCACCTAATGAGAAAGAAGGACTCACTGGAGAAGAGCCTTATGCTGGGAAAGATTGAGGGCAAAAGAAGAAGGGGATGAAAGAGAACGAGGTGGCTGGATGGGCGTCAGCTTAAATGGACTCCAGAACATGGTAGAGTACAGGAAGGCCTGGAGAAACATTGTCCATGGATCGGACAACAATGAGTTGGACACGACTTTGCAACTAACAACAACAATACATAGATAGATCCATGATCTATCTATACACAGAAACTGTGACCATCTTAGACAAACCAAGTACAAAAATGCTAGGTAATTCCTGGAAACCTGGTACTCTGACAAACTGGCCATCGAGAGACACGATGAATAATATCTACATACTGTGCAAAAGGAGACAATCAACAAGCCAAAAAGGGGGGAAAACCCCTCCCTACCAGCAATCAACACCCAGAGGAGTACCAACCACCAAGAAGTAAACAATGTTCCAATCAAGCATCTGCCAAACAAGCTAAGAGTAAGTAGCCCAACCAAAGACCCTCCAAGACTACTCCCAGCAACACTGACAAGGCAAGCCACTTGAATATAATTTGAGAGCAAACCCCACTCCTTCTAACCCTGAACTTCTAACCCAGTTCTGGCTGAAGCTTCTTCAGTTCTGAATGGTCAAAACAGAAGACGCTTCTTATGTAAGAAGTGAAATGTCTTCAGGGAAAAACGAAGTCCAGTTGCCTTTTGAAAAAGCATCTTTGGGTCTCCTTGAGATGTTTTGTCGGGGCAACTCATAATCTTCTCTAGCATTATAAAATAGTTTTCCAAGAGATGGAGAATTTCCAGCCCCACCTACATCCTCAGTGGTGGTCTCAGGTCTTTGAGATCTATGACCAATCTGAGGAGGCCAGACAGCCTGGTGCATAAGTCCTTCTAAACACGTTGGACTTTCCTTTCCAGAATCCCCCAGCCTTCTCTGTTTGGGGATCCTGATAGGCTTTATGATTTTGGTGGAGATCTTGCAGCTTCATCTTTTTAAATGCATTAGCTCTTCTTGGTGGATTGGGACATCTTGCCAACTAACCATGGCCTACTCACCGTGGCCAACTCACCAGGGAACAAGAGTTACACTAATAGCAGTGTTCCAATATCTCAGGGGTTGTCACAAAGAAGAGGGAGGTCAACCTATTCTTCAAAGCACCTGAAAGCAAGACAAGAAACAATGAATGGAAACTTATCAAGGAGAGAACCAATCTAGAACTGAGGAGAAATTTCCTGACATTGAGAACAATTAACCACTGGAACAGTTTGCCTCCAGAAGTTGTGCTTCATCACTAGAGATTTTTAAGAAGAGATTGGAGAACTATTTGTCTGAAATGGTATAGGGCAGGGGTGTCAAACTCAATGTCATTGAGAGCCGCATCAGGGTTGTGGTTGACCTAGGGGGGAGGGCATGGCCATTCCCCAAACTGCTGGCATGTCTCCTCTTCGCATTGGGTAGACCAGGATGGCCCTGCGGCCCAGACGTGACCACATTGCAGGCCTTGAGTTTGACACCCCTGGAGTAGAAGACCTCCAAGGTCCCTTCCAGCCCTGAGAGATTCTGTTTTCTCCTGTTAGTTCCACCAACATTTGGGGGAAGTTTTCAGTGCCCTAGGGCTCCCCAGGTGGTGGTGATGCCACTCCCTTGATTAGGAGCAACTTACTTGCACTGGTGGAGAAAAACGCAGAGGCTGATCAATACTTGGACCCCAAAGACAACCAATGTCATTTTCCAGGGGTCTCCAAGGAAGGTCTGGGGCTGTCATTGGATGGCCGCAGCAGTTCATTAGGGTCCATGTCTAAAAGGGAAAATGGATGGAGGAGGAAGAATAAATTTCTGGTTTCAAATAATACTGTAGAAAGTTAGGGTTTCACTCACGGCAGAAACTTAATTCCTGCAAAGCAGGCCTGGTTCAGCCACCATTTGCAGAGGGAAGCTCATGCACAAGACCTGAGGGGCAGCCTCAAAGAAAGGCTCTTCCCCTTAATCCCTTTGCCTTGTTGTTGGAAATGAATTTAGCCAACAAGCATGGGTCGATGAAAACAAAGAGACTTTATTAAAAGAAAAAAATAAAAACAATTTTGCAAAATAGGGTGGTATCCCAGCAGATCTCAACAAGGAGTTTGAGCCAGGAAGCCACATCTAAAGTTTCAAAAGCATTACATTTTATAGTTCCCTATCCCGACGTCGCATCCAATAACCGATCACAGCTAATCTGAAGTGCCTTTTAGAGAGAACATCATCTCTTTCTCTAATTACATGTCCATCAACACCTCCCTATACCCATACAATATTTTGCAAGCATAGCTCTTTCTTATCTCTATTGCCTTGGCATTAAAGAGTGGGCCTCTTTGTAACGGGCCTCAAACAAAAGATCTATTCTAACACAACATTGTTATATACTGGTCAGCATGTTCTCCAACTATCTTAAAGCAGAATAATATCTAACAAATTTACCAGAGTAGCAGAGTTGGAAGGGACCCTGCAGGTCATCCAGTCCAACCCCCTGCCTAAGCAAAATTGAATCTTTACTTATATTTCTAACCTATATATATCTACATACTATTTTATTTTTGAATTTTCTCATATCCTACATTGTTCAGCCATGGAACAGACTCTGAAAGCACCATCCCTCTTTGGGGCATCTTCAGCGCACATCCCATAGGGGCTTTTCAAAAGACAACTGGAATTTCTTGTTTTTTTCCCCTTGAAAATGTTTCGCTTGTTTAAATAAATAAATAAAAATATTGCCTTCAGGCATCACATCTGGACTTGACTGGGGATAATCAAGGTGGTAGTCCAAGATACCAGCAGGAAGCACCTCAGAAAAAGCACAGAAGTGCAGAATTAGTGGCTATCCAAAATTTGAACTCTGAAACGCAGGACTTCTTGCCAATGGTTGGGGTGGTGTCGAGTTCCTGATCAGTCTTTTTGGATGTTCCTCATCTTTTCCTGGATCCATTCTAGCTGACATTAAAAAAACAAATGGCAAGCAGGTTTGGAAGACCCATCAAGGCTATCCAGACTCACCCCCGGCTCAATTGGCCAGTTCAACACTTTCAAACAGAAATATATTAAGATATTAAGCATCCCCATGGTCACGTGATAAAATTCAGGTGCTTGGCAACTTGTTCCATATTATGATGGTTGCAACATCCCAGGGTCATGTGACCCTTTTCTGACCTGACAAGGAAAGACAACGAGGAAACCGAGTTCACTTAACAACCGTGTTTCTAACTTAACAACCACACTGATTCATTTAATAACTATAGCAAGAAAGATCATGAAATAGAGCAAAACTCACTGAATGACTGTCTCGCTTAGCAACAGAAACTTTGGGTTTAATGCTGATCGTAAATCGAGGACTATCTGTATATGTTGGATAGTTTGTTTTTTGGGCCCACTGTCACAATTCAGTAATAATATTTTGCCAAGCGCATCTACCATGGCCGGTGGAAATTTGGTTCGGTGTTGCCTATATGACACAGGCTGGACAAATCAGGTGGTTTTTTGAAAATATAAGGCAAACTTTGACATTGTGGGGGCCATTTTTTCCCCCCAATGGCTGAGAATTATCATCTCTACTGCATCTCCAATGGAGACCAACGCTGGATCTCATCCCTCTGATCTCTGTTTTGCCGTTGCTACCCAGGATCCTCAGGGAAATTTACCAGTATCTCCCAAACACTTTGGAACCCGCAATGAAAGAACAGACTCTGAAGTCGGTGTGTCACCTGGCCTCAAAACAGGTGAACAAAGTGGTGGACATTCTCCTGGAGTGCTCAGTGGACTGCAATGAGTGATGATGTTTGTCCATCATGTTCGAAGAGGACCTTGACATCTAATAGGTTGTGGGCTGTCCACAATGTGTCTGCAGGTGGCTGATAAGGCCTATACGGGCACGAAATGTTCTGACACATGTTGGGCAGATGTGTGGGCACCATTGTTGCTGCAATGAGTAAGAAGAACCTCAAGGAGATGCTGTTTTCTTGTAGTCTACGGAGAATCTTGGTCATTTGCTATGGGGTGAATACCTGTAGCTTGGGTGGAGGATGAGGGTGGAGGTTGGTTCGCCGAGCTTGTGGGTTGGTTTCTGAACGTTTCGTTACCAGACTAGGTAACATCTTCAGTGGAGTTTAGACAATGCCAGTGTTGGTGTTCTTCTGCTTGTAAAGGCTTTGTGTGGTCAGTAGGTCTTGTGATGGAGAGGTTATGTCAGTTATGGGTCTTCTGATGGGTCAGGTATGGGTAACATCAGGTGAGGATCTTGTGATGGGTCTTACGATGAGCCAGGTGTGAGTCACATCAAGTGAGAGTCTTTTTTGAATCAAGTTTTATTGATTTTCCTCCCCACATTCATCCACATCTTTTTTTGAACAGAGTATTGGCCATTTCTTATCTTATACAATTTTTCAAATTCAAATATATTTTACTCAAGTAAAATTTTTGCCGAAATATTCCTTTTTTCCCTATTTTTTCTTTAATTCATATCTCAATGTTTCTATATTTATTTATGTAAACAACATCTTCATTCACTCTCAAATTCTAATTTTCCTATTTGTTCACATTTATTCTCTTTTATTTTTTAACAATTTCTTCTTTATCTTCATACAGTATTCATACTGTATCTTCATACAGTTTACAGTATCTTCATACAGTATTCATACAGTATGCATGTTCGGAGTTGCCTTTCTTCCATTTCCTCTTTTTTGTTATATGGCAATCTTTCTTCTCAGTCTCTTCTCCCTCTCTTCCTTTCTTCTTACTTTCATTCCCTCTTCTCCTGCTCCTTACTACTTCCTCTTCCTTTCTCCTCCTCCTTTCTTCCTCCCTGACTGGTTTTCTTTCCTACTCTGATTTCCCCTCCCTTCCTTCCTCCCTTCTCTTCTATCCCTCTCTCTCCTTCCCTTCTCTCCCATCTCTACTTCTTCTTCCACCTCTCTCTATTACTGTATAGATTTTCAATTTAATATTTTCACTATGGTGTCCAGGCAACCCTGACCTTTCTTTCATTTATTAAATATCTTTCTCAAAATTCTTCTTATCTTTTTAATTGTTAACAATATATATTTATAATTCACATCTTAATCATTTCTAATTGCCCCCAATCTAATTAGTTCTTATTTTAATCTTAATTTGTCTTCTTTCTCTTTTTTGATTACATTTCAAATATATAGTTTAAAATATTCCAATTTATTACAATTCCCCCAATTAAATTTATTCATATTATTACAACTTATCATTTTATAAACCTCCAACATTGCACTTAAAAATATGACAATTCTTTCAATTTCTCAAATTTTCAATAGAGCATATTTAAAACATCAAACATAAATCTTATTTCATTTACTTCATACGTCTCTATAATTTCCCATCATTTTAAGTCACTTAATTGGTATCACTATTTTATCTTTTTTCTAACATTCATCATATCTGTTAAATCTTACAATTCTAAATTTATTCCCCCTTTCCTTTCTTTCTCCTCTTCTATTTTTTTCTTTTTCTTTTCCTTCCTCTTCCTTTCTTTTGTGTTTTAAGATTCTGAGTTCTATTCTGCCCTAGTATTTCCCATTATTTCTCCTCTCTCTTTCCTTTTTCTTATATTTCCATTGTTATTCCCAGTATGCTTGTTTTGTTTTTGAAAATCATAAAATCTTTTGTTTTGCCCTTTTATTTCCCATTATTTTCCATCTCTTTTCCCTCTTTCTTGTACTTCCATTGTAAATCCCAGTGTAATCATTTAATCTTTTTATATTTTTCTATTCGACCCTCTTTTCCTTCCTTGTTTCTTTCCCTTTTTTCTATATTCCCCATTATTAGTCCCACTGTAATCTTTAAGGTTCCCCCTTTTATTATTACAACCTATTTCATTGTTTAATTTTCCATAGTCAGTTTCTTTGTCTTTGTCTTCTTCTTCGTTGTCGATCTTTCTTTCCTGTTTTTCATTGATTATTTCATTTTCAGCTTCAATGTATTCTAGCTCAGTCTTAGATTCCTCAAGTTTTGATTTTCCATGCAAGATTGTAATCATTTCCTTTATTTCCAAGCACATCATCTTCATCATTTCCTTAAGTTCCTGCACCATTTTATTCTTTCTGGGTTGATATTGTTCCAATTTAAATCCTTTTTTAATCATCAAACTCTTAACTGCTTGTAGACAAACAAATCCCCCTTAGTTCTCACAGCTTATCATTTTAAAAGTTCAAGGTTGTTTTTTTTCTCATTGCTTCAAAGTTTTCCCTGAAAACAGAAAGTTTAATGTCATACTCTCATTTCTCCTGGAGATGTCTCTCTACAATCCACAATTCCACTCAGCCGGTTAAAAAATATCCATTTTGTTTATAATTCAAAAAGGAGAAAAGGAAAATTTTCCCACTTCTTTAACTTTTATATCCAACCAATCTGTTTATAATCCAATCCAAATCTCAAAAGTCCAAATCCCAGCTTAACATTTTCATTTATATTCAACTTTAAATCTTTAGTCATGCTCTCTTATAGAGCGCTTATCACTTCCATATTTTTTCTCAATCAGTTGTCTCTCCCTGTCGCTATTTAGCCGCTATTTCCACGCCAGGGTAATTCTAAAATTTTCCAATTGGAGTTGGCCAATCACTCACCTGGTACCAGTACTCTGTCCAAATCTTCACTCCTGCACAACACTTATTCCGGATGCTCCAGCTTCATGGCAATTTGCACTGATCGCCGCCCCCCATTGCTGGATCAAAGAGTTTTGTTGAGCTTTCCGAGGAACTAGCCTGTTCCTCTGTAGCTACCGAGCTGCCTCTCCTTCTTCACTGTCCCTACAGGACAGATCCGGTCCAAACCCCCCGGCGATGGTTTTTCTGGCTGGGTTTCGCCAGGCTCATCGGAGCCTGGTATTTTCCCAACCAGTCACGCTGCTCGCTTCCGGAAACTCCCTCAAGTGAGAGTTTTGTGGTGGGGAGTGTCACATCGGATGAGGGTTGCATCAGGTGAGTGTCTTCGGATGACTTTTATGATGGGTCAAGTGTGTGTCACAGATGAAGGTCTTGTCGTGGGTCTTGTGATCGGGAGGTCATGTGCTGATGGGGGGGGTGCAGTGGGTTGGTGCAATGCAGCCAGTGTAGTCGCTGGTTGGCTGTGCAGTTGATTTGAATTCTGAGGGGTTCCTAGGCTGGTTGTCTCAATCATCCAGGTCACGGTTGTCCCAAAGGTAGTTTTCCAAAAGGCAACTTTCTTGGTTCTTTAAACTTTCTTGGTCGCCACAATGTAAAAACAATGTAGACACTCTGAAAGAGTGCAGAGAAGAGCAACAAAGATGATTAGGGAGTTGAAGGCTAAAATATACGAAGGGCAGTTGCAGGAATTAGGTATGTCTAGTTTAATGAAAGGAAGAATTGAGGGGGACTGTGATAGCAGTGTTCTGATATCTGAGGGGCTGCCACAAAGAATGGGTCAACTTTTTTTCCAAACCAACTGAAGGCAGGACAAGAGGCAAAGGATGAAAACTAATCAAAGAGAGAAGCAACCTACAGCTAAGCAGAAGTTTCCTATCAATGCAAACAATTAACCCGTGGAACAACTTGCCTCCAGAAGCTGTGGGTGCTCCATCAGTGGAGGTTTTTAAGAAGAGATTGGACAACCATTTATTTGTAATGGTATAGGATTTCCTGCCTGAGAAGTGGTTGGACTAGAAGACCTCCAAGGTCCCTTCCAACTCTGTTATTCTGCTAAAAGTACCCTTTGAGTTAATTTTGTAGACACACTGCTCCTAGAAACATCCCCTTCCTTGATTAGGTCTCGGTTACCTAGCACTTCCGATGGGGCAGATGCCCTCCTTGAGGGATCACCAACTGAACTCTCAACCATGGTGTGGCTTGCCAACTTCTCAGCAAATGTGGCAGACAAATGGCCAACTTTACCTGCCTGGGCTTCCTGTACCTTGAAAAGCAAGCTTTGGGAGGTGACCCATGCCAATTGCAGTAAGCCATTAACCAGCAGCTCTGTTTAATAGAAGTCTTTATTGGCCAAGTGCGATTGGACACACAAGGAATTTATCTTGATGCATATGCTCTCAGTGTACATAAAAGAAAAGATACATTCATCAAAAATCATAAGGTACAACACAATGATAATCATAGGATACAAATAAGCAATCAAATCACATTAGGAAACAGTCAATATAAATCGTAAGGATACCAGCAACAAGGTTACAATCATACAGTCATAAGTGGGAGGAGATGTGTGATAGGAACGATGACAAGATTAAAAGTAGTGCAGATTTAGTAAATAGTTTGACAGTGTTGAGGAAATTATTTGTTTAGCAGAGTGATGGCGTTTGGGAAAAAACTGTTCTTGTGTCTAGTTGTTCTGGTGTGCAGTGCTCTATAGCGTTGTTTTGAGGGTAGGAGTTGAAACGGTTTATGTCCAGGATGCGAGGGGTCTGTGAATATCACTTCTTTTTGATTCGTGCAGTATACAGGTCCTCAATGGAAGGCAGATTGGTAGTAATTGTTTTTTCTGTAGTTCTAATTATCCTCTGAAGTCTGTGTCTGTCTTGTTGGGTTGCAGAACCAAACCAAACAGTTATAGAGGTGCAGATGACAGACTCAATAATTCCTCTGTAGAACTGTATCAGTAGCTCCTTAGGCAGTTTGAGCTTTCTGAGTTGGCGTAGAAAGAACATTCTTTGTTGTGCTTTTTTGATGACATTTTTAGGTCTTGAGCTATGGTAGTACCTAGAAATTTGAAGGTCTCTACTGTTGATATTGTGTTGTCTATTTATTTATTTATTATTTATTAGTCCAATTTATATGCCACACTTCTCTGTAGACTCAGGGCGGCTTACAATGCATTATAGCAATAGCCTGCATACTTTTTTGTCTATACCTGCTTATTAGGGCTTTCTTCCCCCCCCCAAGCGGTGTTGTCCTATACAAAATTGGCTTATTGCCCCCACAATCCAGGTCCTCAATTTACGTACCTCGAAAGGATGGAAGCCTGAGTCAACCTTGAGCCTGGTGAGATTCGAACTTGCACTAATTGCAGGCAGCTGGCAGCTAAGTGCTAGCACTTAACAGCACTTCAGTCCGCTGCACCACCGAGGCTCTAGTATTGTAAGAGGTGGTAGCATGGGAGGATTTCTCCTAAAGTCTACCACCATTTCTACAGTTTTGAATGTGTTCAGTTCCAGATTATTCTGGTCACACCACAAGGTTAGTTGTTCAACCTCCCTGTCTGTATGCGGATTCATCATTGTCTCGAATGAGACCGATCACTGTTGTGTCATCTGCGAACTTCAGTAGTTTAACAGATGGATCGTTTGAGATGCAGTCATTGGTATATATAGAGAAGAGAAACGGAGAGAGCACACAACCTTGGGAGGGCCCCTGTGCTAACTAATCTAGACGTGGGGCACACCTGATGGATGGGGGAAGGGCTGAGCAGAAGAGTCATCCCTCGGAGGTCTCCCCATTAAGAGCAGGCATGTCCTGATTGGAGGGAGGCAGTGGGCAAACTGGTGGGGGCTGAAATTGAAGCAAAATTTCGGTTAAGCCCCCCCCCAACCCCATTGAAAGTAGAAGCGTCTGTGGGGTTCCTTGCCAGATGCAGAGCAGCTTTGATATCCATCCATCCATCCAATCATCCATTTATTTATTTATTTATTTATTTATCCATTCCTTTATGTATTCATTCCTTTATTCATCCATCCATTCATTCATGTATTTATTTATTTATTCATTCATTTATTAAGAAAACTCATGGTTGCCCAATTCACTCATGGTGATTCTGGGTGGCTTACAGAAATAATTAAAAAGAGTTGGATTTAAGAAAATACATGATAGGAACCAACAAACACCCAGCTAAGTATTGCACATCGTATCTTATTTTAAATGTTTTTAATCTCTGTTTTTATTATGTATTATATTGTTTTATTACATTGTTGTAAACTGCCCGGTGTCAAGAAACACATATTCATGATCCACACGGTCTGGAAAAGGGCAAAAACACATTTAATTTTCAAGTACGAGATTTCCCGGGGGAGTTAGACCAAAGTGTATCTCAGAATTGACAGTAGGGCTCAATTCTGCTAGAAAACTTAACTTTTGACACATAGCTCAGATTTGCAACACAGATACATATTCATGTTCCCCACGGTCTGAAAAAGGGCAAAACCACACAATTTTCAAACCTGAGCTTTCCCTGAGGAGATAGACCAAAGGGCATCTCAGAACTGGCAGTAGGGCTCAATTCAGCCACAAAACTTAACTTTTGACACCGATCTTAGATATGGAAAACAAACATATATTCATGTACCCCCCAGTCTGAGAAGCCCAAAAAATTGTCAATTTTTTCAAATCTGAGCCTTCCCTGAGGAGATAGACCAAAGGGTATCTCAGAATAGGCAGTCGGACTGCATTCAACCCGAAAACATAACTTTTGAAAGAGAGCTTAGATATGGAAAACAAACATATTCATGTACCACACAGTCTGAGAAGCCCAAAAAATTGTCAATTTTTTCCGATCTGAGCCTTCCCCGAGGAGATAGAGCAAAGTGCATCTCAGCATTGGCAGGAGGACTCAATTCAGCGAGAAAACTTAACTTTTGACACAGAGCTTAGATATGGAAAACAAACATATATTCATGTACCACACAGTCTGAGAAGGCCAAAAAACAATCAGGGGTCGGGGTCGGGGCCGGGGGTGAGGGTGAGGGTCAGGGGTCAAGGGTCAGGGTCAGCGTCAGGGTCCTGGTCAGGGTCAGGGTCAGGGTAAGGGTCCGGGCCAGGGTCAGGGTCAGGATCCGGGTCAGGGTCAGGGTCAGGGTCAGGGTCAGGGTCCGGGTCCTTTTCCGTGTCCCTGTCCATGTCCGTGTCTGTGTCAGGGACCTGGGTCAGGGTAAGGGTCAGGGTCAGTGTCAGGGTAAGGGTCAGGGTCAGGGTCTGGGTCCGGGTACTTTTCCATGTCCCTGTCCGGGTCAGGGTCAGGGTCAGGTTCTGGGTCAGGGTCAGGGTCCGGGTCAGGGTAAGGGTCTGGGTCAGGGTCTGTGTCAGGGTCCGGGTCCGGGTTAGGGTCTGGGTCAGCGTCGGGTCCGGGTCGGGGTCAGGGTCCGGGTCAGGGTCAGGGTCTGGGTCCAGGGCCGTGGCCGTGTCAGGGTCAGGGTAAGGATCCGGGTCCAATTCCGGGTCAGGGTCCGTGTCCGGGTCAGGGTCAGGATCAGGGTCCGGGTCAGGGTCTGTGTCAGGGTCCGGGTCTGGGTTAGGTTCTGGGTCAGGGTCAGCATCAGGGTCCGGGTCAGGGTCAGGGTCCGTGTCCAGGTCAGGGTAAGGGTCAGTGTCAGGGTCCATATCCAGGTCTGTGTCCGTATCAGGGTCAGGGTCACGGTCCATGTCAGGGTCAGGGTAAGGGTAAGGGTCTGGGTCAGGGTCCGGGTCCGGGTCAGGGTCAGGGTCCAGTTCTGGGTCGGGGTCAGGGGCCGGGTCAGGGTCTGGGGCCGTGGCCGTGGCTGTGTCAGGGTCCGGATCAGGGTAAGGGTCCGGGTCCAATTCCGGGTCAGGGTCCGTGTCCGGGTCAGGATCAGGGTCCGGGTCAGGGTCTGTGTCAGGGTCCGGGTCCGGGTTAGGTTCTGGGTCAGGGTCAGCGTCAGGGTCCGTGTCAGGGTCCATGTCCAGGTCAGGGTCAGGGTCAGGGTAAGGGTCCGTGTCAGGGTAAGGGTCCGGGTCAGGGTAAGGGTCCGGGCCAGGGTCAGGGTCAGGGTCCTTTTCCGTGTCCCTGTCCGTGTCCGGGTCAGGGTCAGAGTAAGGGTAAGGGTCCGGGTAAGGGTCCGGGTCCGGGTCTGGGTCCGGTTCCGGGTCCGGGTCCGGTTCCGGGTCAGGGTCAGGGTCAGGGTCCGGGTCCGGCTAATTGTCCGGGTGCGGGTGCGGGTGCGGGTCCGGGTCTGGGTCCATGTCCGGGTCCGTGACTTGTAAGGGTCCGCGTCCGGGTCCGGGTCACGGTCCGGGTCTGGAGAAGTGTCCGGGTCCGGGTCCGGGTAAGAGTCCGGGTCCGGGTCCGGGTCCGGGTAAGGGTCCGGGTAAGGGTCCGGGTCCGGGTCCGGGTCCGGGTAAGGGTCCGGGTCCGGGTCCGGGTAAGGGTCTGGGTCTGGGTCCGGGTCCGGGTCAGGTTCCGGGTCCGGGTCCGGGTCCGGGTAAGGGTCCGGGTCCGGATCCGGGTCCGGGTCCGGGTAAGGGTCCGGGTCCGGGTCCGGGTCTGGGTCCGGGTCCGGGTCCGTGTAAGGGTCCGGGTCCGGGTCCGGGGAAGGGTCCGGGTTCGGGTACGCGTCCGGGTAAGGGTACGGGTACGGGTACGGGTACGTGTACAGGCAAGGGTCCGGGTCAGGGTACGTGTCCGTGTCCGTGTCCGGATCCGGGTCTGGGTCCGGGTCCGGGTCCGGGTAAGGGTAAGGGTCCGGGTAAGGGTCCGTGTCCATGTCCCTGTCCGGGTCCGGGTCCGGGTAAGGGTACGGGTACGGGTACGGGTACGGGTACGGGTACAGGCAAGGGTCCGGGTCAGGGTACGTGTCCGTGTCCGGATCCGGTTCTGGGTCCGGGTCCGGGTAAGGGTCCAGGTCCGGGTCTGGGTCAGGGTACGTGTCCGTGTCCGGATCCGGGTCTGGGTCCGGGTCAGGTTCCGGGTCCGGGTAAGGGTCCGGGTCCGGGTAAGGGTCCGGGTCCGGGCCCGGGTCCGGATCCGGGTCCGGATCCGGGTCCGGGTCCGGGTAAGGGTCCGGGTCCAGGTCTGGGTCCGGGTCCGGGTCCGGGTCCGTGTAAGGGTCCGGATCCGGGTCCGTGTAAGGGTCCGGGTCAGGGTCAGGGTCCGTGTCCAGGTCAGGGTAAGGGTCAGTGTCAGGGTCCATATCCAGGTCTGTGTCCGTATCAGGGTCAGGGTCACGGTCCATGTCAGGGTCAGGGTAAGGGTAAGGGTCTGGGTCAGGGTCCGGGTCCGGGTCAGGGTCAGGGTCCAGTTCTGGGTCGGGGTCAGGGGCCGGGTCAGGGTCTGGGGCCGTGGCCGTGGCTGTGTCAGGGTCCGGATCAGGGTAAGGGTCCGGGTCCAATTCCGGGTCAGGGTCCGTGTCCGGGTCAGGATCAGGGTCCGGGTCAGGGTCTGTGTCAGGGTCCGGGTCCGGGTTAGGTTCTGGGTCAGGGTCAGCGTCAGGGTCCGTGTCAGGGTCCATGTCCAGGTCAGGGTCAGGGTCAGGGTAAGGGTCCGTGTCAGGGTAAGGGTCCGGGTCAGGGTAAGGGTCCGGGCCAGGGTCAGGGTCAGGGTCCTTTTCCGTGTCCCTGTCCGTGTCCGGGTCAGGGTCAGAGTAAGGGTAAGGGTCCGGGTAAGGGTCCGGGTCCGGGTCTGGGTCCGGTTCCGGGTCCGGGTCCGGTTCCGGGTCAGGGTCAGGGTCAGGGTCCGGGTCCGGCTAATTGTCCGGGTGCGGGTGCGGGTGCGGGTCCGGGTCTGGGTCCATGTCCGGGTCCGTGACTTGTAAGGGTCCGCGTCCGGGTCCGGGTCACGGTCCGGGTCTGGAGAAGTGTCCGGGTCCGGGTCCGGGTAAGAGTCCGGGTCCGGGTCCGGGTCCGGGTAAGGGTCCGGGTAAGGGTCCGGGTCCGGGTCCGGGTCCGGGTAAGGGTCCGGGTCCGGGTCCGGGTAAGGGTCTGGGTCTGGGTCCGGGTCCGGGTCAGGTTCCGGGTCCGGGTCCGGGTCCGGGTAAGGGTCCGGGTCCGGATCCGGGTCCGGGTCCGGGTAAGGGTCCGGGTCCGGGTCCGGGTCTGGGTCCGGGTCCGGGTCCGTGTAAGGGTCCGGGTCCGGGTCCGGGGAAGGGTCCGGGTTCGGGTACGCGTCCGGGTAAGGGTACGGGTACGGGTACGGGTACGTGTACAGGCAAGGGTCCGGGTCAGGGTACGTGTCCGTGTCCGTGTCCGGATCCGGGTCTGGGTCCGGGTCCGGGTCCGGGTAAGGGTAAGGGTCCGGGTAAGGGTCCGTGTCCATGTCCCTGTCCGGGTCCGGGTCCGGGTAAGGGTACGGGTACGGGTACGGGTACGGGTACGGGTACAGGCAAGGGTCCGGGTCAGGGTACGTGTCCGTGTCCGGATCCGGTTCTGGGTCCGGGTCCGGGTAAGGGTCCAGGTCCGGGTCTGGGTCAGGGTACGTGTCCGTGTCCGGATCCGGGTCTGGGTCCGGGTCAGGTTCCGGGTCCGGGTAAGGGTCCGGGTCCGGGTAAGGGTCCGGGTCCGGGCCCGGGTCCGGATCCGGGTCCGGATCCGGGTCCGGGTCCGGGTAAGGGTCCGGGTCCAGGTCTGGGTCCGGGTCCGGGTCCGGGTCCGTGTAAGGGTCCGGATCCGGGTCCGTGTAAGGGTCCGGGGAAGGGTCCGGGTTCGGGTCCGCGTCCGTGTCCGCGTCCGAGCCCGGGTCAGGGTCCGGGTCCCGGTCCGGGTCCGGGTCCGGGTAAGGGTCAGGGTAAGGGTCCGGGTCCGGGTCCGGGTCCGGGTCCGGGTCCGGGTAAGAGTTCGGGTCCGGGTCAGGGTAAGGGTCCGGGTCCCGGTCCGGGTCCGGGTCTGGGTAAGAGTTCGGGTCCGGGTCCGGGTCCGGGTCCGGGTCCGGGTCCAGGTCCGGGTAAGGGTCCGGGTCTGGGTAAGGGTCCGGGTCCGGGTCCAGGTCCGGGTAAGGGTCCGTGTCCATGTCCGGGTCCGGGTCCCGGTCCGGGTAAGGGTCCGGGTCCGGGTCCGGGTAAGGGTCCGGGTCCGGGTAAGGGTCCGGGTCATGGTAAGGGTCCATGTCCGGGTCCAGGTCTGGGTCCGGGTAAGGGTCCGGGTCCGGGTCCGTGTCCGGGTAAGGGTCCGGGTCCGGGTCAGGGTAAGGGTCCGGGTCCGGGTCCGGGTCCGGGTAAGAGTTCGGGTCCGGGTCCGGGTCCGGGTAAGGGTCCGGGTCCGGGTCCGGGTCCGGGTAAGTGTCCGGGTCCGGGTCCTGGTCCGGGTCCGGGTCCGGGTCCGGGTCCGGGCAAGGGGCCGGGTCCGGCTCCGGGTGCGGGTAAGGATCCGGGTCCGGGTCCTGGTCTGGGTCCGGGAAAGGGTCCGTGTCCGGGTCAGGGTCAGGGTCCGGGTCCGGGTTCGGGTTAGGGTCCGGGTCCTGGTCCGGGTCCTGCTCCGGGTCCGGGTAAGGGTCCGAGACCATGTCCGGGTCCGCATCCGTGTCCGGGTAAGTGTCCGTGTCCAGGTCCGGGTCCGGGTCCGTGTCCGGGCAAGGGTCTGGGTCCGGCTCCAGGTCCGGGTCTGGGTCCGGGTCCGGGTCAGAGTCCGGGTCCGGGTTCGGGTCCGGGTCCGGGTCCGGGTCAGGGTCCGGGTCCGTGTCTGGGTTCGGGTCCGGGTCCGGGTCCGGGTCCGGGTCAGGGTCCGGGTCCGGGTAAGGGTCCGGGTCCGGGTCCGGGTCCGGGTCCGGGTCTGGGTCCGGGTAAGGGTCCTGGTCCGGGTCCGGGTCCAGGTCCGGGTCCGAGTCCGGGTCAGTGTAAGGGTCCGGGTCAGGGTCAGGGTCCGGGTCCGGGTCCGGGTCTGGGTCCGGGTCCGGGTTCGGGTTAGGGTCCGGGTCCGGGTCCGTGTCCGGGTAAGGGTCCGTGTCCGTGTCCGTGTCCGTGTCCGTGTCCGTGTCCGGGTCCGTGTCCGAGTCCGGGCAAGGGTCTGGGTCCGGCTCCGGGTCCGGGTCCGTGTCTGGGTCCGGGTCCGGGTCAGAGTCCGGGTCCGGGTCCTGGTCCGGGTCCGGGTTCGGGTCCGGGTCCGGGTCCGGGTCCGGTTCAGGGTCCGGGTCCGTGTCAGGGTAAGGGTCCGGGTCAGGGTAAGGGTCCGGGCCAGGGTCAGGGTCCTTTTCCGTGTCCCTGTCCGTGTCCGGGTCAGGGTCAGAGTAAGGGTCAGGGTCCGGGTAAGGGTCCGGGTAAGGGTCCGGGTCCGGGTCTGGGTCCGGTTCCGGGTCCGGGTCCGGTTCCGGGTCAGGGTCCGGGTCCAGCTAATTGTCCGGGTGCGGGTCCGGGTCCGGGTCCGGGTCTGGGTCCATGTCCGGGTCCGTGACTTGTAAGGGTCCGCGTCCGGGTCCGGGTCAGGGTCCGGGTCTGGACAAGTGTCCGGGTCCGGGTCCGGGTAAGAGTCCGGGTCCGGGTCCGGGTCCGGGTAAGGGTCCGGGTAAGGGTCCGGGTCCGGGTCCGGGTCCGGGTAAGGGTCCGGGTCCGGGTCCGGGTAAGGGTCTGGGTCTGGGTCCGGGTCCGGGTCAGGTTCCGGGTCCGGGTCCGGGTCCGGGTAAGGGTCCGGGTCCGGATCCGGGTCCGGGTAAGGGTCCGGGTCCGGGTCCGGGTCCGGGTCCGGGTCCGGGTCTGGGTCCGGGTCCGGGTCCGTGTAAGGGTCCGGGTCCGGGGAAGGGTCCGGGTTCGGGTACGCGTCCGGGTAAGGGTACGGGTACGGGTACGTGTACAGGCAAGGGTCCGGGTCAGGGTACGTGTCCGTGTCCGTGTCCGGATCCGGGTCTGGGTCCGGGTCCGGGTCCGGGTAAGGGTAAGGGTCCGGGTAAGGGTCCGTGTCCATGTCCCTGTCCGGGTCCGGGTCCGGGTAAGGGTACGGGTACGGGTACGGGTACGGGTACGTGTACAGGCAAGGGTCCGGGTCAGGGTACGTGTCCGTGTCCGGATCCGGTTCTGGGTCCATGTCCGGGTCCGGGTCCCGGTCCGGGTAAGGGTCCGGGTCCGGGTCAGGGTAAGGGTCCGGGTCCGGGTCCGGGTCCGGGTAAGAGTTCGGGTCCGGGTCCGGGTCCGGGTCCGGGTAAGGGTCCGGGTCCGGGTCCGGGTCCGGGTCCGGGTAAGTGTCCGGGTCCGGGTCCTGGTCCGGGTCCGGGTCCGGGTCCGGGTCCGGGCAAGGGGCCGGGTCCGGCTCCGGGTGCGGGTAAGGATCCGGGTCCGGGTCCTGGTCTGGGTCCGGGAAAGGGTCCGTGTCCGGGTCAGGGTCAGGGTCCGGGTCCGGGTCCGGGTCCGGGTTCGGGTTAGGGTCCGGGTCCTGGTCCGGGTCCTGCTCCGGGTCCGGGTAAGGGTCCGAGACCATATCCGGGTCCGCATCCGTGTCCGGGTAAGTGTCCGTGTCCAGGTCCGGGTCCGTGTCCGGGCAAGGGTCTGGGTCCGGCTCCGGGTCCGGGTCTGGGTCTGGGTCCGGGTCAGAGTCCGGGTCCGGGTTCGGGTGCGGGTCCGGGTCCGGGTCAGGGTCCGGGTCCGTGTCTGGGTTCGGGTCCGGATCCGGGTCCGGGTCAGGGTCCGGGTCCGGGTAAGGGTCCGGGTCCGGGTCCGGGTCCGGGTCTGGGTCCGGGTAAGGGTCCTGGTCCGGGTCCGGGTCCAGGTCCGGGTCCGGGTCCGGGTCAGTGTAAGGGTCCGGGTCAGGGTCAGGGTCCGGGTCCGGGTCCGGGTCTGGGTCCGGGTCCGGGTTCGGGTTAGGGTCCGGGTCCGGGTCCGTGTCCGGGTAAGGGTCCGTGTCCGTGTCCGTGTCCGGGTCCGTGTCCGTGTCCGAGTCCGGGCAAGGGTCTGGGTCCGGCTCCGGGTCCGTGTCTGGGTCCGGGTCCGGGTCAGAGTCCGGGTCCGGGTCCTGGTCCGGGTCCGGGTTCGGGTCCGGGTCCGGGTCCGGGTCCGGGTCCGGTTCAGGGTCCGGGTCCGTGTCAGGGTAAGGGTCCGGGTCAGGGTAAGGGTCCGGGCCAGGGTCAGGGTCCTTTTCCGTGTCCCTGTCCGTGTCCGGGTCAGGGTCAGAGTAAGGGTCAGGGTCCGGGTAAGGGTCCGGGTAAGGGTCCGGGTCCGGGTCTGGGTCCGGTTCCGGGTCCGGGTCCGGTTCCGGGTCAGGGTCAGGGTCCGGGTCCGGCTAATTGTCCGGGTGCGGGTGCGGGTCCGGGTCCGGGTCTGGGTCCATGTCCGGGTCCGTGACTTGTAAGGGTCCGCGTCCGGGTCCGGGTCAGGGTCCGGGTCTGGACAAGTGTCCGGGTCCGGGTCCGGGTAAGAGTCCGGGTCCGGGTCCGGGTCCGGGTAAGGGTCCGGGTAAGGGTCCGGGTCCGGGTCCGGGTCCGGGTAAGGGTCTGGGTCTGGGTCCGGGTCCGGGTCAGGTTCCGGGTCCGGGTCCGGGTCCGGGTCCGGGTAAGGGTCCGGATCCGGGTCCGGGTAAGGGTCCGGGTCCGGGTCCGGGTCCGGGTCTGGGTCCGGGTCCGGGTCCGTGTAAGGGTCCGGGTCCGGGTCCGGGGAATGGTCCGGGTTCGGGTACGCGTCCGGGTAAGGGTACGGGTACGGGTACGGGTACGTGTACAGGCAAGGGTCCGGGTCAGGGTACGTGTCCATGTCCGTGTCCGGATCCGGGTCTGGGTCCGGGTCCGGGTCCGGGTAAGGGTAAGGGTCCGGGTAAGGGTCCGTGTCCATGTCCCTGTCCGGGTCCGGGTAAGGGTACGGGTACGGGTACGGGTACGGGTACGTGTACAGGCAAGGGTCCGGGTCAGGGTACGTGTCCGTGTCCGGATCCGGTTCTGGGTCCGGGTCCGGGTAAGGGTCCAGGTCCGGGTCTGGGTCAGGGTACGTGTCCGTGTCCGTGTCCGGATCCGGGTCTGGGTCCGGGTCAGGTTCCGGGTCCGGGTAAGGGTCCAGGTCCGGTTCCGGGTCTGGGTCCGGGTAAGGGTCCGGGTCCGGGCCTGGGTCCGGATCCGGGTCCGGGTCCGGGTAAGGGTCCGGGTCCGGGTCCAGGTCTGGGTCCGGGTCCGGGTAAGGGTACGGGTACGGGTACGGGTACGGGTACGTGTACAGGCAAGGGTCCGGGTCAGGGTACGTGTCCGTGTCCGGATCCGGTTCTGGGTCCGGGTCCGGGTAAGGGTCCAGGTCCGGGTCTGGGTCAGGGTACGTGTCCGTGTCCGTGTCCGGATCCGGGTCTGGGTCCGGGTCAGGTTCCGGGTCCGGGTAAGGGTCCAGGTCCGGTTCCGGGTCTGGGTCCGGGTAAGGGTCCGGGTCCGGGCCTGGGTCCGGATCCGGGTCCGGGTCCGGGTAAGGGTCCGGGTCCGGGTCCAGGTCTGGGTCCGGGTCCGGGTCCGGGTCCGTGTAAGGGTCCGGGTCCGGGTCCGTGTAAGGGTCCGGGTCCGGGGAAGGGTCCGGGTTCGGGTCCGCGTCCGGGTCCGTGTCCGAGCCCGGGTCAGGGTCCGGGTCCCGGTCCGGGTAAGGGTCCGGGTTCGGGTCCGGGTTCGGGTCCGGGTCAGGGTAAGGGTCCGGGTCCGGGTCCGGGTCCGGGTCCGGGTCCGGGTCCGGGTAAGAGTTCGGGTCCGGGTCCGGGTCAGGGTAAGGGTCCGGGTCCCGGTCCGGGTCCGGGTCTGGGTAAGAGTTCGGGTCCGGGTCCGGGTCCGGGTCCGGGTCCAGGTCCGGGTAAGGGTCCGGGTCCGGGTCCGGGTAAGGGTCCGGGTCCGGGTCCAGGTCCGGGTAAGGGTCCGTGTCCATGTCCGGGTCCGGGTCCCGGTCCGGGTAAGGGTCCGGGTCCGGGTCCGGGTCCGGGTAAGGGTCCGGGTCCGGGTAAGGGTCCGGGTCATGGTAAGGGTCCATGTCCGGGTCCAGGTCTGGGTCCGGGTAAGGGTCCGGGTCCGGGTCCGTGTCCGGGTAAGGGTCCGGGTCCGGGTCCGGGTCCGGGTCAGGGTAAGGGTCCGGGTCCGGGTCCGGGTCCGGGTAAGAGTTCGGGTCCGGGTCCGGGTCCGGGTCCGGGCAAGGGGCCGGGTCCGGCTCCGGGTGCGGGTAAGGATCCGGGTCCGGGTCCTGGTCTGGGTCCGGGAAAGGGTCCGTGTCCGGGTCAGGGTCCGGGTCCGGGTCCGGGTCCGGGTTCGGGTTAGGGTCCGGGTCCTGGTCCGGGTCCTGCTCCGGGTCCGGGTAAGGGTCCGAGACCATGTCCGGGTCCGGATCCGTGTCCGGGTAAGTGTCCGTGTCCAGGTCCGGGTCCGGGTCCGTGTCCGGGCAAGGGTCTGGGTCCGGCTCCGGGTCCGGGTCCGGGTCCGGGTCAGAGTCCGGGTCCGGGTCCGGGTTCGGGTGCGGGTCCGGGTCCGGGTCCGTGTCCGTGTCTGGGTTCGGGTCCGGGTCCGGGTCCGGGTCCGGGTCCGGGTCAGGGTCCGGGTCCGGGTAAGGGTCCGGGTCCGGGTCCGGGTCCGGGTCTGGGTCCGGGTAAGGGTCCTGGTCCGGGTCCGGGTCCAGGTCCGGGTCCGGGTCCGGGTCCGGGTCAGTGTAAGGGTCCGGGTCAGGGTCAGGGTCCGGGTCCGGGTCCGGGTCCGGGTCCGGGTCTGGGTCCGGGTCCGGGTTCGGGTTAGGGTCCGGGTCCGGGTCCGTGTCCGGGTAAGGGTCCGTGTCCGTGTCCGGGTCCGTGTCCGTGTCCGAGTCCGGGCAAGGGTCTGGGTCCGGGTCCGTGTCTGGGTCCGGGTCCGGGTCAGAGTCCGGGTCCTGGTCCGGGTCCGGGTTCGGGTCCGGGTCCGGGTCCGGGTCCGGGTCCGGTTCAGGGTCCGGGTCCGTGTCCGGGTTCGGGTCCGGGTCCGGGTTCGGGTCCGGGTAAGGGTCCGGGTCCGGGTCCGGGTAAGGGTCCGGGTCCGGGTCCTGGTCCGGGTCCGGGTTCGGGTCCGGGTTCGGGTCCGGGTCCGGGTCCGGGCAAGGGTCCGGGTCCGGCTCCGGGTCCGGGTCTGGGTCTGGGTCCGGGTCCGGGTAAGAGTCCATGTCCGGGTCCTGGTCCGGGTCCGGGTCCGTGTCCGGGTCCGGGTCCGGGTCCGGGTCCTGGTCTGGGTCCAGGTCCGGGTAAGGGTCCGGGTCCGGGTCCGGGTCCGGGTCCGGATAAGTGTCCGGGTCCATGTCCGGGTCCGGATCCGGGTAAGGGTCCGGGTCCGGGTCCGGGTCCGGGTCCGGGTAAGGGTTCGGGTCTGGGTCCGGGTCCGGGTCTGGGTCCGGGTAAGGGTCCGGGTAAGGGTCCGGGTAAGGGTAAGGGTCCGGGTCCAGGTCCGGGTACGGGTAAGGATCCGGGTCCGGGTCCTGGTCTGGGTCCGGGTAAGGGTCCGGGTCCGGGTCAGGGTCAGGGTCCGGGTCCGGGTCAGGGTCCGGGTCCGTGTCTGGGTTCGGGTCCGGGTCCGGGTCCGGGTCCGGGTAAGGGTCCGAGACCATGTCCGGGTCCGGATCCGTGTCCGGGTAAGGGTCTGAGTCCGTGTCCGTGTCCGTGTCCGTGTCCGTGTCCGGGCAAGGGTCTGGGTCCGGCTCCGGGTCCGGGTCCGTGTCTGGGTCCGGGTCCGGGTCAGAGTCCGGGTCCGGGTCCTGGTCCGGGTCCGGGTTCGGGTTCGGGTCCGGGTCCGGGTCCGGGTCCGGGTCCGGGTCCGGTTCAGGGTCAGTGTAAGGGTCCGGGTCAGGGTCAGGGTCCGGGTCCGGGTCCGGGTCTGGGTCCGGGTCCGGGTCCGGGTTCGGGTTAGGGTCCGGGTCCGTGTCCGTGTCCGGGTAAGGGTCTGTGTCCGTGTCCGTGTCCGGGTCCGTGTCCGTGTCCGAGTCCGGGCAAGGGTCTGGGTCCGGCTCCGGGTCCGTGTCTGGGTCCGGGTCCGGGTCAGAGTCCGGGTCCTGGTCCGGGTCCGGGTCCGGGTCCGGGTCCGGGTCCGGGTCCGGTTCAGGGTCCGGGTCCGTGTCCGGGTTCGGGTCCGGGTTCGGGTCCGGGTCCGGGTAAGGGTCCGGGTCCGGGTCCGGGTAAGGGTCCGGGTCCGGGTCCGGGTCCTGGTCCGGGTCAGGGTAAGGGTCCGGGTCCGGGTCCGGGTCCGGGTCCGGGTAAGAGTTCGGGTCCGGGTCCGGGTCAGGGTAAGGGTCCAGGTCCGGGTAAGAGTTCGGGTCCGGGTCCGGGTCAGGGTAAGGGTCCGGGTCCGGGTCAGGGTCCGGGTCCGTGTCTGGGTTCGGGTCCGGGTCCGGGTCCGGGTTCGGGTCCGGGTCCGGGTCCGGGTAAGGGTCCGGGTCCGGGTACGGGTCCGGGTCAGGGTCCGGGTCCGGGTCCGGGTCCGGGTCCGGGTAAGAGTTCGGGTCCGGGTCCGGGTCCGGGTCCGGGTAAGGGTCCGGGTCCGGGTCCTGGTCCGGGTCCGGGTCCGGGTCCTGGTCCGGGTCCGGGTTCGGGTCCGGGTTCGGGTCCGGGTCCGGGTCCGGGCAAGGGTCCGGGTCCGGCTCCGGGTCCGGGTCTGGGTCTGGGTCCGGGTCCGGGTAAGAGTCCATGTCCGGGTCCTGGTCCGGGTCCGGGTCCGGGTCCGGGTCCGGGTCCGGGTCCTGGTCTGGGTCCAGGTCCGGGTAAGGGTCCGGGTCCGGGTCCGGGTCCGGGTCCGGGTCCGGATAAGTGTCCGTGTCCATGTCCGGGTCCGGATCCGGGTAAGGGTCCGGGTCCGGGTCCGGGTCCGGGTCCGGGTAAGGGTTCGGGTCTGGGTCCGGGTCCGGGTCTGGGTCCGGGTAAGGGTCCGGGTAAGGGTCCGGGTAAGGGTAAGGGTCCGGGTCCAGGTCCGGGTACGGGTAAGGATCCGGGTACGGGTCCTGGTCTGGGTCCGGGTAAGGGTCCGGGTCAGGGTCCGGGTCCGGGTCCGGGTCAGGGTCCGGGTCCGTGTCTGGGTTCGGGTCCGGGTCCGGGTCCGGGTAAGGGTCCGAGACCATGTCCGGGTCCGGATCCGTGTCCGGGTAAGGGTCTGGGTCCGTGTCCGTGTCCGTGTCCGTGTCCGTGTCCGGGCAAGGGTCTGGGTCCGGCTCCGGGTCCGGGTCCGTGTCTGGGTCCGGGTCCGGGTCAGAGTCCGGGTCCGGGTCCGGGTCCGGGTTCGGGTTCGGGTCCGGGTCCGGGTCCGGTTCAGGGTCCGGGTCCGTGTCCGGGTTCGGGTCCGGGTCCGGGTTCGGGTCCGGGTAAGGGTCCGGGGCCGGGTAAGGGTCCGGGTCCGGGTCCGGGTCCGGGTCCTGGTCCGGGTCAGGGTAAGGGTCCGGGTCCGGGTCCGGGTCCGGGTAAGAGTTCGGGTCCGGGTCCGGGTCAGGGTAAGGGTCCGGGTCCGGGTTAGAGTTCGGGTCCGGGTCCGGGTCAGGGTAAGGGTCCGGGTCCGGGTCAGGGTCCGGGTCCGTGTCTGGGTTCGGGTCCGGGTCCGGGTCCGGGTTCGGGTCCGGGTCCGGGTAAGGGTCCGGGTCCGGGTCCGGGTCAGGGTAAGGGTCCGGGTCCGGGTCCGGGTCCGGGTCCGGGTAAGAGTTCGGGTCCGGGTCCGGGTCCGGGTCCGGGTAAGGGTCCGGGTCCGGGTCCGGGTCCGGGTAAGGGTCCGGGTCCGGGTTCGGGTCCGGGTTCGGGTCCGGGTCCGGGTCCGGGCAAGGGTCCGGCTCCGGGTCCGGGTCCGGGTCTGGGTCTGGGTCTGGGTCCGGGTCCGGGTAAGAGTCCATTTCCGGGTCCTGGTCCGGGTCCGGGTCCGTGTCCGGGTCCGGGTCCGGGTCCGGGTCCTGGTCTGGGTCCAGGTCCGGGTAAGGGTCCGGGTCCGGGTCCGGGTCCGGGTCCGGGTCCGGGTCCGGATAAGTGTCCGGGTCCATGTCCGGGTCCGGATCCGGGTAAGGGTCCGGGTCCGGGTCTGGGTCCGGGTCCGGGTCCGGGTAAGGGTTCGGGTCTGGGTCCGGGTCCGGGTCTGGGTCCGGGTAAGGGTCCGGGTAAGGGTCCGGGTCCGGGTCCGGGTAAGGGTCCGGGTCCAGGTCCGGGTACGGGTAAGGATCCGGTTCCGGGTCCTGGTCTGGGTCCGGGTAAGGGTCCGGGTCCGGGTCAGGGTCAGGGTCCGGGTCCGGGTCAGGGTCCGGGTCCGTGTCTGGGTTCGGGTCCGGGTCCGGGTCCGGGTCCGGGTAAGGGTCCGAGACCATGTCCGGGTCCGGATCCGTGTCCAGGTAAGGGTCTGGGTCCGTGTCCGTGTCCGTGTCCGGGTGCGGGTCCGGGTCCGTGTCCGAGTCCGGGCAAGGGCCTGGGTCTGGGTCTGGGTCCGGGTAAGGGTACGGGTCCGGGTAAGGGTCCGGGTCTGGGTCCGGGTCCGGGTCCGGGTAAGGGTCCGGGTCCGGGTAAGGGTCCGGGTCCGGGTCCCGGTAAGGGTCTGGGTCTGGGTCTGGGTCCGCGTCAGGTTCCAGGTCCGGGTATGGGTCCAGGTCCGGCTCCTGGTCCGGGTCCGGGTAAGGGTCCGGGTCCGGATCCGGGTCCGGGTCCCGGTCCGGGTAAGGGTCCGGGTCCGTGTCCGTGTCCGGGTCTGGGTCTGGGTCCGGGTCCGTGTAAGGGTCCGTGTCCGGGTCCGGGTCCGGGTTCGGGTCCGGGTCCGGGTCTGGGTCTGGGTCCGGGTCCGGGTAAGAGTCCATGTCCGGGTCCTGGTCCGGGTCCGGGTCCGTGTCCGGGTCCGGGTCCGGGTCCGGGTCCGGGTCCTGGTCTGGGTCCAGGTAAGGGTCCGGGTCCGGGTCCGGGTCCGGGTCCGGGTCCAGGTCCGGATAAGTGTCCGGGTCCATGTCCGGGTCCGGATCCGGGTAAGGGTCCGGGTCCGGGTCCGGGTCCGGGTCCGGGTAAGGGTTCGGGTCTGGGTCCGGGTCCGGGTCTGGGTCCGGGTAAGGGTCCGGGTAAGGGTCCGGGTCCGGGTCCGGGTAAGGGTCCGGGTCCAGGTCCGGGTACGTGTAAGGATCCTGGTCCGGGTCCTGCTCTGGGTCCGGGTAAGGGTCCGGGTCCGTGTCTGGGTTCGGGTCCGGGTCCGGGTCCGGGTCCGGGTCCGGGTAAGGGTCCGAGACCATGTCCGGGTCCGGATCCGTGTCCAGGTAAGGGTCTGGGTCCGTGTCCGTGTCCGTGTCCGGGTGCGGGTCCGGGTCCGTGTCCGGGTCCGAGTCCGGGCAAGGTTCTGGGTCTGGGTCTGGGTCCGGGTAAGGGTACGGGTCCGGGTAAGGGTCCGGGTCTGGGTCCGGGTCCGGGTCCGGGTAAGGGTCCGGGTCCGGGTCCGGGTAAGGGTCCGGGTCCGGGTCCCGGTAAGGGTCCGGGTCTGGGTCTGGGTCCGCGTCAGGTTCCAGGTCCGGGTATGGGTCCAGGTCCGGCTCCTGGTCCGGGTCCGGGTCCGGGTCCGGGTAAGGGTCCGGGTCCGGGTCCGGATCCGGGTCCGGGTCCCGGTCCGGGTAAGGGTCCGGGTCCGTGTCCGTGTCCGGGTCTGGGTCTGGGTCCGGGTCCATGTAAGGGTCCGTGTCCGGGTCCGGGTCCGGGTTCGGGTCCGGGTCCTGGTCAGGGTCCGGGTCCGTGTCTGGGTTCGCGTCCGGGTCCGGGTCCGGGTTCGTGTCTGGGTCTGGGTCTGGGTCCGGGTCCGGGTCCGGGTCCGGGTAAGAGTCCGTGTCCGGGTCCTGGTCCGGGTCCGTGTCCGGGTCCGGGTCCGGGTCCTGGTCTGGGTCCAGGTCCGGGTCCGGGTCCGGGTCAGGGTCCGGGTCCGGGTAAGGGTCCGGGTCCGGGTCCGGGTCTGGGTCCGGGTAAGGGTCCTGGTCCGGGTCCGGGTCCGGGTCCGGGTCCGGGTCCGGGTCAGTGTAAGGGTCCGGGTCAGGGTCAGGGTCCGGGTCCGCGTCCGGGTCCGGGTCTGGGTCCGGGTCCGGGTTCGGGTTAGGGTCCGGGTCCGGGTAAGGGTCCGAGACCATGTCCGGGTCCGGATCCGTGTCCGGGTAAGGGTCCGTGTCCGTGTCCGTGTCCGGGTCCGTGTCCGTGTCCGAGTCCGGGCAAGGGTCTGGGTCCGGGTCCGGGTCCGTGTCTGGGTCCGGGTCCGGGTTAGAGTCCGGGTCCGGGTCCTGGTCCGGGTCCGGGTCCGGGTTCGGGTCCGGGTCCGGGTCCGGTTCAGGGTCCGGGTCCGTGTCCGGGTTCGGGTCCGGGTCCGGGTCCGGGTTCGGGTCCGGGTCCGGGTCCGGGTCCGGGTCCGGGTTAGGGTCCGGGTCCGGGTAAGGGTCCGGGTCCGGGTCCGGGTAAGGGTCCGGGTCCGCGTCCGGGTCCGGGTCCTGGTCCGTGTCAGGGTAAGGGTCCGGGTCCGGGTCCGGGTCCGCGTCCGGGTAAGAGTTCGGGTCCGGGTCCGGGTCAGGGTAAGGGTCCGGGTCCTGGTCCGGGTAAGAGTTCGGGTCCGGGTCCGGGTCAGGGTAAGGGTCCGGGTCCGGGTCCGGGTCCGGGTCAGGGTCCGGGTCCGTGTCTGGGTTCGGGTCCGGGTCCGGGTCCGGGTCCGGGTAAGGGTCCGGGTCCGGGTCCGGGTCCGGGTCCGGGTCCGGATCCGGGTCCGGGTCCGGGTAAGGGTCCGGGTCCGTGTCCGTGTCCGGGTCTGGGTCTGGGTCCGGGTCCGTGTAAGGGTCCGTGTCCGGGTCCGGGTCCGGGTTCGGGTCCGGGTCCGGGTCAGGGTCCGGGTCCGTGTCTGGGTTCGCGTCCGGGTCCGGGTCCGGGTTCGTGTCTGGGTCTGGGTCCGGGTCCGGGTCCGGGTCCGGGTCCGGGTCCGGTTAAGAGTCCGTGTCCGGGTCCTGGTCCGGGTCCGGGTCCGTGTCCGGGTCCGGGTCCGGGTCCTGGTCTGGGTCCAGGTCCGGGTCCGGGTCAGGGTCCGGGTCCGGGTAAGGGTCCGGGTCCGGGTCCGGGTCTGGGTCCGGGTAAGGGTCCTGGTCCGGGTCCGGGTCCGGGTCCGGGTCCGGGTCAGTGTAAGGGTCCGGGTCAGGGTCCGGGTCCGCGTCCGGGTCCGGGTCTGGGTCCGGGTCCGGGTTCGGGTTAGGGTCCGGGTCCGGGTCCGGGTAAGGGTCCGAGACCATGTCCGGGTCCGGATCCGTGTCCGGGTAAGGGTCTGTGTCCGTGTCCGGGTCCGTGTCCGTGTCCGAGTCCGGGCAAGGGTCTGGGTCCGGCTCCGGGTCCGGGTCCGTGTCTGGGTCCGGGTCCGGGTCAGAGTCCGGGTCCGGGTCCTGGTCCGGGTCCGGGTCCGGGTTCGGGTCCAGGTCCGGGTCCGGGTCCGGGTCCGGTTCAGGGTCCGGGTCCGTGTCCGGGTCCGGGTCCGGGTTCGGGTCCGGGTCCGGGTCCAGGTCCGGGTCCGGGTTAGGGTCCGGGTCCGGGTAAGGGTCTGGGTCCGGGTCCGGGTAAGGGTCCGGGTCCGCGTCCGGGTCCGGGTCCTGGTCCGTGTCAGGGTAAGGGTCCGGGTCCGGGTCCGGGTCCGGGTAAGGGTCCGGGTCCGCGTCCGGGTCCGGGTCCTGGTCCGTGTCAGGGTAAGGGTCCGGGTCCGGGTCCGGGTTCGGGTCCGCGTCCGGGTCCGTGTCCGAGCCCGGGTCAGGGTCCGGGTCCCGGTCCGGGTAAGGGTCCGGGTTCGGGTCCGGGTTCGGGTCCGGGTCAGGGTAAGGGTCCGGGTCCGGGTCCGGGTCCGGGTCCGGGTCCGGGTAAGAGTTCGGGTCCGGGTCAGGGTAAGGGTCCGGGTCCCGGTCCGGGTCCGGGTCTGGGTAAGAGTTCGGGTCCGGGTCCGGGTCCGGGTCCGGGTCCAGGTCCGGGTAAGGGTCCGGGTCCGGGTCCGGGTAAGGGTCCGGGTCCGGGTCCAGGTCCGGGTAAGGGTCCGTGTCCATGTCCGGGTCCGGGTCCCGGTCCGGGTAAGGGTCCGGGTCCGTGTCCGGGTCCGGGTCCGGGTAAGGGTCCGGGTCCGGGTAAGGGTCCGGGTCATGGTAAGGGTCCATGTCCGGGTCCAGGTCTGGGTCCGGGTAAGGGTCCGGGTCCGGGTCCGTGTCCGGGTAAGGGTCCGGGTCCGGGTCCGGGTCAGGGTAAGGGTCCGGGTCCGGGTCCGGGTCCGGGTAAGAGTTCGGGTCCGGGTCCGGGTAAGGGTCCGGGTCCGGGTCCGGGTCCGGGTCCGGGTAAGTGTCCGGGTCCGGGTCCGGGTAAGGGTCCTGGTCCGGGTCCGGGTCCAGGTCCGGGTCCGGGTCCGGGTCCGGGTCAGTGTAAGGGTCCGGGTCAGGGTCAGGGTCCGGGTCCGGGTCCGGGTCTGGGTCCGGGTCCGGGTTTGGGTTAGGGTCCGGGTCCGGGTCCGTGTCCGTGTCCGTGTCCGTGTCCGGGTCCGGGTCCGTGTCCGAGTCCGGGCAAGGGTCTGGGTCCGGCTCCGGGTCCGTGTCTGGGTCCGGGTCCGGGTCAGAGTCCGGGTCCTGGTCCGGGTCCGGGTTCGGGTCCGGGTCCGGGTCCGGGTCCGGTTCAGGGTCCGGGTCCGTGTCCGGGTTCGGGTCCGGGTCCGGGTTCGGGTCCGGGTAAGGGTCCGGGTCCGGGTCCGGGTAAGGGTCCGGGTCCGGGTCCTGGTCCGGGTCCGGGTTCGGGTCCGGGTTCGGGTCCGGGTCCGGGTCCGGGTCCGGGCAAGGGTCCGGGTCCGGCTCCGGGTCCGGGTCTGGGTCTGGGTCCGGGTCCGGGTAAGAGTCCATGTCCGGGTCCTGGTCCGGGTCCGGGTCCGGGTCCGGGTCCGGGTCCGGGTCCTGGTCTGGGTCCATGTCCGGGTAAGGGTCCGGGTCCGGGTCCGGGTCCGGGTCTGGGTCCGGGTCCGGATAAGTGTCCGGGTCCATGTCCGGGTCCGGATCCGGGTAAGGGTCCGGGTCCGGGTCCGGGTCCGGGTAAGGGTTCGGGTCTGGGTCCGGGTCCGGGTCTGGGTCCGGGTAAGGGTCCGCGTAAGGGTCCGGGTAAGGGTAAGGGTCCGGGTCCAGGTACGGGTACGGGTAAGGATCCGGGTCCGGGTCCTGGTCTGGGTCCGGGTAAGGGTCCGGGTCCGGGTCAGGGTCAGGGTCTGGGTCCGGGTCCGGGTCAGGGTCCGGGTCCGTGTCTGGGTTCGGGTCCGGGTCCGGGTCCGGGTAAGGGTCCGAGACCATGTCCGGGTCCGGATCCGTGTCCGGGTAAGGGTCTGGGTCCGTGTCCGTGTCCGTGTCCGTGTCCGTGTCCGGGCAAGGGTCTGGGTCCGGGTCCGGGTCCGTGTCTGGGTCCGGGTCCGGGTCAGAGTCCGGGTCCGGGTCCTGGTCCGGGTTCGGGTTCGGGTCCGGGTCCGGGTCCGGGTCCGGGTCCGGGTCCGGTTCAGGGTCAGTGTAAGGGTCAGGGTCCGGGTCCGGGTCCGGGTCCGGGTCCGGGTCCGGGTTAGGTTTAGGGTCCGGGTCCGTGTCCGTGTCCGTGTCCGTGTCCGGGTAAGGGTCCGTGTCCGTGTCCGGGTCCGGGTCCGGGTCCGTGTCCGTGTCCGAGTCCGGGCAAGGGTCTGGGTCCGGCTCCGGGTCCGTGTCTGGGTCCGGGTCCGTGTCAGAGTCCGGGTCCTGGTCCGGGTCCGGGTTCGGGTCCGGGTCCGGGTCCGGGTCCGGTTCAGGGTCTGGGTCCGTGTCCGGGTTCGGGTCCGGGTCCGGGTTCGGGTCCGGGTCCGGGTAAGGGTCCGGGTCCTGGTCCGGGTAAGGGTCCGGGTGCGGGTCCGGGTCCTGGTCCGGGTCAGGGTAAGGGTCCGGGTCCGGGTCCGGGTCCGGGTCCGGGTAAGAGTTCGGGTCCGGGTCCGGGTCAGGGTAAGGGTCCGGGTCCGGGTAAGAGTTCGGGTCCGGGTCCGGGTCAGGGTAAGGGTCCGGGTCCGGGTCCGGGTCAGGGTCCGGGTCCGTGTCTGGGTTCGGGTCCGGGTCCGGGTCCGGGTTCGGGTCCGGGTCCGGGTCCGGGTAAGGGTCCGGGTCCGGCTACGGGTACGGGTCAGGGTCCGGGTCCGGGTCCGGGTCCGGGTCCGGGTAAGAGTTCGGGTCCGGGTCCGGGTCCGGGTCCGGGTAAGGGTCCGGGTCCGGGTCCTGGTCCGGGTCCGGGTCCGGGTCCGGGTAAGGGTCCGGATCCGGGTCCTGGTCCGGGTCCGGGTTCGGGTCCGGGTCCGGGTCCGGGCAAGGGTCCGGGTCCGGGTCTGGGTCTGGGTCCGGGTCCGGGTAAGAGTCCATGTCCGGGTCCTGGTCCGGGTCCGGGTCCGTGTCCGGGTCCGGGTCCGGGTCCTGGTCTGGGTCCAGGTCCGGGTAAGGGTCCGGGTCCGGGTCCGGGTCCGGGTCCGGGTCCGGGTCCGGATAAGTGTCCGTGTCCATGTCCGGGTCCGGATCCGGGTAAGGGTCCGGGTCCGGGTCCGGGTCCGGGTCCGGGTAAGGGTTCGGGTCTGGGTCCGGGTCCGGGTCTGGGTCCGGGTAAGGGTCCGGGTAAGGGTAAGGGTCCGGGTCCAGGTCCGGGTACGGGTAAGGATCCGGGTCCGGGTCCTGGTCTGGGTCCGGGTAAGGGTCCGGGTCCGGGTCAGGGTCAGGGTCCGGGTCCGGGTCAGGGTCCGTGTCCGTGTCTGGGTTCGGGTCCGGGTCCGGGTCCGGGTCCGGGTAAGGGTCCGAGACCATGTCCGGGTCCGGATCCGTGTCCGGGTAAGGGTCTGGGTCCGTGTCCGTGTCCGTGTCCGTGTCCGTGTCCGGGCAAGGGTCTGGGTCCGGCTCCGGGTCCGGGTCCGTGTCTGGGTCCGGGTCCGGGTCAGAGTCCGGGTCCGGGTCCTGGTCCGGGTCCGGGTTCGGGTCCGGGTCCGGGTCCGGGTCCGGGTCCGGTTCAGGGTCCGGGTCTGTGTCCGGGTTCGGGTCCGGGTCCGGGTTCGGGTCCGGGTCCGGGTAAGGGTCCGGGTCCGGGTCCGGGGCCGGGTAAGGGTCCGGGACCGGGTCCGGGTCCGGGGCCGGGTCCTGGTCCGGGTCAGGGTAAGGGTCCGGGTCCGGGTCCGGGTAAGAGTTCGGGTCCGGGTCCGGGTCAGGGTAAGGGTCCGGGTCCGGGTAAGAGTTCGGGTCCGGGTCAGGGTAAGGGTCCGGGTCCGGGTCAGGGTCCGGGTCTGTGTCTGGGTTCGGGTCCGGGTCCGGGTTCGGGTCCGGGTCCGGGTAAGGGTCCGGGTCCAGGTCAGGTTAAGGGTCCGGGTCCGGGTCCGGGTAAGAGTTCGGGTCCGGGTCCGGGTAAGGGTCCGGGTCCGGGTCCGGGTCCGGGTAAGGGTCCGGGTCCTGGTCCGGGTCCGGGTTCGGGTCCGGGTTCGGGTCCGGGTCCGGGTCCGGGCAAGGGTCCGGGTCCGGGTCCGGGTCCGGGTCTGGGTCTGGGTCCGGGTCCGGGTAAGAGTCCATGTCCGGGTCCTGGTCCGGGTCCGGGTCCGGGTAAGGGTCCGGGTCCGGGTCCGGGTAAGGGTCCGGGTCCGGGTCCCGGTAAGGGTCCGGGTCTGGGTCTGGGTCCGCATCAGGTTCCAGGTCCGGGTATGGGTCCAGGTCCGGCTCCTGGTCCGGGTCCGGGTCCGGGTCCGGGTAAGGGTCCGGGTCCGGTTCCGGGTCCGGATCCGGGTCCGGGTCCCGGTCCGGGTAAGGGTCCGGGTCCGTGTCCGTGTCCGGGTCTGGGTCTGGGTCCGGGTCCATGTAAGGGTCCGTGTCCGGGTCCGGGTCCGGGTCCGGGTCCGGGTCCGGGTAAGAGTCCGTGTCCGTGTCCTGGTCCGGGTCCGTGTCCGGGTCCGGGTCCGGGTCCTGGTCTGGGTCCAGGTCCGGGTCCGGGTCAGGGTCCGGGTCCGGGTTCGGGTCCGGGTCCGGGTCCGGGTCCGGGTCCGGGTTAGGGTCCGGGTCCGGGTAAGGGTCCGGGTCCGGGTCCGGGTAAGGGTCCGAGTCCGCGTCCGGGTCCGGGTCCTGGTCCGTGTCAGGGTAAGGGTCCGGGTCCGGGTCCGGGTCCGCGTCCGGGTAAGAGTTCGGGTCCGGGTCCGGGTCAGTGTAAGGGTCCGGGTCCTGGTCCGGGTAAGAGTTCGGGTCCGGGTCCGGGTCAGGGTAAGGGTCCGGGTCCGGGTCCGGGTCAGGGTCCGGGTCCGTGTCTGGGTTCGGGTCTGGGTCCGGGTCCGGGTCCGGGTCCGGGTAAGGGTCCGGGTCCGGGTCCGGGTCCGGGTAAGGGTCCGGGTCCGGGTCCGGATCCGGGTCCGGGTCCCGGTCCGGGTAAGGGTCCGGGTCCGTGTCCGTGTCCGGGTCTGGGTCTGGGTCCGGGTCCGTGTAAGGGTCCGTGTCCGGGTCCGGGTCCGGGTTCGGGTCCGGGTCAGGGTCCGGGTCCGTGTCTGGGTTCGCGTCCGGGTCCGGGTCCGGGTTCGTGTCTGGGTCTGGGTCCGGGTCCGGGTCCGGGTCCGGGTCCGGGTCCGGGTCCGGGTCCGGTTAAGAGTCCGTGTCCGGGTCCTGGTCCGGGTCCGGGTCCGTGTCCGGGTCCGGGTCCGGGTCCTGGTCTGGGTCCAGGTCCGGGTCCGGGTCAGGGTCCGGGTCCGGGTAAGGGTCCGGGTCCGGGTCCGGGTCTGGGTCCGGGTAAGGGTCCTGGTCCGGGTCCGGGTCCGGGTCCGGGTCCGGGTCAGTGTAAGGGTCCGGGTCAGGGTCCGGGTCCGCGTCCGGGTCCGGGTCCGGGTTCGGGTTAGGGTCCGGGTCCGGGTCCGGGTCCGGGTCCGGGTAAGGGTCCGAGACCATGTCCGGGTCCGGATCCGTGTCCGGGTAAGGGTCCGTGTCCGTGTCCGGGTCCGTGTCCGTGTCCGAGTCCGGGCAAGGGTCTGGGTCCGGCTCCGGGTCCGGGTCCGTGTCTGGGTCCGGGTCCGGGTCAGAGTCCGGGTCCTGGTCCGGGTCCGGGTCCGGGTTCGGGTCCGGGTCCGGGTCCGGGTCCGGTTCAGGGTCCGGGTCCGTGTCCGGGTTCGGGTCCGGGTCCGGGTCCGGGTTCGGGTCCGGGTCCGGGTCCAGGTCCGGGTCCGGGTTAGGGTCCGTGTCCGGGTAAGGGTCCGGGTCCGGGTCCGGGTAAGGGTCCGGGTCCGCGTCCGGGTCCGGGTCCTGGTCCGTGTCAGGGTAAGGGTCCGGGTCCGGGTCCGGGTCCGCGTCCGGGTAAGAGTTCGGGTCCGGGTCAGGGTAAGGGTCCGTGTCCGGGTCCGGGTAAGAGTTCGGGTCCGGGTCCGGGTCAGGGTAAGGGTCCGGGTCAGGGTCCGGGTCCGTGTCTGGGTTCGGGTCTGGGTCCGGGTCCGGGTCGGTGTCCGTGTCCGGGTGCGGGTCCGGGTCCGTGTCCGGGTCCGAGTCCGGGCAAGGGTCTGGGTCTGGGTCTGGGTCCGGGTAAGGGTACGGGTCCGGGTAAGGGTCCGTGTCTGGGTCCGGGTCCGGGTCCGGGTAAGGGTCCGGGTCCGGGTAAGGGTCCGGGTCCGGGTCCCGGTAAGGGTCCGGGTCTGGGTCTGGGTCCGCGTCAGGTTCCAGGTCCGGGTATGGGTCCAGGTCCGGCTCCTGTTCCGGGTCCGGGTCCGGGTCCGGGTAAGGGTCCGGGTCCGGTTCCGGGTCCGGATCCGGGTCCGGGTCCCGGTCCGGGTAAGGGTCCGGGTCCGTGTCCGTGTCCGGGTCTGGGTCTGGGTCCGGGTCCATGTAAGGGTCCGTGTCCGGGTCCGGGTCCGGGTTCGGGTCCGGGTCCGGGTCAGGGTCCGGGTCCGTGTCTGGGTTCGCGTCCGGGTCCGGGTCCGGGTTCGTGTCTGGGTCTGGGTCTGGGTCCGGGTCCGGGTCCGGGTCCGGGTAAGAGTCCGTGTCCGGGTCCTGGTCCGGGTCCGGGTCCGGGTCCGGGTCCTGGTCTGGGTCCAGGTCCGGGTCCGGGTCAGGGTCCGGGTCCGGGTTCGGGTCCGGGTCCGGGTCCGGGTCCGGGTTAGGGTCCGGGTCCGGGTAAGGGTCCGGGTCCGGGTCCGGGTAAGGGTCCGGGTCCGCGTCCGGGTCCGGGTCCTGGTCCGTGTCAGGGTAAGGGTCCGGGTCCGGGTCCGGGTCCGCGTCCGGGTAAGAGTTCGGGTCCGGGTCCGGGTCAGTGTAAGGGTCCGGGTCCTGGTCCGGGTAAGAGTTCGGGTCCGGGTCCGGGTCAGGGTAAGGGTCCGGGTCCGGGTCAGGGTCCGGGTCCGGGTCCGTGTCTGGGTTCGGGTCTGGGTCCGGGTCCGGGTCCGGGTCCGGGTAAGGGTCCGGGTCCGGGTCCGGGTCCGGGTAAGGGTCCGGGTCCGGGTCCGGGTCCGGATCCGGGTCCGGGTCCCGGTCCGGGTAAGGGTCCGGGTCCGTGTCCGTGTCCGGGTCTGGGTCTAGGTCCGGGTCCGTGTAAGGGTCCGTGTCCGGGTCCGGGTCCGGGTTCGGGTCCGGGTCCGGGTCAGGGTCCGGGTCCGTGTCTGGGTTCGCGTCCGGGTCCGGGTCCGGGTTCGTGTCTGGGTCTGGGTCCGGGTCCGGGTCCGGGTCCGGGTCCGGGTCCGGGTCCGGTTAAGAGTCCATGTCCGGGTCCTGGTCCGGGTCCGGGTCCGGGTCCGGGTCCGGGTCCTGGTCTGGGTCCAGGTCCGGGTCCGGGTCAGGGTCCGGGTCCGGGTAAGGGTCCGGGTCCGGGTCCGGGTCTGGGTCCGGGTAAGGGTCCTGGTCCGGGTCCGGGTCCGGGTCCGGGTCCGGGTCCGGGTCAGTGTAAGGGTCCGGGTCAGGGTCCGGGTCCGCGTCCGGGTCCGGGTCTGGGTCCGGGTCCGGGTTCGGGTTAGGGTCCGGGTCCGGGTCCGGGTCCGGGTAAGGGTCCGAGACCATGTCCGGGTCCGGATCCGTGTCCGGGTAAGGGTCCGTGTCCGTGTCCGGGTCCGTGTCCGTGTCCGAGTCCGGGCAAGGGTCTGGGTCC
This sequence comes from Arizona elegans, assembly GCA_022577455.1. Taxonomy (NCBI): domain Eukaryota; kingdom Metazoa; phylum Chordata; class Lepidosauria; order Squamata; family Colubridae; genus Arizona; species Arizona elegans. The sequence goes on from JAKOOJ010000014.1 coordinate 23,921,346, forward strand.
GGCTCCGGGTCCGGGTCCGTGTCTGGGTCCGGGTCCGGGTCAGAGTCCGGGTCCGGGTCCTGGTCCGGGTCCGGGTCCGGGTTCGGGTCCGGGTCCGGGTCCGGTTCAGGGTCCGGGTCCGTGTCCGGGTTCGGGTCCGGGTCCGGGTTCGGGTCCGGGTCCGGGTCCAGGTCCGGGTCCGGGTTAGGGTCCGTGTCCGGGTAAGGGTCCGGGTCCGGGTCCGGGTAAGGGTCCGGGTCCGCGTCCGGGTCCGGGTCCTGGTCCGTGTCAGGGTAAGGGTCCGGGTCCGGGTCCGGGTCCGGGTCCGCGTCCGGGTAAGAGTTCGGGTCCGGGTCAGGGTAAGGGTCCGGGTCCGGGTCCGGGTAAGAGTTCGGGTCCGGGTCCGGGTCAGGGTAAGGGTCCGGGTCCGGGTCCGGGTCAGGGTCCGGGTCCGTGTCTGGGTTCGGGTCTGGGTCCGGGTCCGGGTCCGGGTCCGGATCCGGGTAAGGGTCCGGGTCCGGGTCAGGGTAAGGGTCCGGGTCCGGGTCCGAGTCCGGGTAAGAGTTCGGGTCCGGGTCCGGGTCCAGGTCCGGGTAAGGGTCCGGGTCCGGGTCCGGGTCCGGGTAAGGGTCCGGGTCCGGGTCCGGGTTCGGGTCCGTCCGGGTCCGGGTTCGGGTCCGGGTCCGGGTCCGGGCAAGGGTCCGGGTCCGGGTCCGGGTCCGGGTCCGGGTCTGGGTCTGGGTCCGGGTCCGGGTAAGAGTCCGTGTCCGGGTCCTGGTCCGGGTCCGGGTCCGGGTCCGGGTCCGGGGTCCGGGTAAGGGTCAGGGTCCGTGTCCGGGTCCTGGTCCGGGTCCGGGTCCGTGTCCGTGTCCGGGTCCGGGTCCTGGTCCGGGTCCGGGTCCGTGTCCGGGTCCGGGTCCGGGTCCTGGTCCGGGTCCAGGTCCGGGTCCGGGTCAGGGTCCGGGTCCGGGTAAGGGTCCGGGTCCGGGTCTGGGTCTGGGTCCGGGTAAGGGTCCTGGTCCGGGTCCGGGTCCGGGTCCGGGTCAGTGTAAGGGTCCGGGTCAGGGTCCGGGTCCGCGTCCGGGTCCGGGTCTGGGTCCGGGTCCGGGTTCGGGTTAGGGTCCGGGTCCGGGTCCGGGTAAGGGTCCGAGACCATGTCCGGGTCCGGATCCGTGTCCGGGTAAGGGTCCGTGTCCGTGTCCGGGTCCGGGTCCGTGTCTGTGTCCGAGTCCGGGCAAGGGTCTGCGTCCGGCTCCGGGTCCGGGTCCGTGTCTGGGTCCGGGTCCGGGTCAGAGTCCGGGTCCGGGTCCTGGTCCGGGTCCGGGTTCGGGTCCGGGTCCGGGTCCGGGTCCGGTTCAGGGTCCGGGTCCGTGTCCGGGTTCGGGTCCAGGTCCGGGTTCGGGTCCGGGTCCGGGTCCGGGTCCGGGTTAGGGTCCGGGTCCGGGTAAGGGTCCGGGTCCGGGTCCGGGTAAGGGTCCGGGTCCGCGTCCGTGTCCGGGTCCTGGTCCGTGTCAGGGTAAGGGTCCGGGTCCGGGTCCGGGTCCGGGTCCGCGTCCGGGTAAGTGTTCGGGTCCGGGTCAGGGTAAGGGTCCGGGTCCGGGTCCGGGTAAGAGTTCGGGTCCGGGTCCGGGTCAGGGTAAGGCTCCGGGTCCAGGTCCGGGTCCGGGTCAGGGTCCGGGTCCGTGTCTGGGTTCAGGTCTGGGTCCGGGTCCGGGTCCGGGTCCGGGTCCGGGTCCGGGTAAGGGTCCGGGTCCGGGTCCGGGTCAGGGTAAGGGTCCGGGTCCGGGTCCGGGTCCGGGTAAGAGTTCGGGTCCGGGTCCGGGTCCAGGTCCGGGTAAGGGTCCGGGTCCGGGTCCTGGTCCGGGTCCGGGTCCGGGTCCGGGTAACGGTCCGGGTCCGGGTCCGGGTCCGGGTTCGGGTCCGGGTCCGGGCAAGGGTCCGGGTCCGGGTCCGGGTCCGGGTCTGGGTCTGGGTCCGGGTCCGGGTAAGAGTCCGTGTCCGGGTCCTGGTCCGGGTCCGGGTCCGTGTCCTGGTCCGGGTCCGGGTCCTGGTCTGGGTCCAGGTCCGGGTCCGGGTAAGGGTCAGGGTCCGGGTCCGGGTCCGGGTCCGGATAAGTGTCCGGGTCCATGTCCGGGTCCGGGTCCGGATCCTGGTAAGGGTCCGGGTCCGGGTCCGGGTCCGGGTCCGGGTCCGGATAAGAGTCCGGGTCCATGTCCAGGTCCGGATCCGGGTAAGGGTCCGGGTCCGGGTCCGGGTCCGGGTCCGGGTAAGGGTTCGGGTCTGGGTCCGGGTCCGGGTCTGGGTCTGGGTAAGGGTCCGGGTAAGGGTCCGGGTCCGGGTCCGGGTAAGGGTCTGGGTCCAGGTCCGGGTGCGGGTAAGGATCCGGGTCCGGGTCCTGGTCTGGGTCCGGGTAAGGGTCCGGGTCCGGGTCAGGGTCAGGGTCCGGGTCAGGGTCCGGGTCCTGGTCTGGGTCCGGGTAAGGGTCCGGGTCCGGGTCAGGGTCAGGGTCCGGGTCAGGGTCCGGGTCCTGGTCTGGGTCAGGGTCAGGGTCCGGGTCCGGGTAAGGTTCCGGGTCCGGGTCTGGGTCCGGGTCTGGGTAAGGGTCCGGGTCCGGGTCCGGGTCAGGGTAAGGGTCCGGGTCCGGGTCCGGGTAAGAGTTCGGGTCCGGGTCCGGGTAAGGGTCCGGGTCCGGGTCCGAGTCCGGGTAAGGGTCCGGGTCCTGGTCCGGGTCCGGGTTCGGGTTCGGGTCCGGGTCCGGGTCCGGGCAAGGTTCCGGGTCCGGCTCCGGGTCCGGGTCCGGGTCTGGGTCTGGGTCCGGGTCCGTGTAAGGGTCCGTGTCCGGGTCCGGGTCCGGGTTCGGGTCCGCGTCCGGGTCCGTGTCCGGGTAAGTGTCCGGGTCTGGGTCTGGGTCTGGGTCCGTGTAAGGGTCCGTGTCCGTGTCCGGGTCCGGGTCCGGGTCCGGGTCCGTGTAAGGTTCCGGGTCCGGGTCCGGGTAAGGGTCCGGGTCCTGGTCCGGGTCCGGGTCCGGGTCTGGTTCCTGGTCCGTGTCCGGGTCCGGGTAAGGGTCTGGGTCCGGGTCCGGGTCCGGGTCCTGATAAGAGTCCGGGTAAGGGTAAGTATCTGGGTCCGGGTCCGGGTCCGGGTCCGGGTCCGGGTCCGGGTAAGGGTCTGGGTCTGGGTCCGGCTCCGGCTCCGGGTCCGGGTAAGGGTCCGTTTCCATGTCCGTGTCCGGGTCCCTGTCCGGGTCCGTGTCCGTGTCCGGGTCTGTGTCCGGGTCCGGATCCGGGTCCGGGTAAGGGTCCGGGTAAGGGTCCAGGTCCGGGTCTGGGTCAGGGTCTGGGTCCGGGTCCGGGTAAGGGTCCGGGTCCGGGTAAGGGTCCAGGTCTGGGTCTGGGTCCGGGTCCGGGTAAGAGTCCGTGTCCGGGTCCTGGTCCGGGTCCGTGTCCGGGTCCGGGTCCTGGTCTGGGTCCAGGTCCGGGTAAGGGTCAGGGTCCGGGTCCGGGTCCGGGTCCGGGTCCGGATAAGAGTCCGGGTCCATGTCCGGGTCCGGGTCCGGGTCCGGATCCGGGTAAGGGTCCGGGTCCGGGTCCGGGTCCGGGTCCGGGTAAGGGTTCGGGTCTGGGTCCGGGTCTGGGTCTGGGTCCGGGTAAGGGTCCGGGTCCGGGTCCGGGTAAGGGTCCGGGTCCAGGTCCGCGTGCGGGTAAGGAACCGGGTCCGGGTCCTGGTCTGGGTCCGGGTAAGGGTCCGGGTCCGGGTCAGGGTCAGGGTCCGGGGCCGGGTAAGGGTCCGGGTCCGGGTCCGGGTCCGGGTCAGGGTCCGGGTCCGGGTCCGGGTCAGGGTCCGGGTCCGGGTCCGGGTCCGGGTCTGGGTCCGGGTCTGGGTTCGGGTTAGGGTCCGGGTCCTGGTCCGGGTCCGGGTCCGGGTAAGGGTCCGAGACCATGTCCGGGTCCGGATCCGTGTCCGGGTAAGGGTCCGGGTCCGTGTCCGGGTCCGGTTCCGGGTCCGTGTCCGGGTCCGAGTCCAGGCAAGGGTCTGGGTCTGGGCCTGGGTCCGGGTAAGGGTCCGGGTAAGGGTCCGGGTCCGGGTCCGGGTCCGGGTAAGGGTCCGGGTCTGTGTCTTGGTCCGGGTCAGGTTCCAGGTCCGGGTATGGGTCCAGGTCCGGGTCCTGGTCCGGGTCCGGGTCCGGGTAAGGGTCCGGGTCCGGGTAAGGGTCCGGGTCCGGATCCGGGTCCGGGTCCCGGTCCGGGTAAGGATCCGGGTCCGGGTCCGGGTCCGGGTCTGGGTCTGGGTCCGGGTCCATGTAAGGGTCCGTGTCCGTGTCCGGGTCCGGGTCCGGGTTCGGGTCCGCGTCCGGGTCCGTGTCCGCGTAAGTGTCCGGGTCCGGGTAAGTGTCTGGGTCCGGGTCCGGGTCCGCGTCCTGATAAGAGTCCGGGTAAGGGTAAGTATCTGGGTCCGGGTCCGGGTCCGGGTCCAGGTCCGGGTCCGGGTCCGGGTAAGGGTCTGGGTCTGGGTCCGGGTCCGGCTCCGGGTCCGGGTCCGGGTAAGGGTCCGTTTCCATGTCCGTGTCCGGGTCCCTGTCCGGGTCCGTGTCCGTGTCCGGGTCTGTGTCCGGGTCCGGGTCCGGGTCCGGGTAAGGGTCCGGGTAAGGGTCCAGGTCCGGGTCTGGGTCAGGGTCTGGGTCCGGGTCCGGGTAAGGGTCCGGGTCCGGGTAAGGGTCCAGGTCAGGGTCCGGGTCCGGGTAAGGGTCCGGGTCCGGGTAAGGGTCCGGGTCCGGGTCTGGGTAAGGGTCCGGGTCTGGGTCTGGGTCCGTGTCAGGTTCCGGGTCCGGGTATGGGTCCAGGTCTGGGTCCGGGTCCGGGTCCGGGTCCGGGTAAGGGTCCGGGTCCGGGTCCGGGTCCGGATCCGTGTCCGGGTCCCGTTCCGCGTAATGGTCCGGTTCCGGGTCCGGGTCCGGGTCTGGGTCTGGGTCCAGGTCCGTGTAAGGGTCCGGGTCGGGGTCCGGGGAAGGGTCCGGGTTCGGGTCCGCATCCGGGTCCATGTCCGGGTCCGGGTGCGGGTAAGGGTCCGGGTCCGGGTCCGGGTCTTGGTAGGGGTCCGGGTCCGGGTAAGGGTCCGGGTCCATGTCCGGGTCCGGGTCCGGATCCGGGTAAGGGTCCGGGTCCGTGTCCGGGTAAGGGTCCGTGTCTGGGTCCTGGTCCGGTTCTGGGTCCGGGTCAGGGTAAGGGCCCGGGTCCGGGTCCGGGTCCGGGTCCGGGTAAGGATCCGGGTCCGGGTCCGGGTCCGGGTCCGGGTCTGGGTCCGGGTCTGGGTCCAGGTCCGGGTAAGGGTCCGGGTCCATGTCCGGGTCCGGGTCTGGATCCGGGTAAGGGTGCGGGTCCGGGTCCGGGTCCGGATAAGAGTCCGGATAAGGGTAAGGGTCTGGGTCCGGGTCCGGGTCCGGGTCCGGGTAAGGGTCCGCGTCTGGGCCCGGCTCCGGCTCCGGCTCCGGGTCCGGGTAAGGGTCCGTGTCCGTGTCCGTGTCCGTGTCCGTGTCCGGGTCCGTGTCCGTGTCTGTGTCCGGGTCCGGGTCCGGGTCCGGGTCCGGGTCCGGGTAAGGGTCCGGGTAAGGGTCCAGGTCCGGGTCAGGGTCTTGGTCCGGGTCCGGGTCCGGGTAAGGGTCCGGGTCCGGGTCCGGGTCCGGGTAAGGATCCAGGTCCGGTTCCGGGTCCGGGTCCGGTTCCGGGTCCGGGTCCGGGTCCGGGGTCCGGGCCTGGGTCCGGGTTCGGGTCCGGGTAAGGGTCCGGGTCCGGGTCCGGGTCCGGGTAAGGGTCTGGGTCCGGGTCCGGGTCCGGGTAAGTGTCCGGGTCCGGGTCCGGGTAAGTGTCCGGGTCCGGGTCCGGGTCCGGGTCGTGTCCGGGTCCGGGTCCGTGTCCGTGTCCGGGTCTGGGTCCGGGTCCGGGTCCGGGTCCGGGTCCGGGTAAGTGTCCAGGTCCGGGTCCGGGTCCGGGTCCGGATAAGAGTCCGGGTAAGGGTAAGGGTCTGGGTCCGGGTCCGTGTCCGTGTCCGGGTCAGTGTCCGTGTCTGTGTCCGGGTCCGGGTCCGGGTCCGGGTAAGGGTCCGCGTAAGGGTCCAGGTCCGGGTCTGTGTCAGGGTCTGGGTCCGGGTCCGGGTCCGGGCAAGGGTCCGTGTCCGGGTCCGGGTAAGGGTCCAGGTCCGGGTCTGGGTCAGGGTCTGGGTCCGGGTCCGGGTCCGGGCAAGGGTCCGTGTCCGGGTCCGGGTCTGGGTCCGGGTCCGGGTTCGGGTTAGGGTCCGGGTCCGGGTCCGGGTAAGGGTCCGAGACCATGTCCGGGTCCGGATCCGTGTCCGGGTAAGGGTCCGTGTCCGTGTCCGGGTCCGTGTCCGTGTCCGAGTCCGGGCAAGGGTCTGGGTCCGGCGCCGGGTCCGGGTCCGTGTCTGGGTCCGGGTCCGTGTCTGTGTCCGAGTCCGGGCAAGGGTCTGCGTCCGGCTCCGGGTCCGGGTCCGTGTCTGGGTCCGGGTCCGGGTCAGAGTCCGGGTCCGGGTCCTGGTCCGGGTCCGGGTTCGGGTCCGGGTCCGGGTCCGGGTCCGGTTCAGGGTCCGGGTCCGTGTCCGGGTTCGGGTCCAGGTCCGGGTTCGGGTCCGGGTCCGGGTCCGGGTCCGGGTTAGGGTCCGGGTCCGGGTAAGGGTCCGGGTCCGGGTCCGGGTAAGGGTCCGGGTCCGCGTCCGTGTCCGGGTCCTGGTCCGTGTCAGGGTAAGGGTCCGGGTCCGGGTCCGGGTCCGGGTCCGCGTCCGGGTAAGTGTTCGGGTCCGGGTCAGGGTAAGGGTCCGGGTCCGGGTCCGGGTAAGAGTTCGGGTCCGGGTCCGGGTCAGGGTAAGGCTCCGGGTCCAGGTCCGGGTCCGGGTCAGGGTCCGGGTCCGTGTCTGGGTTCAGGTCTGGGTCCGGGTCCGGGTCCGGGTCCGGGTCCGGGTAAGGGTCCGGGTCCGGGTCCGGGTCAGGGTAAGGGTCCGGGTCCGGGTCCGGGTCCGGGTAAGAGTTCGGGTCCGGGTCCGGGTCCAGGTCCGGGTAAGGGTCCGGGTCCGGGTCCTGGTCCGGGTCCGGGTCCGGGTCCGGGTAACGGTCCGGGTCCGGGTCCGGGTCCGGGTTCGGGTCCGGGTCCGGGCAAGGGTCCGGGGTCCGGGTCCGGGTCCGGGTCTGGGTCTGGGTCCGGGTCCGGGTAAGAGTCCGTGTCCGGGTCCTGGTCCGGGTCCGGGTCCGTGTCCTGGTCCGGGTCCGGGTCCTGGTCTGGGTCCAGGTCCGGGTCCGGGTAAGGGTCAGGGTCCGGGTCCGGGTCCGGGTCCGGATAAGTGTCCGGGGTCCATGTCCGGGTCCGGGTCCGGATCCTGGTAAGGGTCCGGGTCCGGGTCCGGGTCCGGGTCCGGGTCCGGATAAGAGTCCGGGTCCATGTCCAGGTCCGGATCCGGGTAAGGGTCCGGGTCCGGGTCCGGGTCCGGGTCCGGGTAAGGGTTCGGGTCTGGGTCCGGTCCGGGTCTGGGTCTGGGTAAGGGTCCGGGTAAGGGTCCGGGTCCGGGTCCGGGTAAGGGTCTGGGTCCAGGTCCGGGTGCGGGTAAGGATCCGGGTCCGGGTCCTGGTCTGGGTCCGGGTAAGGGTCCGGGTCCGGGTCAGGGTCAGGGTCCGGGTCAGGGTCCGGGTCCTGGTCTGGGTCCGGGTAAGGGTCCGGGTCCGGGTCAGGGTCAGGGTCCGGGTCAGGGTCCGGGTCCTGGTCTGGGTCAGGGTCAGGGTCCGGGTCCGGGTAAGGTTCCGGGTCCGGGTCTGGGTCCGGGTCTGGGTAAGGGTCCGGGTCCGGGTCCGGGTCAGGGTAAGGGTCCGGGTCCGGGTCCGGGTAAGAGTTCGGGTCCGGGTCCGGGTAAGGGTCCGGGTCCGGGTCCGAGTCCGGGTAAGGGTCCGGGTCCTGGTCCGGGTCCGGGTTCGGGTTCGGGTCCGGGTCCGGGTCCGGGCAAGGTTCCGGGTCCGGCTCCGGGTCCGGGTCCGGGTCTGGGTCTGGGTCCGGGTCCGTGTAAGGGTCCGTGTCCGGGTCCGGGTCCGGGTTCGGGTCCGCGTCCGGGTCCGTGTCCGGGTAAGTGTCCGGGTCTGGGTCTGGGTCTGGGTCCGTGTAAGGGTCCGTGTCCGTGTCCGGGTCCGGGTCCGGGTCCGGGTCCGTGTAAGGTTCCGGGTCCGCGTCCTGATAAGAGTCCGGGTAAGGGTAAGTATCTGGGTCCGGGTCCGGGTCCGGGTCCAGGTCCGGGTCCGGGTCCGGGTAAGGGTCTGGGTCTGGGTCCGGGTCCGGCTCCGGGTCCGGGTCCGGGTAAGGGTCCGTTTCCATGTCCGTGTCCGGGTCCCTGTCCGGGTCCGTGTCCGTGTCCGGGTCTGTGTCCGGGTCCGGGTCCGGGTCCGGGTAAGGGTCCGGGTAAGGGTCCAGGTCCGGGTCTGGGTCAGGGTCTGGGTCCGGGTCCGGGTAAGGGTCCGGGTCCGGGTAAGGGTCCAGGTCAGGGTCCGGGTCCGGGTAAGGGTCCGGGTCCGGGTAAGGGTCCGGGTCCGGGTCTGGGTAAGGGTCCGGGTCTGGGTCTGGGTCCGTGTCAGGTTCCGGGTCCGGGTATGGGTCCAGGTCTGGGTCCGGGTCCGGGTCCGGGTCCGGGTAAGGGTCCGGGTCCGGGTCCGGGTCCGGATCCGTGTCCGGGTCCCGTTCCGCGTAATGGTCCGGTTCCGGGTCCGGGTCCGGGTCTGGGTCTGGGTCCAGGTCCGTGTAAGGGTCCGGGTCGGGGTCCGGGGAAGGGTCCGGGTTCGGGTCCGCATCCGGGTCCATGTCCGGGTCCGGGTGCGGGTAAGGGTCCGGGTCCGGGTCCGGGTCTTGGTAGGGGTCCGGGTCCGGGTAAGGGTCCGGGTCCATGTCCGGGTCCGGGTCCGGATCCGGGTAAGGGTCCGGGTCCGTGTCCGGGTAAGGGTCCGTGTCTGGGTCCTGGTCCGGTTCTGGGTCAGGGTAAGGGCCCGGGTCCGGGTCCGGGTCCGGGTCCGGGTAAGGATCCGGGTCCGGGTCCGGGTCCGGGTCCGGGTCTGGGTCCGGGTCTGGGTCCAGGTCCGGGTAAGGGTCCGGGTCCATGTCCGGGTCCGGGTCTGGATCCGGGTAAGGGTGCGGGTCCGGGTCCGGGTCCGGATAAGAGTCCGGATAAGGGTAAGGGTCTGGGTCCGGGTCCGGGTCCGGGTCCGGGTAAGGGTCCGCGTCTGGGCCCGGCTCCGGCTCCGGCTCCGGGTCCGGGTAAGGGTCCGTGTCCGTGTCCGTGTCCGTGTCCGGGTCCGTGTCCGTGTCTGTGTCCGGGTCCGGGTCCGGGTCCGGGTCCGGGTCCGGGTAAGGGTCCGGGTAAGGGTCCAGGTCCGGGTCAGGGTCTTGGTCCGGGTCCGGGTCCGGGTAAGGGTCCGGGTCCGGGTCCGGGTCCGGGTAAGGATCCAGGTCCGGTTCCGGGTCCGGGTCCGGTTCCGGTTCCGGGTCCGGGTCCGGGTCCGGGCCTGGGTCCGGGTTCGGGTCCGGGTAAGTGTCCGGGTCCGGGTCCGGGTAAGTGTCCGGGTCCGGGTCCGGGTCCGTGTCCGTGTCCGGGTCCGGGTCCGTGTCCGTGTCCGGGTCTGGGTCCGGGTCCGGGTCCGGGTCCGGGTCCGGGTAAGTGTCCAGGTCCGGGTCCGGGTCCGGGTCCGGATAAGAGTCCGGGTAAGGGTAAGGGTCTGGGTCCGGGTCCGTGTCCGTGTCCGGGTCAGTGTCCGTGTCTGTGTCCGGGTCCGGGTCCGGGTCCGGGTAAGGGTCCGCGTAAGGGTCCAGGTCCGGGTCTGGGTCAGGGTCTGGGTCCGGGTCCGGGTCCGGGCAAGGGTCCGTGTCCGGGTCCGGGTAAGGGTCCAGGTCCGGGTCTGGGTCAGGGTCTGGGTCCGGGTCCGGGTCCGGGCAAGGGTCCGTGTCCGGGTCCGGGTCTGGGTCCGGGTCCGGGTTCGGGTTAGGGTCCGGGTCCGGGTCCGGGTAAGGGTCCGAGACCATGTCCGGGTCCGGATCCGTGTCCGGGTAAGGGTCCGTGTCCGTGTCCGGGTCCGTGTCCGTGTCCGAGTCCGGGCAAGGGTCTGGGTCCGGCGCCGGGTCCGGGTCCGTGTCTGGGTCCGGGTCCGGGTCAGAGTCCGGGTCCGGGTCCTGGTCCGGGTCCGGGTTCGGGTCCGGGTCCGGGTCCGGGTCCGGGTCCGGTTCAGGGTCCGGGTCCGTGTCCGGGTTCGGGTCCGGGTCCGGGTCCGGGTTCGGGTCCGGGTCCGGGTCCGGGTCCGGGTCCGGGTTAGGGTCCGGGTCCGGGTAAGGGTCCGGGTCCGGGTCCGGGTAAGGGTCCGGGTCCGCGTCCGGGTCCGGGTCCTGGTCCGTGTCAGGGTAAGGGTCCGGGTCCGGGTCCGGGTCCGGGTCCGGGTCCGCGTCCGGGTAAGAGTTCGGGTCCGGGTCCGGGTCAGGGTAAGGGTCTGGGTCCGGGTCCGGGTAAGAGTTCGGGTCCGGGTCCGGGTCAGGGTAAGGGTCCGGGTCCGGGTCCGGGTCCGTGTCTGGGTTCGGGTCTGGGTCCGGGTCCAGGTCCGGTTCCGGGTCCGGGTAAGGGTCCGGGTCCGGGTCCGGGTCAGGGTAAGGGTCCGGGTCCGGGTCCGGGTCCGGGTAAGAGTTCCGGTCCGGGTCCGGGTCCGGGTCCGGGTCCAGGTCCGGGTAAGGGTCCGGGTCCTGGTCCGGGTCCGGGTCCGGGTAAGGGTCCGGGTCCGGGTCCGGGTCCGGGTTCCGGTCCGGGTCCGGGTCCGAGCAAGGGTCCGGGTCCGGGTCCGGGTCCGTGTCCGGGTCTGGGTCCGGGTCCGGGTAAGAGTCCGTGTCCGGGTCCTGGTCCGGGTCCGGGTCCGGGTCCGGGTCCGGGTCCGGGTCCGGGTCCTGGTCTGGGTCCAGGTCCGGGTCCAGGTAAGGGTCAGGGTCCGGGTCCGGGTCCGGGTCCGGGTCCGGGTCCGGATAAGTGTCCGGGTCCATGTCCGGGTCCGGGTCCGGATCCGGGTAAGGGTCCGGGTCCGGGTCCGGGTCCAGGTCCGGATAAGAGTCCGGGTCCATGTCCAGGTCCGGATCCGGGTAAGGGTCCGGGTCCGGGTCCGGGTCCGGGTCCGGGTAAGGGTTCGGGTCTGGGTCTGGGTCCGGGTCTGGGTCCGGGTAAGGGTCCGGGTAAGGGTCCGTGTCCGGGTCCGGGTAAGGGTCTGGGTCCAGGTCCAGGTGCGGGTAAGGATCCGGGTCCGGGTCCTGGTGTAGGTCCGGGTAAGGGTCCGGGTCCGGGTCAGGGTCAGGGTCCGGGTCAGGGTCCTGGTCTGGGTCCGGGTAAGGGTCCGGGTCCGTGTCAGGGTCAGGGTCCGGGTCAGGGTCCGGGTCCTGGTCTGGGTCAGGGTCAGGGTCCGGGTCCGGGTAAGGTTCCGGGTCCGGGTCCGGGTTCGGGTCCGCGTCCGGGTCCGTGTCCGGGTAAGTGTCCGGGTCCGGGTAAGGGTCTGGATCCGGGTCCGGGTCCGCGTCCTGATAAGAGTCCGGGTAAGGGTAAGTATCTGGGTCCAGGTCCAGGTCCGGGTCCGGGTCCGGGTCCGGGTAAGGGTCTGGGTCTGGGTCCGGCTCCGGGTCCGGGTCCGGGTCCGGGTAAGGGTCCGTTTCCATGTCCGGGTCCCTGTCCGGGTCCGTGTCCGTGTCCGGGTCTGTGTCCGGGTCCGGGTCCGGGTCCGGGTAAGGGTCCGGGTAAGGGTCCAGGTCCGGGTCTGGGTCAGGGTCTGGGTCCGGGTCCGGGTAAGGGTCCGGGTCCGGGTAAGGGTCCAGGTCCGGGTCCGGGTCCGGGTCCGGGTAAGGGTCCAGGTCCGGGTCCGGGTAAGGGTCCGGGTCCGGGTCTGGGTAAGGGTCCGGGTCTGGGTCTGGGTCAGGTTCCGGGTCCGGGTATGGGTCCAGGTCTGGGTCCGGGTCCGGGTCCGGGTCCGGGTAAGGGTCCGGGTCCGGGTCCGGGTCCGGATCCGTGTCCGGGTCCCGTTCCGTGTAATGGTCCGGTTCCGGGTCCGGGTCCGGGTCTGGGTCTGGGTCCAGGTCCGTGTAAGGGTCCGGGTCGGGGTCCGGGGAAGGGTCCGGGTTCGGGTCCGCATCCGGGTCCATGTCCGGGTGCGGGTAAGGGTCCGGGTCCGGGTCCGGGTCTTGGTAGGGGTCCGGGTCCGGGTAAGGGTCCGGGTCCATGTCCGGGTCCGGGTCCGGATCCGGGTAAGGGTCCGGGTCCGTGTCCGGGTAAGGGTCCGTGTCTGGGTCCTGGTCCGGTTCCGGGTCCGGGTCAGGGTAAGGGCCCGGGTCCGGGTCCGGGTCCGGGTCCGGGTCCGGGTAAGGATCCGGGTCCGGGTCCGGGTAAGGGTCCGGGTCTGGGTCCGGGTCTGGGTCCAGGTCCGGGTAAGGGTCCGGGTCCATGTCCGGGTCCGGGTCCGGATCCGGGTAAGGGTCCGGGTCCGGGTCCGGGTCCGGATAAGAGTCTGGATAAGGGTAAGGGTCTGGGTCCGGGTCCGGGTCCGGGTCCGGGTAAGGGTCCGCGTCTGGGCCCGGCTCCGGGTCCGGGTAAGGGTCCGTGTCCGGGTAAGGGTCCGTGTCCGGGTCCGTGTCCGGGTCGGTGTCCGGGTCCGGGTCCGTGTCCGTGTCTGTGTCCGGGTCCGGGTCCGGGTCCGGGTCCGGGTCCGGGTCCGGGTAAGGGTCCGGGTAAGGGTCCAGGTCCGGGTCAGGGTCTTGGTCCGGGTCCGGGTCCGGGTAAGGGTCCGGGTCCGGGTCCGGGTAAGGATCCAGGTCCGGTTCCGGTTCCAGGTCCGGTTCCGGTTCCGGGTCCGGGTCCGGGTCCGGGCCTGGGTCCGGGTTCGGGTCCGGGTAAGGGTCCGGGTCCGGGTCCGGGTCCGGGTAAGGGTCTGGGTCCGGGTCCGGGTCCGGGTAAGTGTCCGGGTCCGGGTCCGGGTAAGTGTCCGGGTCCGGGTCCGGGTCCGTGTCCGTGTCCGGGTCCGGGTCCGTGTCCGTGTCCGGGTCTGGGTCCGGGTCCGGGTCCGGGTCCGGGTAAGTGTCCGGGTCCGGGTCCGGGTCCGGGTCCGGATAAGAGTCCGGGTAAGGGTAAGGGTCTGGGTCCGGGTCCGGGTCCGTGTCCGGGTCCGGGTCAGTGTCCGTGTCTGTGTCCGGGTTTGGGTCCGGGTCCGGGTCCGGGCAAGGGTCCGGGTCCGGGTCCGGGTAAGTGTCCGGGTCCGGGTCCGGGTAAGGGTCCGGGTCCGGGTCTGGGTCAGGGTCTGGGTCCGGGTCCGGGTCCGGGCAAGGGTCCGTGTCCGGGTCCGGGTCTGGGTCCGGGTCCGGGTGCGGGTTAGGGTCCGTGTCCGGGTCCGGGTAAGGGTCCGAGACCATGTCCGGGTCCGGATCCGTGTCCGGGTAAGGGTCCGTGTCCGTGTCCGGGTCCGTGTCCGTGTCCGAGTCCGGGCAAGGGTCTGGGTCCGGCTCCGGGTCCGTGTCTGGGTCCGGGTCCGGGTCAGAGTCCGGGTCCGGGTCCTGGTCCGGGTCCGGGTTCGGGTCCGGGTCCGGGTCCGGGTTCAGGTCCGGTTCAGGGTCCGGGTCCGTGTCCGGGTTCGGGTCCGGGTCCGGGTTCGGGTCCGGGTCCGGGTCCGGGTCCGGGTCCGGGTTAGGGTCCGGGTCCGGGTAAGGGTCCGGGTCCGGGTCCGGGTAAGGGTCCGGGTCCGCGTCCGGGTCCGGGTCCTGGTCCGTGTCAGGGTAAGGGTCCGGGTCCGGGTCCGGGTCCGGGTCCGCGTCCGGGTAAGAGTTCGGGTCCGGGTCCGGGTCAGGGTAAGGGTCCGGGTCCGGGTCCGGGTAAGAGTTCGGGTCCGGGTCCGGGTCAGGGTAAGGGTCCGGGTCCGGGTCCGGGTCCGGGTCCGGGTCAGGGTCCGGGTCCGTGTCTGGGTTCGGGTCTGGGTCCGGGTCCGGGTCCAGGTCCGGGTCCGGGTAAGGGTCCGGGTCCAGGTCCGGGTCAGGGTAAGGGTCCGGGTCCGGGTCCGGGTAAGAGTTCGGGTCCGTGTCCGGGTCCGGGTCCAGGTCCGGGTAAGGGTCCGGGTCCGGGTCCTGGTCCGGGTCCGGGTCCGGGTCCGGGTAAGGGTCCGGGTCCGGGTCCGGGTCCGGGTTCGGGTCCGGGTCCGGGTCCGGGCAAGGGTCCGGGTCCGGGTCCGTGTCCGGGTCTGGGTCCGGGTCCGGGTAAGAGTCCGTGTCCGGGTCCTGGTCCGGGTCCGGGTCCGGGTCCGGGTCCGGGTCCGGGTCCTGGTCTGGGTCCAGGTCCGGGTCCGGGTAAGTTTCAGGGTCCGGGTCCGGGTCCGGGTCCGGGTCCGGGTCCGGATAAGTGTCCGGGTCCATGTCCGGGTCCGGGTCCGGATCCGGGTAAGGGTCCGGGTCCGGGTCCGGGTCCGGGTCCGGGTCAGGGTCCGGATAAGAGTCCGGGTCCATGTCCAGGTCCGGATCCGCGTAAGGGTCCGGGTCCGGGTCCGGGTCCGGGTCCGGGTAAGGGTTCGGGTCTGGGTCCGGGTCCGGGTCTGGGTCCGGGTAAGGGTCCGTGTCCGGGTCCGGGTAAGGGTCTGGGTCCAGGTCCGGGTGCGGGTAAGGATCCGGGTCCGGGTCCTGGTGTATGTCTGGGTAAGGATCCGGGTCCGGGTCAGGGTCAGGGTCCGGGTCAGGGTCCGGGTCCTGGTCTGGGTCCGGGTAAGGGTCCGGGTCCGGGTCAGGGTCAGGGTCCGGGTCAGGGTCCGGGTCCTGGTCTGGGTCAGGGTCAGGGTCCGGGTCCGGGTAAGGTTCCGGGTCCGGGTCCGGGTCTGGGTAAGGGTCCGGGTCCGGGTCCGGGTCCGGGTCAGGGTAAGGGTCCGGGTCCGGGTCCGGGTAAGAGTTCGGGTCCGGGTCCGGGTCCGGGTCCGGGTAAGGGTCCGGGTCCGGGTCCGGGTAAGGGTCCGGGTCCTGGTCCAGGTCCGGGTTCGGGTTCGGGTCCGGGTCCGGGTCCGGGCAAGGTTCCGGGTCCGGCTCCGGCTCCGGGTCCGGGTCCGGGTCTGGGTCTGGGTCCGAGTCCGTGTAAGGGTCCGGGTCCGGGTCCGGGTCCGGGTTCGGGTCCGCGTCCGGGTCCGTGTCCGGGTAAGTGTCCGGGTCTGGGTCTGGGTCTGGGTCCGTGTAAGGGTCCGTGTCCGGGTCCGGGTCCGGGTCAGGTCCGGGTCCGGGTCCGGGTTCGGGTCCGGGTCCGGGTCCGGGCAAGGGTCCGGGTCCGGGTCCGGGTCCGTGTCCGGGTCTGGGTCCGGGTCCGGGTAAGAGTCCGTGTCCGGGTCCTGGTCCGGGTCCGGGTCCGGGTCCGGGTCCGGGTCCGGGTCCTGGTCTGGGTCCAGGTCCGGGTCCGGGTAAGGGTCAGGGTCCGGGTCCGGGTCCGGGTCCGGGTCCGGATAAGTGTCCGGGTCCATGTCCGGGTCCGGGTCCGGATCCGGGTAAGGGTCCGGGTCCGGGTCCGGGTCCGGGTCCGGGTCCGGGTCCGGATAAGAGTCCGGGTCCATGTCCAGGTCCGGATCCGCGTAAGGGTCCGGGTCCGGGTCCGGGTCCGGGTCCGGGTAAGGGTTCGGGTCTGGGTCCGGGTCCGGGTCTGGGTCCGGGTAAGGGTCCGTGTCCGGGTCCGGGTAAGGGTCTGGGTCCAGGTCCGGGTGCGGGTAAGGATCCGGGTCCGGGTCCTGGTGTATGTCCGGGTAAGGGTCCGGGTCCGGGTCAGGGTCAGGGTCCGGGTCAGGGTCCGGGTCCTGGTCCAGGTCCGGGTAAGGGTCCGGGTCCGGGTCCGGGTCCGGGTAAGGGTCCGGGTCCTGGTCCAGGTCCGGGTTCGGGTTCGGGTCCGGGTCCGGGTCCGGGCAAGGGTCCGGGTCCGGCTCCGGCTCCGGGTCCGGGTCCGGGTCTGGGTCTGGGTCCGAGTCCGTGTAAGGGTCCGGGTCCGGGTCCGGGTCCGGGTTCGGGTCCGCGTCCGGGTCCGTGTCCGGGTAAGTGTCCGTGTCTGGGTCTGGGGTCTGGGTCCGTGTAAGGGTCCGTGTCCGTGTCCGGGTCCGGGTCGGGTCCGGGTCCGTGTAAGGTTCCTGGGTCCGGGTCCGGGTAAGGGTCCGGGTCCTGGTCCGGGTCCGGGTCTGGGTCCTGGTCCGTGTCCGGGTCCGGGTAAGGGTCTGGGTCCGGGTCCGGGTCCGGGTCCTGATAAGAGTCCGGGTAAGGGTAAGTATCTGGGTCCGGGTCCGGGTCCGGGTCCAGGTCCGGGTCCGGGTCCGGGTAAGGGTCTGGGTCTGGGTCCGGGTCCGGCTCCGGGTCCCGGGTCCGGGTAAGGGTCCGTTTCCATGTTCCGTGTCCGGGTCCCTGTCCGGGTCCGTGTCCGGGTCTGTGTCCGGGTCCGGGTCCGGGTCCGGGTAAGGGTCCGGGTAAGGGTCCAGGTCCGGGTCTGGGTCAGGGTCTGGGTCCGGGTCCGTGTAAGGGTCCGGGTCCGTGTAAGGGTCTGTGTCCGGGTCCGGGTCCGGGTAAGGGTCCGGGTCCGTGTCCGGGTCCGTGTCCGGGTCCGTGTCCGGGTCCGGGTCTGTGTCTGGGTCCGGGTAAGGGTCCAGGTTTGGGTCCGGGTCTGGTTCCGGGTCGGGTCCGGGTCCGGGTAAAGGTCCGGGTCTCGGTCCGGGTCCGGGTAAGGGTCCGGTTCCATGTCTGGGTCCGGGTCCGTGTCTGGGTAAGGGTCCGGGTCCGGGTCCGGGTCCGGGTCCGGGTAAGGGTCCGGGTCAGTGTCCGGGGTCTGGATCCGGGTCCGGGTAAGGGTCCGGGTCCGGGTCCGGGTCCGGACAAGTGTCTGTGTCCGGGACGGGTCCGGGTAAGGGTCCGGGTCCGGGTCCGGGTAAGAGTTCAGGTCCGGGTCCGGGTCCGGGTAAGGGTCCGGGTCCGGGTAAGGGTCCGGGTTCCGGGTCCGGGTCCGGGGTCCGGGTAAGGGTCCGGGTCCGGGTCCGGGTAAGGGTCCGTGTCCGGGTCCGGGTCCAGGTAAGGGTCCGGGTCTGGGTCTGTGTCCGGGTCAGGTTCCGGGTCCGGGTATGGGTCCAGGTCCGGGTCCGGGTCCGGGTCTGGGTAAGGGTCCGGGTCCGGGTCCGGATCCGGGTCCGGGTCCCGGTCCGGGTAAGGGTCCGGGTCCGGGTCCGGGTCCGGGTCTGGGTCCGGGTCCGGGTAAGGGTCCAGGTCCGGATCCGGGTCCGAGTCCGGGTCCGGGTCCAGGTCTGGGTCCGGGTCCGGGTTCGGGTCCGGGTCCGGGTAAGGGTTCGGGTCCCGGGTAAGGGTCCGGGTCCGGGTCCGGATCCGGGTCCGTGTCCGCGTCCGGGTCGGGTCCTGGTCCGTGTCAGGGTAAGGGTCCGGGTCCGGGTCCGGGTCCGCGGTCCGGGTAAGAGTTCGGGTCCGGGTCCGGGTCAGGGTCAGGATCCGGGTCCGGGTCCGGGTAAGAGTTTGGGTCCGGGTCCGGGTCAGGTTAAGGGTCCGGGTCCGGGTCCGGGTCCGGGTCAGGGTCCGGGTCCGTGTCTGGGTTCGGGTCCGGATCCGGGTCCGTGTCCGCGTCCGGGTCCGGGTCCTGGTCCGTGTCAGGGTAAGGGTCCGGGTCCGGGTCCGCGTCCGGGTAAGAGTTCGGGTCCGGGTCCGGGTCAGGGTCAGGATCCGGGTCCGGGTCCGGGTAAGAGTTCGGGTCCGGGTCCGGGTCAGGTTAAGGGTCCGGGTCCGGGTCCGGGTCCGGGTAAGGGTCCGGGTCCGGGTCCGGGTCCGGGTAAGGGTCTGGGTCCGGGTCCGGGTCCGGGTAAGTGTCCGGGTCCGGGTCCGGGTAAGTGTCCGGGTCCGGGTCCGTGTCCGTGTCCGGGTCCGTGTCCGTGTCCGGGTCTGGGTCCGGGTCCAGGTCCGGGTCCGGGTAAGTGTCCGGGTCCGGGTCCGGGTCCGGGTCCGGATAAGAGTCCGGGTAAGGGTAAGGGTCTGGGTCCGGGTCCGGGTCCGTGTCCGTGTCCGTGTCCGGGTCAGTGTCCGTGTCTGTGTCCGGGTCCGGGTCCGGTTCCGGGTCCGGGTAAGGGTCTAGGTAAGGGTCCAGGTCCGGGTCTGGGTCAGGGTCTGGGTCCGGGTCCGGGTCCGGGCAAGGGTCCGTGTCCGGGTCCGGGTAAGGGTCCAGGTCCGGATCCGGGTCCGGTTCCGGGTCCGGGTCCGGGTCCGGGTCCGGGCCTGGGTCCGGGTCCGGGTCCGGGTAAGGGTCCGGGTCCGGGTCCGGGTAAGGGTCTGGGTCCGGGTCCGGCTAAGTGTCCGGGTCCGGGTCCGTGTCCGTGTCCGGGTCCGGGTCCGTGTCCGGGTCTGGGTCCGGGTAAGTGTCCAGGTCCGGGTCCGGGTCCGGGTCCGGATAAGAGTCCGGGTAAGGGTAAGGGTCTGGGTCCGGGTCCGGGTCCGGGTCCGGGTAAGGGTCTGGGTCTGTGTCTGTGTCCGGGTCCGGGTCCGGGTAAGGGTCCGGGTAAGGGTCCAGGTCCGGGTCTGGGTCAGGGTCTGGGTCAGGGTCCGGGTCCGGGTAAGGGTCCGGGTCCGGGTCCGTGTAAGGGTCTGTGTCCGGGTCCGGGTCTGGGTAAGGGTCCGGGTCCGTGTCCGGGTCCGTGTCCGGGTCCGTGTCCGGGTCCGGGTCTGGGTCTGGGTCCGGGTAAGGGTCCAGGTTTGGGTCCGGGTCCGGTTCCGGGTCCGGGTCCGGGTCCGGGTAAAGGTCCGGGTCTGGGTCCGGGTCCGGGTAAGGGTCCGGTTCCATGTCTGGGTCCGGGTCCGTGTCTGGGTAAGGGTCCGGGTCCGGGTCCGGGTCCGGGTAAGGGTCCGGGTCAGTGTCCGGGTCTGGATCCGGGTCCGGGTAAGGGTCCGGGTCCGGGTCCGGGTCCGGACAAGTGTCTGTGTCCGGGACGGGTCCGGGTAAGGGTCCGGGTCCGGGTCCGGGTAAGAGTTCAGGTCTGGGTCCGGGTCCGGGTAAGGGTCCGGGTCCGGGTAAGGGTCCGGGTCCGGGTCCGGGTCCGGGTAAGGGTCCGGGTCCGGGTAAGGGTCCGTGTCCGGGTCCGGGTCCGGGTAAGGGTCCGGGTCTGGGTCTGTGTCCGGGTCAGGTTCCGGGTCCGGGTATGGGTCCAGGTCCGGGTCCGGGTCCGGGTCCGGGTCCGGGTCCGGATCCGGGTCCGGATCCCGGTCCGGGTAAGGGTCCGGGTCCGGGTCCGGGTCTGGGTCCGGGTCCGGGTAAGGGTCCAGGTCCGGATCCGGGTCCGAGTCCGGGTCCGGGTCCAGGTCCGGGTCCGGGTCCGGGTTCGGGTCCGGGTCCGGGTAAGGGTTCGGGTCCGGGTAAGGGTCCGGGTCCGGGTCCGGGTCCGGGTCCGGGTCCGGGTCCGGATCCGGGTCCGGGTCCGCGTCCGGGTCCGGGTCCTGGTCCGTGTCAGGGTAAGGGTCCGGGTCCGGGTCCGGGTCCGCGTCCGGGTAAGAGTTCGGGTCCGGGTCCGGGTCAGGGTCAGGATCCGGGTCCGGGTCCGGGTAAGAGTTCGGGTCCGGGTCCGGGTCAGGTTAAGGGTCCGGGTCCGGGTCCGGGTCCGGGTCAGGGTCCGGGTCCGTGTCTGGGTTCGGGTCTGGGTCCGGGTCCGGGTCCGGGTCCGGATCCGGGTAAGGGTCCGGGTCCGGGTCCGGGTAAGAGTTCAGGTCCGGGTCCGGGTCCGGGTAAGGGTCCGGGTCCGGGTAAGGGTCCGGGTCCGGGTCCGGGTCCGGGTAAGGGTCCAGGTCCGGGTCCGGGTAAGGGTCCGTGTCCGGGTCCGGGTCCGGGTAAGGGTCCGGGTCTGGGTCTGTGTCCGGGTCAGGTTCCGGGTCCGGGTATGGGTCCAGGTCCGGGTCCGGGTCCGGGTCCGGGTAAGGGTCCGGGTCCGGGTCCGGGTCCGGGTCCGGGTCCGGATCCGGGTCCGGGTCCCGGTCCGTGTAAGTGTCCGGTTCCGGGTCCGGGTCCGGGTCTGGGTCTGGGTCCAGGTCCGTGTAAGGGTCCGGGGAAGGGTCCGGGGAAGGGTCCGGGTTCGGGTCCGCATCCGGGTCCATGTCCGGGTCCGGGTCCGGGTAAGGGTCCGGGTCCAGGTCCGGGTCCTGGTAGGGGTCCGGGTCCGGGTAAGGGTCCGGGTCCATGTCCGGGTCCGGGTCCGGATCCGGGTAAGGGTCCTTGTCTGGGTCCTGGTCCGGGTCCGGGTCCGGGTCAGGGTAAGGGCCCGGGTCCGGGTCCGGGTCTGGGTCCGGGTCCGGGTAAGGGTCCGGGTCTGGGTCCGGGTCCGGGTCCGGGTCCGGGTAAGGGTCCGGGTCCATGTCCGGGTCCGGGTCCGGGTCCGGGTAAGGGTTCGGGTCCGGGTCCGGTTCCGGGTCCGGATAAGAGTCCGGGTAAGGGTAAGGGTCTGGGTCCGGGTCCGGGTCCGGGTAAGGGTCCGGGTCTGGGTCCGGGTCCGGCTCCGGGTCCGGGTAAGGGTCCGTGTCCTTGTCCGGGTCCGGGTCCGGGTCCATGTCCGTGTCCGTGTCTGTGTCCGGGTCCTGGTCCGCGTCCGGGTCCGGGTTCGGGTCCGGGTCCGGGTCCGGGTCCGGTTCAGGGTCCGTGTCCGGGTTCGGGTCCGGGTCCGGGTCCGGGTTCGGGTCCGGGTAAGGGTCCGGGTCCGGGTAAGGGTCTGGGTCCGCGTCCGGGTCCGGGTCCTGGTCCGTGTCAGGGTAAGGGTCCGGGTCTGGGTCCGGGTCCGGGTCCGCGTCCGGGTAAGAGTTCGGGTTCGGGTCCGGGTCAGGGTAAGGGTCCGGGTCCGGGTCCGGGTAAGAGTTCGGGACCGGGTCCGGGTCAGGGTAAGGGTCCGGGTCCGGGTCCAGGTCCGGGTCAGGGTCCGGGTCCGTGTCTGGGTTCGGGTCTGGGTCCGGATCCGGGTCCGGGTCCGGGTCCGGGTCCGGGTCCGGGTAAGGGTCCGGGTCCGGGTCCGGGTCAGGGTAAGGGTCCGGGTCCGGGTCCGGGTCCGGGTAAGAGTTCGGGTCCGGGTCCGGGTCTGGGTCCGGGTAAGGGTCCGGGTCCGGGTCCGGGTCCGGGTTCGGGTCCGGGTCCGGGCAAGGGTCCGGGTCCGGGTCCGGGTCCGTGTCCGGGTCTGGGTCTGGGTCCGGGTCCGGGTAAGAGTCCGTGTCCGGGTCCTGGTCCGGGTCCGGGTCCGTGTCCGGCTCCGGGTCCGGGTCCTGGTCTGGGTCCATGTCCGGGTAAGGGTCAGGGTCCGTGTCCGGGTCTGGGTCCGGGTCCGGGTAAGGGTCCGGGTCCGGGTAAGGGTCCAGGTCCATGTCCGGGTCCGGGTCCGGATCCGGGTAAGGGTCCGTGTCTGGGTCCGCGTAAGGGTCCGTGTCCGTGTCCGGGTCCGGGTCCGGGTTCGGGTCCGTGTCCCGGTCCGGGTCCGGGTCAGGGTCCGGGTCCGGGTCCGGGTAAGGTCCGTGTCCGAGTCCGGGTCTGGGTCCGAGTCCGGGTCCGGGTCCGGGTCCGGGTAAGGGTCCGGGTCCGGGTCCGGGTCAGGGTCTGGGTCCGGGTCCGGGTCCGGGTAAGGGTCCGGGCCCGGGTCCGGGTCCGGGTAAGGGTCCGGGTCCGGGTCCGGGTCCGGGTCCCGGTCCGGGTCCGGGTAAGGGTCCGGGTCCGGGTCCGGGTCCGTGTAAGAGTCCGGGTCGGGGTTCGGGTAAGGGTCCGGGTAAGGGTCCGTGTCCGTGTCCGTGTCCGGATCCGGGTCCGGGTCCGGGTAAGGGTCCAGTCCGTGTCCGGGTCCGGGTCCGGGTCTGGGTCCGGGTCCGGGTCCGGGTAAGGGTCCGGGTCCGGGTCCGGGTCCGGGTCAGGGTCCGGGTAATGGTCCGGGTCCGGGTCCGGGTCCGGGTCTGGGTCCGGGTCCGTGTCCGTGTAAGGGTCCGGGTCCGGGTCCGGGGAAGGGTCCGGGTTCGGGTCCGCGTCCGGGTCCGTTTCCGGGTCAGGTCCGGGTCCGGGTCCGGGTAAGGGTCCGGGTCCTGGTCAGGGTCTGGGTCCGGGTCCGGGTAAGGGTCCGGGTCCGGGTCCGGGTCCGGGTCCGGGTCCGGGTCTGGGTCTGGGTCCGGGTAAGGGTCCGGGTCCATGTCCCTGTCCGGGTCCGGGTCCGGGTAAGGGTCCGGGTCCGGGTCCGGGTCCGGGTAAGGGTCCGGGTCCGGGTCCGGGTAAGAGTCCGGGTCCGGGTCCGGGTCCGGGTAAGGGTGTGGGTCCGGGTAAGGGTCCGTGTCCGTGTCCGGGTCCGGGTCCGTGTAAGGGTCCGTTTCCGTGTCCCTGTCCGGGTCCGGGTCCGGGTAAGGGTCCGGGTCCGGGTCCGGGTCCGGTTTCGGATCCGGATCCGGATCAGGGTCCGGGTCCGGGTCCGGGTAAGGGTCCGGGTCAGGGTCAGGGTCCGGGTCCAGGTCCGTGTAAGGGTCCGGGTCCGGGTCCGGGTCCGGGTCCGAGTCCGAGTCCGGGTCCGGTTAAAGGTCCGGGTCCAGGTCCGGGTCCGGGTAAGTGTCCGGGTCCGGGTCCGGGTAAGGGTCCGGGTCCGGGTCCGGGTAAGGGTCCGTGTCCGTGTCCGTGTGCGAATCAGGGTGCGGCTAAGGGTCCGGGTGCGGGTGCGGGTCCGGGTGCGGGTCCGGGTCCGGGTCCATGTCCGGGTCTTTGTAAGGGTCCGGGTCCGGGTCCGGGTCCGGGTCAGGGTCCTGGTCCGGACAAGGGTCCGGGTCCGGGTCCGGGTCCAGGTAACGGTCCGGGTCCGTGTCCGGGTCCGGGTAAGAGTCCGGGTCCGTGTCCGGGTCCGGGTAAGGGTCCGGGTAAGGGTCCGTGTCCGTGTCCGTGTCCGGGTCCGGGTAAGGGTCCGGGTCCGGGTAAGGGTCCAGGTCCGGGTCCGGGTCCGGGTCCGGGTCCGGGTCCGGGTCCGGGACCATGTCCGGGTCCGGGTCCGTGTCTGGGTAAGGGTCCGTGTCCGCGTCCGTGTCCGTGTCCGTGTCCGGATCAGGTCCAGGTCCGGGTCCGGGTCAGGGTCAGGGTCCGGGTCCGGGTAAGGGTCCAGGTCCGGGTCTGGGTCCGGGTCCGGGTAAGGGTCCCGGGTGCGGGTAAGGGTCCAGGTCCATGTCCGGGTCCGGGTCCGGATCCGGGTAAGGGTCCGTGTCTGGGTCCGGGTAAGGGTCCGTGTCCGTGTCCGCGTCCGGGTCCGGGTTCGGGTCCGGGTCCGGGTCCGGGTCCGGGTCAGGGTCCGGGTCCGGGTCCGGGTAAGGGTCCGGGTCCGTGTCCGAGTCCGGGTCTGGGTCCGGGTCCGGGTCCGGGTCCGGGTCCGGGTAAGGGTCCGGGTCCGGGTCAGGGTCTGGGTCCGGGTCCGGGTCCGGGTAAGGGTCCGGGTCCGGGTCCGGGTAAGGGTCCGGGTCCGGGTCCGGGTCCCGGTCCGGGTCCGGGTAAGGGTCCGGGTCCGGGTCCGGGTCCGGGTAAGAGTCCGGGTCCGGGTCGGGGTTCGGGTAAGGGTCCGGGTAAGGGTCCGTGTCCGTGTCCGTGTCCGGATCCGGGTCCGGGTCCGGGTCCGGGTAAGGGTCCGGTCCGTGTCCGTGTCCGGGTCCGGGTCTGGGTCCGGGTCCGGGTAAGGGTCCGGGTCCGGGTCCGGGTCCGGGTCAGGGTCCGGGTAAGTGTCCGGGTCCGGGTCCGTTTAAGGGTCCGGGTCCGGGTCCGGGTCAGGGTCCGGGTCCGGGTCCGGGTAAGGGTCCAGGTCCGTGTCTGGGTCCGGGTCCGGGTCCGGGTAAGAGTCCGGGTCCGGGTCGGGGTCCGGGTAAGGGTCCGGGTAAGGGTCCGTGTCCGGGTCCGGGTCCGTGTCCGGGTAAGGGTCCGGTCCGTGTCCGGGGTCCGGGTCCGGGTCCGGGTCTGGGTCCGGGTCCGGGTAAGGGTCCGGGTCCGGGTCCAGGTCCAGGTCCGGGTAAGGGTCCGGGTCCGGGTCCGTCTAAGGGTCCGGGGAAGGGTCCGGGTCCGGGTCCGGGGAAGGGTCCAGGTCTGGGTCTGGGTCCGGGTCCGGGTAAGGGTCCGGGTCCGGGTCCGGGTCCAGGTAAGGGTCCAGGTCCATGTCCGGGTCCGGGTCCGGATCCGGGTAAGGGTCCGTGTCTGGGTCCGGGTAAGGGTCCAGGTCCGGGTCCGGGTCCGGGTAAGGGTCCGGGTCCGGGTAAGTGTCCGGGTCCGTGTCCGGGTAAGTGTCCGGGTCTGGGTAAGGGTCCGGCTCCATGTCCGGGTCCGGGTCCGGGTCCAGGTCCGGGCAAGGGTTCGGGTCTGGGTCCGGGTCCGGGTCCGGGTTCGGGTCCGGGTCCGGGTCCGGGTCCGGGTCCGGGTCCGGGTCAGAGAACGGGCAAGGGTCCGGGTCCGAGTCCGGGCAAGGGTCCGGGTCCAGGTCCGGGTAGGTGTCCGGGTCCGGTTCCGGGTCCTGGTCCTGGTCCGGGTCCGGGTAAGGGTCCGGGTCTGGGTCCGGGTCCGGGTCCGGTTCCGGGTCCGGGTAAGGGTCCGGGACGATGTCCGGGTCCGGGTCCGTGTCCGGGTAAGGGTCTGGGTCCGGGTCCGTGTCCGTGTCCGTGTCCGGATCCGGGTTCGGGTCCGGGTCCGGGTCCGGGTCCGGGTCCGGGTCAGGGTCCGGGTCCGGGTCCGGGTAAGGGTCCAGGTCCGGGTCTGGGTCCGGGTAAGGGTCCGGGTCCGGGTAAGGGTCCGGGTCCATGTCCGGGTCCGGATCCGGGTAAGGGTCCGTGTCCGGGTCCGGGTAAGGGTCCGGGTCCGGGTCCGGGTCCGGGTCCGGGTCCGTGTCCGGGTCAGGGTCAGGGTCAGGATAAGGGTCCGGGTCCGGGTCCGGGTCCGGGTCCGGGTAAGAGTCCGGGTCCGCGTCCGGGTCCGGGTCCGGGTAAGGGTCCGGGTCCGGGTCCGGGTCCGGGTAAGGGTCCGGGTCCGGGTCCGGGTGCGGCTAAGTGTCCGGGTGCGGGTGCGGGTCCGGGTCCGGGTCCATATCCGGGTCTTTGTAAGGGTCCGGGTGCGGGTCCGCGTCAGGGTCCTGGTCCGGACAAGGGTCCGGGTCCATGTCCGGATCCGGGTAAGTGTCCGGGTCCGGGTCCGGGTAAGGGTCCGGGTCCGGGTAAGGCTCCGTGTCCGTGTCCGGGTCCGGGTCCGGGTCCGGGTAAGGGTCCAGGTCCGGATCCGGTTCCGGTTCCGGGTAAGGGTCCGGGTCTGGGTCCGGGTCCGGGTCCGGTTCCGGTTCCGGTTCCGGGTAAGGGTCCGGGACCATGTCCGGGTCCGGGTCCGTGTCTGTGTAAGGTTCCGGGTCCGGGTCCATGTCTGGGTCCGGGTCCGGGTCCGGGTCCGGGTCCGAGTCCGGGCAAGGGTCCGGGTCTGGGTCCAGGTCCGGGTCCGTGTCTGGGTCCGGGTAAGAGTCCGGTTCCGGGTCCTGGTCCGGGTCCGGGTCCGGGTCCGGGTCTGGGTCCGGGTAAGAGTCCGGTTCCGGGTCCTGGTCCGGGTCCGGGTCCGGGTTCGGGTTCGGGTCCGGGTTCGGGTCCAGGTCCGGGTCCGGTTCCGGGTAAGGGTCTGGGTCCGGGTCCGGTTCCGGTTCCGGTTCCGGGTAAGGGTCCGGGACCATGTCCGGGTCCGGGTCCGTGTCTGTGTAAGGGTCCGGGTCCGGGTGCATGTCTGGGTCCGGGTCCGGGTCCGGGTCCGGGTCCGGGTCCGAGTCCGGGCAAGGGTCCGCGTCCGGGTCCGGGTCCGGGTCCGGGTCCGGGTCTGGGTCCGGGTAAGAGTCCGGTTCCGGGTCCTGGTCCGGGTCCGGGTTCGGGTTCGGGTCCGGGTCCGGGTCCGGGTCAGGGTCCGGGTCCGAGTCCGGGTCCGTGTTCGGGTCCGGGTCCGGGTTCGGGTCTGGGTCCGGGTCCGGGTCCGGGTCCGGGTCCGGGTCAGGGTCCGGGCAAGGGTCCGGGTCCGGGTCCGGGTCCAGGTCCGGGTCCGGGTTCGGGTTCGGGTCCGGGTCCGGGTCCAGGTAAGGGTCCAGGTCCGGGTCCGGATCCGGGTAAGGGTCCGTGTCCGTGTCCGGGTAAGGGTCCGGGTCCGGGTCAGGGTAAGGGTCCGGGGTCCGGGTCCGGGTCCGGGTCCGGGTAAGAGTTCGGGTCCGGGTCCTGGTCCGGGTCCGGGTCCGGGTCCGGGTAAGGGTCCGGGTCCGGGTCCGGGTCCGGGTAAGGGTCAGGGTCCGTGTAAGGGTCCGGGTCCATGTCCGGGTCCGGGTCCGGGTCCGGATCCGGGTAAGGGTCCGGGTTGGGTCTGGGTCCGTGTAAGGGTCCGGGTCCGGGTCCGGGTCCGGGTCAGGGTCAGGGTCCGGGTCCGGGCCTGGGTAAAGGTCCTGGTCCAGGTCCGGGTCCGGGTAAGTGTTCGGGTCCGGGTCCGGGTAAGAGTCCGGGTCCGGGTAAGGGTCCGGGTCCGGGTAAGGGTCCGTGTCCGTGTCCGTGTCCGTGTCCGGGTCCGGGTCCGGGTAAGGGTCCGGGTCCGGGTAAGGGTCCGGGTCTGGGTCCGGGTCCGGTTCCGGTTCCGGGTAAGGGTCCGGGACCATGTCCGGGTCCGGGTCCGTGTCTAGGTAAGGGTCCGGGTCCGGGTCCATGTCCGGGTCCGGGTCCGGGTCCGGGCAAGGGTCCGGGTCCGGGTCCGGGTCCGGGTCCGGGTCTGGGTCCGGGTAAGAGTCCGGGTCCGGGTCCTGGTCCGGGTCCGGGTTCGGGTCCGGGTTCGGGTCCGGGTGCGGGTCCGGGTCCGGGTCCGGGTCCGGGTCCATGTCCGGGTGTTTGTAAGGGTCCGGGTCCGGGTCGGGGACAGGGTCCTGGTCCGGACAAGGGTCCGGGTCCGGGTCCGCGTCCAGGAAAGTGTCCGGGTCGGTGTCCGGGTCCGGGTAAGAGTCCGGGTCCGGGTCCGGGTAAGGGTCCGGGTCCGGGTAAGGGTCCGTGTCCGTGTCCGGGTCCGTGTCCGCGTCCGGGTCCGGGTAAGGGTCCGGGTCCGGGTCCGGGTCCGGATCCGGGTCCGGTTCCGGGTAAGGGTCCGGGTCTGGGTCCGGGTCCGGGTCAGTATCCGTGTAAGGGTCCATGTCCGTGTCCGGGTAAGGGTCCGGGTCCGGGTCCGGGTCCGGGTCAGGGTAAGGGTCCGGGTCCGGGTCCGGGTCCGGGTCCGGGTAAGAGTTCGGGTCCGGGTCCGGGTCCGGGTCCGGGTCCGGGTCCGGGTAAGGGTCCGGGTCCTGGTCCGGGTAAGGGTCCGGGTCCCGGTAAGGGTCCGGGTCCATATCCGGGTCTGGGTCTGGGTCTGGATCCGCGTAAGGGTCCGGGTCCTGGTCCGGGTAAGGGTCCGGGTCCGGGTCCGGGTCTGGGTCCGGGTCCGGGTCCGGGTCCGGGTCAGGGTCCGGGTCCGGGTCCGGGTCTGGGTAAAGGTCCTGGTCCAGGTACAGGTCCGGGTAAGTGTCCGTGTCCGT
Organism: Arizona elegans; assembly: GCA_022577455.1. Classification (NCBI taxonomy): domain Eukaryota; kingdom Metazoa; phylum Chordata; class Lepidosauria; order Squamata; family Colubridae; genus Arizona; species Arizona elegans. The sequence goes on from JAKOOJ010000014.1 coordinate 23,948,911, forward strand.
GTCCGGGTAAGGGTCCGAGTCCGGGTCCGGGTCCGGGTCCGGGTCAGGGTAAGGGTCCGGGTCCGGGTCCGGGTCCGTGTCCGGGTAAGAGTTCGGGTCCGGGTCCGGGTCCGGGTCCGGGTCCGGGTAAGGGTCCGGGTAAGGGTCCGGGTCCATGACCGGGTCCGGGTCCGGGTCCGGATCCGCGTAAGGGTCCGTGTCCGGGTCCGGGTCCGGGTAAGGGTCCGGGTCCGGGTCCGGGTCCGGGTCCGGGTCTCGGTAAAGGTCCTGGTCCAGGTCCTGGTCCGGGTAAGTGTCCGGGTCCGGGTCCGGGTAAGAGTCCGGGTCCGGGTCCGGGTCTGGGTAAGGGTCCGGGTCCGGGTAAGGGTCCGTGTCCGTGTCCGCGTCCTGGTCCTGGACCGGGTTCGGGCCCGAGTCCGGGTCCGGGTCCGGGTCCGGGTCCGGGTCCGGGTCAGTGTCCGGGTCCGGGTCCGGGTAAGGGTCCAGGTCTGGGTCCGGATCCGGGTAAGGGTCCGGGTCCGGGTCCGGGTCCGGGTAAGGGTCCGGGTCCATGTCCGGGTCCGGGTCCGGATCCGGGTAAGGGTCCGTGTCTGTGTCCGGGTAAGGGTCCGGGTCCGGGTCCGGGTCCGGGTCAGGGTAAGGGTCCGTGTCCGGGTCCGGGTCCGGGTAAAGGTCCGGGTCCGTGTCTGGGTCCGGGTCCGGGTGCAGCTAAGGGTCCGGGTGCGGGTCCGGGTGCGGGTGGGGGTCTGGGTGCGTGTCCGGGTCCGGGTCCATGTCCGGGTCCGGGTCTTTGTAAGGGTCCGGGTCCGGGTCCGGGTCTGGGTCCTGTTCCGGACAAGGGTCCCGGTCTGGGTCCGGGTCCAGGTAAGGGTCCGGGTCCGTGTCCGGGTCCGGGTAAGAGTCCGGGTCCGGGTAAGGGTCCGGGTCCGGGTAAGGGTCCGTGTCCGTGTCCGTGTCCGTGTCCGTGTCCGGGTAAGGGTCCGGGTCCGGGTCCGGGTAAGGGTCCGGGTCTGGGTCCGGGTCCGGTTAAAGGTCCGGGTCCAGGTCCGGGTCCGGGTAAGTGTCCGGGTCCGGGTAAGGGTCCGGGTCCGGGTCCGGGTCCGGGTCCGGGTAAGGGTCCGGGTCCGTGTCCGTGTCCGGGTCAGGGTGCGGCTAAGGGTCCGGGTGCGGGTCCGGGTCCGGGTCCGGGTCCATGTCCGGGTCTTTGTAAGGGTCCGGGTCCGGGTCCGGGTCAGGGTCCTGGTCCGGACAAGGGTCCGGGTCCGGGTCCGGGTCCAGGTAAGGGTCCGTGTCCGGGTCTGGGTCCGGGTAAGAGTCCGGGTCCGGGTCCGGGTCCGGGTAAGGGTCCGGGTAAGGGTCCGTGTCCGTGTCCGGGTCCGGGTAAGGGTCCGGGTCCGGGTCCGGGTCCGGGTAAGGGTCCGGGTCCGGGTCCGGGTCCGGGTCCGGGTAAGGGTCCGGGACCATGTCCGGGTCCGGGTCCGTGTCTGGGTAAGGGTCCGGGTCCGCGTCCGTGTCCGTGTCCGTGTCCGTGTCCGGGTTCAGGTCCGGGTCCGGGTCCGGGTCCGGGTCAGGGTCCGGGTCCGGGTCCGGGTAAGGGTCCAGGTCCGGGTCTGGGTCCGGGTCCGGGTAAGGGTCCGGGTAAGGGTCCAGGTCCATGTCCGGGTCCGGGTCCGGATCCGGGTAAGGGTCCGTGTCTTGGTCCGGGTAAGTGTCCGTGTCCGGGTCCGGGTTCGGGTCCGGGTCCGGGTCCGGGTCCGGGTCAGGGTCAGGGTCCGGGTCCGGGTCCGGGTAAGGGTCCAGGTCCGTGTCTGGGTCCGGGTCCGGGTAAGGGTCCGGGTCCAGGTCCGGGTCCGGGTAAGGGTCCGGGTCCGTGTCCGAGTCCGGGTCTGGGTCCGGGTCCGGGTCCGGGTAAGGGTCCGGGTCCGGGTCAGGGTCTGGGTCCGGGTCCAGGTAAGGGTCCGGGTCCGGGTCCGGGTAAGGCTCCGGGTCCGGGTCCGGGTCCGGGTCCCGGTCCGGGTCCGGGTAAGGGTCCGGGTCCGGGTCCGGGTAAGAGTCCGGGTCCGGGTCGGGGTTCGGGTAAGGGTCCGGGTAAGGGTCCGTGTCCGTGTCCGTGTCCGGATCCGGGTCCGGGTCCGGGTAAGGGTCCGGTCCGTGTCCGGGTCCGGGTCCGGGTCTGGGTCCGGGTCCGGGTCCGGGTCCGGGTCCGGGTCCGGGTAAGGGTCCGGGTCCGGGTCCGGGTACGTTTAAGGGTCCGTGTCCGGGTCCGGGTCAGGGTCCGGGTAAGGGTCCAGGTCCGTGTCTGGGTCCGGGTCCGGGTCCGGGTAAGAGTCCGGGTCCGGGTCGGGGTCCGGGTAAGGGTCCGGGTAAGGGTCCGTGTCCGTGTCTGTGTCCGGGTCCGGGTCCGGGTCCGGGTCCGGGTAAGGGTCCGGTCCGTGTCCGTGTCCGGGTCCGGGTCCGGGTCAGGGTCCGGGTAAGGGTCCGGGTCCGGGTCCAGGTCCGGGTCCGGGTAAGGGTCCGGGTCCGGGTCCATGTAAGGGTCCGGGGAAGGGTCTGGGTCCGGGTAAGGGTCCGGGTCTGGGTCTGTGTCCGGGTCAGGTTCCGGGTCCGGGTATGGGTCCAGGTCCGGGTCCGGGTCCGGGTCCGGGTCCGGGTAAGGGTCCGGGTCCGGGTCTGGGTCCGGATCCGGGTCCGGGTCCCGGTCCGGGTAAGGGTCCGGGTCCGGGTCCGGGTCCGGGTCCGGGTAAGGGTCCAGGTCCGGATCCGGGTCCGAGTCCGGGTCCGGGTCCAGGTCTGGGTCCGGGTCCGGGTTCGGGTAAGGGTCCGGGTCCGGGTCCGGGTCCGGGTAAGGATTCGGGTCCGGGTCCGGATCCGGGTCCGGGTCCCGGTCCGGATCCGGGTCCGGGTCCCGGTCCGTGTAAGTGTCCGGTTCCGGGTCCGGGTCTGGGTCTCTGTCTGGGTCCAGGTCCGTGTAAGGGTCCGGGGAAGGGTCCGGGGAAGGGTCCGGGTTCGGGTCCGCATCCGGGTCCATGTCCGGGTCCGGGTCCGGGTAAGGGTCCGGGTCCAGGTCCGGGTCCTGGTAGGGGTCCGGGTCCGGGTAAGGGTCCGGGTCCATGTCCGGGTCCGGGTCCGGATCCGGGTAAGGGCCCGGGTCCGGGTCCGGGTAAGGGTCCTTGTCTGGGTCCTGGTCCGGGTCCGGGTCCGGGTCAGGGTAAGGGCCCGGGTCCGGGTCTGGGTCTGGGTCCGGGTCCGTGTAAGGGGCCGGGTCCATGTCCGGGTCCGGATCCGGGTAAGGGTCCGGGTCCGGGTCCGGGTCCGGGTCCGGGTAAGGGTTCGGGTCCGGGTCCGGTTCCGGGTCCGGATAAGAGTCCGGGTAAGGGTAAGGGTCCGGGTCCGGGTCCGGGTCCGGGTAAGGGTCCGGGTCTGGGTCCGGCTCCGGCTCCGGGTCCGGGTAAGGGTCCGTGTCCGTGTCCGTGTCCGGGTCCGGGTCCGTGTCCGTGTCCGTGTCTGTGTCCGGGTCCGGGTCCGGGTCCAGGTCCGGGTAAGGGTCCGGGTAAGGGTCCAGGTCCGGGTCTGGGTCAGGGTCTGGGTCCGGGTCCGGGTAAGGGTCCGGGTCCGGGTCCGGGGAAGGGTCCGGGGAATGGTCCGGGGAAGTGTCCGGGTCCGGGTCCGGGGTCCGGGTCCGTGTCCGGGTCCGGGTCAGAGTCCGGGTCCGGGTCCGAGTCCGGGTAAGGGTCCGGGTCCGGGTCCGGGTCAGGGTCTGGGTCCGGATCCAGGTCCGGGTAAGTGTCCGGGTCGGGGTCTGGGTCCGGGTCCGGGTCCGGGTCCGGGTCCGGGTCCGGGTAAGGGTCCGGGTCCGGGTCCGGGTAAGAGTCCAGGTCCGGGTCCGGGTCTGGGTCCGGGTCCGTGTCCGTGTAAGGGTCCGGGTCCGGTGAAGGGTCCGGGTTCGGGTCCGCGTCCGGGTCCGTTTCCGGGTCCGGGTCAGGTCCGGGTCCGGGTCCGGGTAAGGGTCCGGGTCAGGGTCTGGGTCCGGGTCCGGGTAAGGGTCCGAGTCCGGGTCCGGGTCCGGGTAAGGGTCCGGGTCCCGGTAAGAGTCCGGGTCCGGGTCCGGGTCCGGGTCCGGGTAAGGGTGCGGGTCCGGGTAAGGGTCCGTGTCCGTGTCCGTGTCCGGGTCCGGGTCCGGGTAAGGGTCCGTGTCCGGGTCCGGGTAAGGGTCCGGGTCCGGGTCCGGGTAAGGGTCCGGGTCCGGGTCCGGGTCCGGGTCCGGATCCGGATCCGGATCCGGATCAGGGTCCGGGTCCGGGTCCGGGCAAGGGTCCGGGTCAGGGTCAGGGTCAGGGTCCGGGTCCAGGTCCGTGTAAGGGTCCGGGTCCGGGTCCGGGTCCGGGTCCGAGTCCGAGTCCGGGTCCGGTTAAAGGTCCGGGTCCAGGTCCGGGTCCGGGTAAGTGTCCGGGTCCGGGTCCGGGTAAGGGTCCGGGTCCGAGTCCGGGTAAGGGTCCGGGTCCGTGTCCGTGTCCGGGTCAGGGTGCGGCTAAGGGTCCGGGTGCGGGTCCGGGTCCGGGTCCGGGTCCGGGTCCATGTCCGGGTCTTTGTAAGGGTCCGGGTCCGGGTCAGGGTCAGGGTCCTGGTCCGGACAAGGGTCCGGGTCTGGGTCCGGGTCAGGGTCCGGGTCCGGGTCCGGGTAAGGGTCCAGGTCCGGGTCTGGGTCCGGGTAAGGGTCCGGGTCCGGGTCCGGGTCCGGGTAAGGGTCCGGGTCCATGTCCGGGTCCGGGTCCGGATCCGGGTAAGGGTCCGTGTCTGGGTCCGGGTAAGGGTCCGGGTCCGGGTCCGGGTCCGTGTCCGGGTCAGTGTCAGGGTCAGGATAAGGGTCCGGGTCCGGGTCCGGGTCCGGGTAAGAGTCCGGGTCCGGGTCCGCGTCCGGGTCCGGGTCCGGGTAAGGGTCCGGGTCCGGGTCCGGGTCCGGGTAAGGGTCCGGGTCCGGGTCCGGGTGCGGCTAAGGGTCCGGGTGCGGGTCCGGGTCCGGGTCCGGGTCCGGGTCCGGGTCCATATCCGGGTCTTTGTAAGGGTCCGGGTCCGGGTCCGGGTCAGGGTCCTGGTCCGGACAAGGGTCCGGGTCCCGGTCCGGGTCCAGGTAAGGGTCCGGGTCTGGGTCCGGGTCCGGGTCCGGTTCCGGTTCCGTGTCTGTGTAAGGGTCCGGGTCCGGGTCCATGTCTGGGTCCGGGTCCGGGTCCGGGTCCGGGTCCGGGTCCGAGCAAGGGTCCGGGTCCGGGTCCAGGTCCAGGTCCGGGTCTGGGTCCGGGTAAGAGTCCAGTTCCGAGTCCTGGTCCGGGTCCGGGTCCGGGTCCGGGTCTGTGTCCGGGTAAGAGTCCGGTTCCGGGTCCTGGTCCGGGTCCGGGTTCGGGTTCGGGTCCGGATTCGGGTCCGGGTCCGGGTCCGGGTCCGGTTCCGGGTAAGGGTCTGGGTCTGGGTCCGGGTCCGGGTCCGGGTCCGGTTCCGGTTCCGGGTAAGGGTCCGGGACCATGTCCGGGTCCGGGTCCGTGTCTGTGTAAGGGTCCGGGTCCGGGTGCATATCCGGGTCCGGGTCCGGGTCCGGGTCCGAGTCCGGGCAAGGGTCCGCGTCCGGGTTCGGGTCCGGGTCCGGGTCTGGGTCCGGGTAAGAGTCCGGTTCCGGGTCCTGGTCCGGGTCCGGGTTCGGGTTCGGGTCCGGGTTCGGGTCCGTGTCCGGGTCCGGGTCCGGGTCCGGGTCAGGGTCCGGGTCCGAGTCCGGGTCCGGGTTCGGGTCCGGGTCCGGGTTCGGGTCCGTGTCCGGGTCCGGGTCCGGGTCCGGGTCAGGGTCCGGGTCCGAGTCCGGGTCCGGGTTCGGGTCCGGGTCCGGGTTCGGGTCTGGGTCCGGGTCCGGTTCCGGTTCCGGGTAAGGGTCCGGGACCATGTCCGGGTCCGGGTCCGTGTCTGTGTAAGGGTCCGTGTCCGGGTGCATATCTGGGTCCGGGTCCGGGTCCGGGTCCGGGTTCGAGTCCGGGCAAGGGTCCGGGTCCGGGTCCGGGTCCGGGTCTGGGTCCGGGTAAGAGTCCGGTTCCGGGTCCTGGTCCGGGTCCGGGTTCGGGTCCGGGTTCGGGTCCGTGTCCGGGTCCGGGTCCGGGTCCGGGTCCGGGTCAGGGTCCGGGTCCGAGTCCGGGTCCGGGTTCGGGTCCGGGTCCGGGTTCGGGTCTGGGTCCGGGTCCGTGTCCGGGTCCGGGTCAGGGTCCGGGTCCGGGCAAAGGTCCGGGTCCGGGTCCGGGTCCGGGTCAGGGTCAGGGTCAGGGTCAGGGTCAGGGTCAGGGTTAGGGTTAGGGTTAGGGTTAGGGTTAGGGTCCGGGCAAGGGTCCGGGCAAGGGTCCGGGTCCGGGTCCGGGTCCGGGTCCGGGTAAGGGTCCGGGTCCGGGTCCGGGTCAGGGTAAGGGTCCGGGTCCGGGTCCGGGTAAGAGTTCGGGTCCGGGTCCGGGTCCGGGTCCTGGTCCGGGTCCGGGTAAGGGTCCGGGTCCGGGTCCGGGTCCGGGTCCGGGTAAGAGTTCGGGTCCGGGTCCGGGTCCGGGTCCGGGTCCGGGTCCGGGTCCGGGTAAGGGTCCGGGTCCGGGTCCGGGTAAGGGTCAGGGTCCGGGTAAGGGTCCGTGTCCATGTCCGGGTCCGGGTCCGGGTCCGGATCCGGGTAAGGGTCCGGGTTGGGTCTGGGTCCGGGTAAGGGTCCGGGTCCGGGTCCGGGTCCGGGTCAGGGTCAGGGTCCGGGTCCGGGCCTGGGTAAGGGTCCGGGTCCGGGTAAGGGTCCGTGTCCGTGTCCGTGTCCGTGTCCGGGTCCGGGTAAGGGTCCGGGTCCGGGTCCGGGTCCGGGTCCGGGTAAGGGTCCGGGTCTGGGTCCGGGTCCGGTTCCGGTTCCGGGTAAGGGTCCGGGACCATGTCCGGGTCCGGGTCCGTGTCTGGGTAAGGGTCCGGGTCCATGTCCGGGTCCGGGTCCGGGTCCGGGTCCGGGTTCGGGTGCGGGTCCGGGTCCGGGTCCGGGTCCGGGTCCGGGTCCGGGTCCATGTCCGGGTGTTTGTAAGGGTCCGGGTCCGGGTCGGGGACAGGGTCCTGGTCCGGACAAGGGTCCGGGTCCGGGTCCGCGTCCAGGAAAGTGTCCGGGTCGGTGTCCGGGTCCGGGTAAGAGTCCGGGTCCGGGTCCGGGTAAGGGTCCGGGTAAGGGTCCGTGTCCGTGTCCGTGTCCGGGTCCGGGTCCGGGTAAGGGTCCGTGTCCGTGTCCGCGTCCTGGTCCGGGTCCGGGTCCGGGTTCGGGTCCGGGTCCGGGTTCGGGTCCGGGTCCGGGTCCGGGTCCGGGTCAGTGTCCGGGTCCGGGTCTGGGTAAGAGTCCGGGTCCGGGTCCGGGTAAGGGTCCGGGTCCGGGTAAGGGTCCGTGTCCGTGTCCGCGTCCTGGTCCGGGTCCGGGTCCGGGTTCGGGTCCGGGTCCGGGTTCGGGTCCGGGTCCGGGTCCGGGTCCGGGTCAGTGTCCGGGTCCGGGTCCGGGTAAGGGTCCAGGTCTGGGTCCGGATCCGGGTAAGGGTCCGGGTCCGGGTCCGGGTCCGGGTAAGGGTCCGGGTCCATGTCCGGGTCCGGATCCGGGTAAGGGTCCGTGTCCGTGTCCGGGTAAGGGTCCGTGTCCGGGTCCGGGTCCGGGTCAGGGTAAGGGTCCGTGTCCGGGTCCGGGTCCGGGTAAAGGTCCGGGTCCGTGTCTGGGTCCGGGTCCGTGTGCAGCTAAGGGTCCGGGTGCGGGTCCGGGTGCGGGTGGGGGTCTGGGTGCGTGTCCGGGTCCGGGTCCATGTCCGGGTCCGGGTCTTTGTAAGGGTCCGGGTCCGGGTCCGGGTCAGGGTCCTGTTCCGGACAAGGGTCCCGGTCTGGGTCCGGGTCCAGGTAAGGGTCCGGGTCCGTGTCCGGGTCCGGGTAAGAGTCCGGGTCCGGGTCCGGGTCCGGGTAAGGGTCCGGGTCCGGGTAAGGGTCCGTGTCCGTGTCCATGTCCGTGTCCGTGTCCGTGTCCGGGTAAGGGTCCGGGTCCGGGTCCGGGTCCGGGTAAGGGTCCGGGTCTGGGTCCGGGTCTGGGTCCATTTCCGGGTCCGGGTAAGGGTCCGGGTCCGGGTCCGGGTCCGGGTAAGGGTACGGGTACGGGTCCGGGTCCGGGAAAGGGTCCGGGTCCGGGTCCGGGTCCGGGTCCGGGGAAGGGTCCGGGTCCGTGTAAGGTTCCAGGGAAGGGTCCGGGGAAGTGTCCGGGTCCGGGTCCGGGGTCCGGGTCTGTGTCCGGATCCGGGTCAGGGTCCGGGTCCGGGTCCGAGTCCGGGTAAGGGTCCGGGTCTGGGTCTGGGTCAGGGTCTGGGTCCGGGTCCAGGTCTGGGTAAGGGTCCGGGTCCGGGTAAGGGTCCGGGTCCGGGTCAGGGTCAGGGTCAGGGTCCGGGTCCGGGTCCGTGTAAGGGTCCGGGTCCGGGTCCGGGTCCGGGTCCGGGTAAGGGTCCGGGTCCTGGTCCTGGTCCGGGTCCGGGTTCGGGTCCGGGTTTGGGTCCGGGTCCGGGTCCGGGCAAGGGTCCGGGTCCGGGTCCGGGTCCGGGTCCGGGTCTGGGTCCGGGTAAGAGTCCGGGTCCGGGTCCTGGTCCGGGTCCGGGTTCGGGTCCGGGTTCGGGTCCGGGTGCGGGTGCGGGTGCGGGTCCGGGTCCGGGTCCGGGTCCGGGTCCATGTCCGGGTGTTTGTAAGGGTCCGGGTCCGGGTCGGGGACAGGGTCCTGGTCCGGACTAGGGTCCGGGTCCTGGTCCGCGTCCAGGAAAGTGTCCGGGTCGGTGTCCGGGTCCGGGTAAGATTCCGGGTCCGGGTCCGGGTAAGGGTCCGGGTCCGGGTAAGGGTCCGTGTCCGTGTCCGGGTCCGGGTCCGGGTAAGGGTCCGGGTCCGGATCCGGGTCCGTTTCCGGGTAAGGGTCCGGGTCTGGGTCCGGGTCCGGGTCAGTATCCGTGTAAGGGTCCATGTCCGTGTCCGGGTAAGGGTCCGGGTCCGGGTCCGGGTCAGGGTAAGGGTCCGGGTCCGGGTCCGGGTCCGGGTAAGAGTTCGGGTCCGGGTCCGGGTCCGGGTCCGGGTCCGGGTCCGGGTAAGGGTCCGGGTCCGGGTCCGGGTAAGGGTCCGGGTCCCGGTAAGGGTCCGGGTCCATATCCGGGTCTGGGTCTGGGTCCGGATCCGCGTAAGGGTCCGGGTCCGGGTCCGGGTAAGGGTCCGGGTCCGGGTCCGGGTCTGGGTCCGGGTCCGGGTCCGGGTCCGGGAAAGGGTCCGGGTCCGGGTCCGAGTCCGAGTAAGGGTCCGGGTCTGGGTCTGGGTCAGGGTCTGGGTCCGGGTCCAGGTCTGGGTAAGGGTCCGGGTCCGGGTAAGGGTCCGGGTCCGGGTCAGGGTCAGGGTCAGGGTCAGGGTCCGGGTCCGGGTCCGTGTAAGGGTCCGGGTCCGGGTCCGGGTCCGGGTCCGGGTAAGGGTCCGGCTCCGGGTCCTGGTCCTGGTCCGGGTCCGGGTTCGGGTCCGGGTCCGGGTTTGGGTCCGGGTCCGGGTCCGGGCAAGGGTCCGGGTCCCGGTCCGGGTCCGGGTCCGGGTCTGGGTCCGGGTAAGAGTCCGGGTCCGGGTCCGGGTCCGGGGAAGGGTCCGGGTCCGTGTAAGGTTCCAGGGAAGGGTCCGGGGAAGTGTCCGGGTCCGGGTCCGGGGTCCGGGTCTGTGTCCGGATCCGGGTCAGGGTCCGGGTCCGGGTCCGAGTCTGGGTAAGGGTCCGGGTCTGGGTCTGGGTCAGGGTCTGGGACCTGGTCCAGGTCTGGGTAAGTGTCCGGGTCCGGGTCCGGGTCCGGGTCCGGGTCAGGGTCAGGGTCAGGGTCCGGGTCCGGGTCCGTGTAAGGGTCCGGGTCCGGGTCCGGGTAAGGGTCCGGGTCCGGGTCCTGGTCCTGGTCCGGGTTCGGGTCCGGGTCCGGGTTTGGGTCCGGGTCCGGGTCCGGGTCCGGGCAAGGGTTTGGGTCCGGGTCCGGGTCCGGCTCCGGGTCCGGGTCAGGGTCCGGGTCTGGGTCCGGGTCCTGGTCCTGGTCCGGGTCCGGGTCCGGGTCCGGGTCCGGGTCCGGGTCTGGGAAAGGGTTCGGGTCCGGGTCAGGGTCCGTGTCCGTGTCCGTGTCCGGGTCCGGGTAAAGGTCCGGGTCCGTGTCTGGGTCCGGGTCCGGGTGCAGCTAAGGGTCCGGGTGCAGCTAAGGGTCCGGGTGCGGGTGGGGGTCTGGGTGCGTGTCCGGGTCCGGGTCCATGTCCGGGTCTGGGTCTTTGTAAGGGTCCGGGTCCGGGTCCGGGTCAGGGTCCTGTTCCGGACAAGGGTCCCGGTCTGGGTCCGGGTCCAGGTAAGGGTCCGGGTCCGTGTCCGGGTCCGGGTAAGAGTCCGGGTCCGGGTCCGGGTCCGGGTAAGGGTCCGGGTCCGTGTAAGGGTCCGTGTCCGTGTCCGTGTCCGGGTCCGTGTCCGTGTCCGGGTAAGGGTCCGTGTCCGGGTCCGGGTAAGGGTCCGGGTCTGGGTCCGGGTCCGGGTCCATTTCCGGGTCCGGGTAAGGGTCCGGGTCCGGGTCCGGGTCCGGGTCCGGGTAAGGGTCCGGGTCCGGGTCCGGGAAAGGGTCCGGGTCCGGGTCCGGGGAAGGGTCCGGGTCCGTGTAAGGTTCCGGGGAAGGGTCCGGGGAAGTGTCCGGGTCCGGGTCCGGGGTCCGGGTCTGTGTCCGGATCCGGGTCAGGGTCCGGGTCCGGGTCCGAGTCCGGGTAAGGATCCGGGTCTGTGTCTGGGTCTGGGTCTGGGTCCGGGTCCGGGTCTGGGTAAGGGTCCGGGTCCGGGTAAGGGTCCGGGTCAGGGTCAGGGTCAGGGTCAGGGTCCGGGTCCGGGTCCGTGTAAGGGTCCGGGTCCGGGTCCGAGTCCGGGTCCGGGTCCGGGTAAGGGTCCGGGTCCGGGTAAGGGTCCGGGTCCGGGTCCTGGTCCTGGTCCGGGTCCGGGTTCGGGTCCGGGTTCGGGTCCGGGTCCGGGTCCGGGTCCGGGTCAGGGTCCGGGTCCGGGTCCTGGTCCTGGTCCGGGTTCGGGTCCGGGTTCGGGTCCGGGTCCGGGTCCGGGTAAGGGTCCAGGTCTGGGTCCGGGTCCGGATCCGGGTAAGGGTCCTTGTCCGGGTCCGGGTAAGGGTCCGGGTCCGGGTCCGGGTCCGGGTCCGGGTCCAGGTCAGGGTAAGGGTCCGGGTCCGGGTCCGGGTAAGAGTTCGGGTCCGGGTCCGGGTCCGGGTCCGGGTCCGGGTCCGGGTAAGAGTTCGGGTCCGGGTCCGGGTCTGGGTCCTGGTCCAGGTCCGGGTCCGGGTCCAGGTCCGGGTCCGGGTAAGGGTCCGGGTCCGGGTAAGGGTCCGGGTCCGGGTCAGGGTCAGAGTTAGGGTCAGGGTGAGAGTCATGGCCCGGGTCCGGGTAAGGGTCCAGGTCCGGGTCCGGGTCCGGGTCCGGGTCCGGGTCCGGGTCCGGGTCAGGGTCAGAGTTAGGGTCAGGGTCAGAGTCATGGCCCGGATCCGGGTCCGGGTCCGGGTCCGGGTCCGGGTCCGGGTAAGGGTCCAGGTCCGGGTCCGTGTATGGGTCCGGGTCCGGGTCCGGGTCCCGGTAAGTGTCCAGGTCCGGGTCAGGGTCAGGGTCAGGGTCAGGGTCCGGGTCCGGGTCCGTGTAAGGATCCGGGTCCGGGTCCGGGTCCGGGTCCGGGTCCGGGTCCGAGTCTGGGTCCGGGCAAGGGTCCGGGTCCGGGTCCCGGTAAGGGTCCGGGTCCGGATCCGGGTCCGGGTAAAGGTCCGGGTCCAGGTCCGGGTCTGGGTCCGGGTCCAGGTAAGGGTCCGGGTCCGGGTCCGGTCTGGGTAAGGGTCCGGGTCCGTGTCCGGGTCCGGGTCCGGGTGCGGCTAAGGGTCTGGGTGCGTGTCCGGGTGCGGGTGCGGGTCCGGGTCCGGGTCCGGGTCCGGGTCCGGGTCCGGAAAAGGGTCCGGGTTCGGGTCCGCGTCCGTGTCCGTGTCCGTGTCCGGGTCAGGGTCCGGGTCAGGGTCCGGTTCCAGGTCCGGGTAAGGGTCCGGGTCCGGGTCCGGGTCTGGGTCCGGGTAAGGGTCCGGGTCCGGGTCCGGGTCCGGGTCCGGGTCCGGGAAAGGGTCTGGGTCAGGGTCCGTGTCCGTGTCCGGGTCCGGGGAAGGGTCCGGGCAATGGTCCGGGGAAGGGTCTGGGTCCGGGTCTGGGGTCCGTGTCCGGGTCCAGGTCAGGGTCCGGGTCTGGGTCCGAGTCCGGGTAAGGGTCAGGGTCCGGGTCCTGGTCTGGGTAAGGGTCCGGGTCCGGGTAAGGGTCCGGGTCCGGGTCAGGGTCAGGGTCAGGGTCAGGGTCCGGGTCCGGGTCCGTGTAAGGGTCCGGGTCCGGGTCCGGGTCCGGGTCCGGGTAAGGGTCCGGCTCCGGGTCCTGGTCCTGGTCCGGGTCCGGGTTCGGGTCCGGGTCCGGGTTTGGGTCCGGGTCCTGGTCCGGGTCCGGGTTCGGGTCCGGGTTCGGGTCCGGGTCCGGGTCCGGGTCCGGGTCAGGGTCCGGGTCCGGGTCCTGGTCCTGGTCCGGGTCTGGGTCAGGGTCTGGGTCCGGGTCCGGGTCCGGGTAAGTGTCCGGGTCGGGGTCTGGGTCCGGGTCGGGGTCCGGGTCCGGGTCCGGGTCTGGGTAAGGGTCCGGGTCCGGGTCCGGGTCCGGGTCCGGGTCCGGGTAAGGGTCCGGGTCCGGGTCCGGGTCCGGATCCGGATCCGGATCCGGATCCGGGTCCGGGTCCGGGTAAGGGTCCGGGTCCGGGTCCTGGTCGGGGTCTGGGTCCGGGTCCGGGTCCGTGTAAGGGTCCGGGTCCAGGTCCGGGGAAGGGTCCGGGTTTGGGTCCGCGTCCGGGTCCGTGTCAGGGTCCGGGTCTGGGTCCGGGTCCGGTTCCGGTTAAGGGTCCGGGTCCGGGTCAGGGTCTGGGTCCGGGTCCGCGTCCGGGTAAGGGTCCGGGTCCGGGTCCGGGTAAGGGTCCGGGTCCATGTCCCTGTCCAGGTCCGGGTCCGGGTCCGTGTCCGGGTCCGGGTCCGGGTCCGGGTAAGGGTCCGGGTCCGGGTCTGGGTCCGGGTCCGGGGAAGGGTCCGGGTCCGTGTAAGGTTCCGGGGAAGGGTCCGGGGAAGTGTCCGGGTCCGGGTCCGGGGTCCGGGTCTGTGTCCGGATCCGGGTCAGGGTCCGGGTCCGGGTCCGAGTCCGGGTAAGGATCCGGGTCTGGGTCTGGGTCTGGGTCCGGGTCCGGGTCTGGGTAAGGGTCCGGGTCCGGGGAAGGGTCCGGGTTTGGGTCCGCGTCCGGGTCCGTGTCAGGGTCCGGGTCTGGGTCCGGGTCCGGGTCCGGTTAAGGGTCCTGGTCCGAGTCAGGGTCTGGGTCCGGGTCCGCGTCCGGGTAAGGGTCCGGGTCCGGGTCCGGGTAAGGGTCCGGGTCCATGTCCCTGTCCAGGTCCGGGTCCGGGTCCGGGTCCGGGTCCGGGTCCGGGTCCGGGAAAGGGTCCGGGTCCGGGTCCGGGGAAGGGTCCGGGGAAGGGTCCGGGTCCGTGTAAGGTTCCGGGGAAGGGTCCGGGGAAGTGTCCGGGTCCGGGTCCGGGGTCCGGGTCTGTGTCCGGATCCGGGTCAGGGTCCGGGTCCGGGTCCGAGTCCGGGTAAGGATCCGGGTCTGGGTCTGGGTCTGGGTCTGGGTCCGGGTCCGGGTCTGGGTAAGGGTCCGGGTCTGGGTAAGGGTCCGGGTCAGGGTCAGGGTCAGGGTCAGGGTCCGGGTCCGGGTCCGTGTAAGGATCCGGGTCCGTGTCCGAGTCCGGGTACGGGTCCGGGTAAGGGTCCGGGTCCGGGTAAGGGTCCGGGTCCGGGTCCTGGTCCTGGTCTGGGTCCGGGTTCGGGTCCGGGTCCGGGTTCGGGTCCGGGTCCGGGTCCGGGTCCGGGTCAGGGTCCGGGTCCTGGTCCTGGTCCGGGTTCGGGTCCGGGTCCGGGTTCGTGTCCGGGTCCGGGTCCGGGTCAGGGTCCGGGTCCGGGTCCGGGTAAGGGTCCAGGTCTGGGTCCGGGTCCGGATCCGGGTAAGGGTCCTTGTCCGGGTCCGGGTAAGGGTCCGGGTCCGGGTCCGGGTAAGGGTCCGGGTCCGGGTCCTGGTCCTGGTCCGGGTCCGGGTTCGGGTCCGGGTCCGGGTTTGGGTCCGGGTCCGGGTCCGGGCAATGGTCCGGGTCCGGGTCCGGGTCCGGGTCCGGGTCTGGGTCCGGGTAAGAGTCCGGGTCCGGGTCCTGGTCCGGGTCCGGGTTCGGGTCCGGGTTCGGGTCCGGGTGCGGGTCCGGGTCCGGGTCCGGGTCCGGGTCCGGGTCCATGTCCGGGTGTTTGTAAGTGTCCGGGTCCGGGTCGGGGACAGGGTCCTGGTCCGGACTAGGGTCCGGGTCCTGGTCCGCGTCCAGGAAAGTGTCCGGGTCGGTGTCCGGGTCCGGGTAAGAGTCCGGGTCCGGGTCCGGGTAAGGGTCCGGGTCCGGGTAAGGGTCCGTGTCCGTGTCCGTGTCCGGGTCCGGGTAAGGGTCCGGGTCCGGATCCGGGTCCGGTTCCGGGTAAGGGTCCGGGTCTGGGTCCGGGTCCGGGTCAGTATCCGTGTAAGGGTCCATGTCCGTGTCCGGGTAAGGGTCCGGGTCCGGGTCCGGGTCAGGGTAAGGGTCCGGGTCCGGGTCCGGGTCCGGGTAAGAGTTCGGGTCCGGGTCCGGGTCCGGGTCCGGGTCCGGGTAAGGGTCCGGGTCCGGGTCCGGGTAAGGGTCCGGGTCCCGGTAAGGGTCCGGGTCCATATCCGGGTCTGGGTCTGGGTCCGGATCCGCGTAAGGGTCCGGGTCCGGGTCCGGGTAAGGGTCCGGGTCCGGGTCCGGGTCTGGGTCCGGGTCCGGGTCCGGGTCCGGGAAAGGGTCCGGGTCCGGGTCCGAGTCCGAGTAAGGGTCCGGGTCTGGGTCTGGGTCAGGGTCTGGGTCCGGGTCCAGGTCTGGGTAAGGGTCCGGGTCCGGGTAAGGGTCCGGGTCCGGGTCAGGGTCAGGGTCAGGGTCAGGGTCCGGGTCCGGGTCCGTGTAAGGGTCCGGGTCCGGGTCCGGGTCCGGGTCCGGGTAAGGGTCCAGCTCCGGGTCCTGGTCCTGGTCCGGGTCCGGGTTCGGGTCCGGGTCCGGGTTTGGGTCCGGGTCCGGGTCCGGGCAAGGGTCCGGGTCCCGGTCCGGGTCCGGGTCCGGGTCTGGGTCCGGGTAAGAGTCCGGGTCCGGGTCCGGGTCCGGGGAAGGGTCCGGGTCCGTGTAAGGTTCCAGGGAAGGGTCCGGGGAAGTGTCCGGGTCTGGGACCGGGGTCCGGGTCTGTGTCCGGATCCGGGTCAGGGTCCGGGTCCGGGTCCGAGTCTGGGTAAGGGTCCGGGTCTGGGTCTGGGTCAGGGTCTGGGACCGGGTCCAGGTCTGGGTAAGTGTCCGGGTCCGGGTAAGGGTCCGGGTCCGGGTCCGGGTCAGGGTCAGGGTCAGGGTCAGGGTCCGGGTCCGGGTCCGTGTAAGGGTCCGGGTCCGGGTCCGGGTCCGGGTAAGGGTCCGGGTCCGGGTCCTGGTCCTGGTCCGGGTCCGGGTTCGGGTCCGGGTCCGGGTTTGGGTCCGGGTCCGGGTCCGGGTCCGGGCAAGGGTTTGGGTCAGGGTCCGGGTCCGGCTCCGGGTCCGGGTCAGGGTAAGGGTCCGGGTCCGGGTCCGGGTAAGGGTCCGGGTCCCGGTAAGGGTCCGGGTCCATATCCGGGTCTGGGTCTGGGTCCGGATCCGCGTAAGGGTCCGGGTCCGGGTCCGTGTAAGGGTCCGGGTCCGGGTCCGGGTCTGGGTCCGGGTCCGGGTCCGGGTCCGGGAAAGGGTCCGGGTCCGGGTCCGAGTCCGAGTAAGGGTCCGGGTCTGGGTCTGGGTCAGGGTCTGGGTCCGGGTCCAGGTCTGGGTAAGGGTCCGGGTCCGGGTAAGGGTCCAGGTCCGGGTCAGGGTCAGGGTCAGGGTCAGGGTCCGGGTCCGGGTCCGGGTCCGTGTAAGGGTCCGGGTCCGGGTCCGGGTCCGGGTCCGGGTCCGGGTAAGGGTCCGGCTCCGGGTCCTGGTCCTGGTCCGGGTCCGGGTTCGGGTCCGGGTCCGGGTTTGGGTCCGGGTCCGGGTCCGGGCAAGGGTCCGGGTCCCGGTCCGGGTCCGGGTCCGGGTCTGGGTCCGGGTAAGAGTCCGGGTCCGGGTCCGGGTCCGGGGAAGGGTCCGGGTCCGTGTAAGGTTCCAGGGAAGGGTCCGGGGAAGTGTCCGGGTCCGGGTCCGGGGTCCGGGTCTGTGTCCGGATCCGGGTCAGGGTCCGGGTCCGGGTCCGAGTCTGGGTAAGGGTCCGGGTCTGGGTCTGGGTCAGGGTCTGGGACCGGGTCCAGGTCTGGGTAAGTGTCCGGGTCCGGGTAAGGGTCCGGGTCCGGGTCCGGGTCCGGGTCAGGGTCAGGGTCAGGGTCCGGGTCCGGGTCCGTGTAAGGGTCCGGGTCCGGGTCCGGGTCCGGGTAAGGGTCCGGGTCCGGGTCCTGGTCCTGGTCCGGGTCCGGGTTCGGGTCCGGGTCCGGGTTTGGGTCCGGGTCCGGGTCCGGGTCCGGGCAAGGGTTTGGGTCCGGGTCCGGGTCCGGCTCCGGGTCCGGGTCAGGGTCCGGGTCTGGGTCCGGGTCCTGGTCCTGGTCCGGGTCCGGGTCCGGGTCCGGCTCCGGGTCCGGGTCTGGGAAAGGGTTCGGGTCCGGGTCAGGGTCCGTGTCCGTGTCCGTGTCCGGGTCCGGGTAAAGGTCCGGGTCCGTGTCTGGGTCCGGGTCCGGGTGCAGCTAAGGGTCCGGGTGCAGCTAAGGGTCCGGGTGCGGGTGGGGGTCTGGGTGCGTGTCCGGGTCCGGGTCCATGTCCGGGTCTGGGTCTTTGTAAGGGTCCGGGTCCGGGTCCGGGTCAGGGTCCTGTTCCGGACAAGGGTCCCGGTCTGGGTCCGGGTCCAGGTAAGGGTCCGGGTCCGTGTCCGGGTCCGGGTAAGAGTCCGGGTCCGGGTCCGGGTCCGGGTAAGGGTCCGGGTCCGTGTAAGGGTCCGTGTCCGTGTCCGTGTCCGGGTCCGTGTCCGTGTCCGGGTAAGGGTCCGTGTCCGGGTCCGGGTAAGGGTCCGGGTCTGGGTCCGGGTCCGGGTCCATTTCCGGGTCCGGGTAAGGGTCCGGGTCCGGGTCCGGGTCCGGGTCCGGGTAAGGGTCCGGGTCCGGGTCCGGGAAAGGGTCCGGGTCCGGGTCCGGGGAAGGGTCCGGGTCCGTGTAAGGTTCCGGGGAAGGGTCCGGGGAAGTGTCCGGGTCCGGGTCCGGGGTCCGGGTCTGTGTCCGGATCCGGGTCAGGGTCCGGGTCCGGGTCCGAGTCCGGGTAAGGATCCGGGTCTGTGTCTGGGTCTGGGTCTGGGTCCGGGTCCGGGTCTGGGTAAGGGTCCGGGTCCGGGTAAGGGTCCGGGTCAGGGTCAGGGTCAGGGTCAGGGTCCGGGTCCGGGTCCGTGTAAGGGTCCGGGTCCGGGTCCGGGTCCGAGTCCGGGTCCGGGTCCGGGTAAGGGTCCGGGTCCGGGTAAGGGTCCGGGTCCGGGTCCTGGTCCTGGTCCGGGTCCGGGTTCGGGTCCGGGTTCGGGTCCGGGTCCGGGTCCGGGTCCGGGTCAGGGTCCGGGTCCGGGTCCTGGTCCTGGTCCGGGTTCGGGTCCGGGTCCGGGTTCGGGTCCGGGTCCGGGTCCGGGTCCGGGTCAGGGTCCGGGTCCGGGTCCGGGTAAGGGTCCAGGTCTGGGTCCGGGTCCGGATCCGGGTAAGGGTCCTTGTCCGGGTCCGGGTAAGGGTCCGGGTCCGGGTCCGGGTCCGGGTCCGGGTCCAGGTCAGGGTAAGGGTCCGGGTCCGGGTCCGGGTAAGAGTTCGGGTCCGGGTCCGGGTCCGGGTCCGGGTCCGGGTCCGGGTAAGAGTTCGGGTCCGGGTCCGGGTCTGGGTCCTGGTCCAGGTCCGGGTCCGGGTCCAGGTCCGGGTCCGGGTAAGGGTCCGGGTCCGGGTAAGGGTCCGGGTCCGGGTCAGGGTCAGAGTTAGGGTCAGGGTGAGAGTCATGGCCCGGGTCCGGGTAAGGGTCCAGGTCCGGGTCCGGGTCCGGGTCCGGGTCCGGGTCCGGGTCAGGGTCAGAGTTAGGGTCAGGGTCAGAGTCATGGCCCGGATCCGGGTCCGGGTCCGGGTCCGGGTCCGGGTCCGGGTAAGGGTCCAGGTCCGGGTCCGTGTATGGGTCCGGGTCCGGGTCCGGGTCCGGGTAAGTGTCCAGGTCCGGGTCAGGGTCAGGGTCAGGGTCAGGGTCAGGGTCAGGGTCAGGGTCCGGGTCCGGGTCCGGGTCCGTGTAAGGATCCGGGTCCGGGTCCGGGTCCGGGTCCGGGTCCGGGTCCGAGTCTGGGTCCGGGCAAGGGTCCGGGTCCGGGTCCCGGTAAGGGTCCGGGTCCGGATCCGGGTCCGGGTAAAGGTCCGGGTCCAGGTCCGGGTCTGGGTCCGGGTCCAGGTAAGGGTCCGGGTCCGGGTCCGGTCTGGGTAAGGGTCCGGGTCCGTGTCCGGGTCCGGGTCCGGGTGCGGCTAAGGGTCTGGGTGCGTGTCCGGGTGCGGGTCCGGGTCCGGGTCCGGGTCCGGGTCCGGGTCCGGGTCCGGAAAAGGGTCCGGGTTCGGGTCCGCGTCCGTGTCCGTGTCCGTGTCCGGGTCAGGGTCCGGGTCAGGGTCCGGTTCCAGGTCCGGGTAAGGGTCCGGGTCCGGGTCCGGGTCTGGGTCCGGGTAAGGGTCCGGGTCCGGGTCCGGGTCCGGGTCCGGGTCCGGGAAAGGGTCTGGGTCAGGGTCCGTGTCCGTGTCCGGGTCCGGGGAAGGGTCCGGGCAATGGTCCGGGGAAGGGTCTGGGTCCGGGTCTGGGGTCCGTGTCCGGGTCCAGGTCAGGGTCCGGGTCTGGGTCCGAGTCCGGGTAAGGGTCAGGGTCCGGGTCTGGGTCAGGGTCTGGGTCTGGGTCCGGGTCCGGGTAAGTGTCCGGGTCGGGGTCTGGGTCCGGGTCGGGGTCCGGGTCCGGGTCCGGGTCTGGGTAAGGGTCCGGGTCCGGGTCCGGGTCCGGGTCCGGGTCCGGGTAAGGGTCCGGGTCCGGGTCCGGATCCGGATCCGGATCCGGATCCGGGTCCGGGTCCGGGTAAGGGTCCGGGTCCGGGTCCTGGTCGGGGTCTGGGTCCGGGTCCGGGTCCGTGTAAGGGTCCGGGTCCAGGTCCGGGGAAGGGTCCGGGTTTGGGTCCGCGTCCGGGTCCGTGTCAGGGTCCGGGTCTGGGTCCGGGTCCGGTTCCGGTTAAGGGTCCGGGTCCGGGTTAGGGTCTGGGTCCGGGTCCGCGTCCGGGTAAGGGTCCGGGTCCGGGTCCGGGTAAGGGTCCGGGTCCATGTCCCTGTCCAGGTCCGGGTCCGGGTCCGTGTCCGGGTCCGGGTCCGGGTCCGGGTAAGGGTCCGGGTCCGGGTCTGGGTCCGGGTCCGGGGAAGGGTCCGGGTCCGTGTAAGGTTCCGGGGAAGGGTCCGGGGAAGTGTCCGGGTCCGGGTCCGGGGTCCGGGTCTGTGTCCGGATCCGGGTCAGGGTCCGGGTCCGGGTCCGAGTCCGGGTAAGGATCCGGGTCTGGGTCTGGGTCTGGGTCCGGGTCCGGGTCTGGGTAAGGGTCCGGGTCCGGGGAAGGGTCCGGGTTTGGGTCCGCGTCCGGGTCCGTGTCAGGGTCCGGGTCTGGGTCCGGGTCCGGGTCCGGTTAAGGGTCCTGGTCCGAGTCAGGGTCTGGGTCCGGGTCCGCGTCCGGGTAAGGGTCCGGGTCCGGGTCCGGGTAAGGGTCCGGGTCCATGTCCCTGTCCAGGTCCGGGTCCGGGTCCGTGTCCGGGTCCGGGTCCGGGTCCGGGAAAGGGTCCGGGTCCGGGTCCGGGGAAGGGTCCGGGGAAGGGTCCGGGTCCGTGTAAGGTTCCGGGGAAGGGTCCGGGGAAGTGTCCGGGTCCGGGTCCGGGGTCCGGGTCTGTGTCCGGATCCGGGTCAGGGTCCGGGTCCGGGTCCGAGTCCGGGTAAGGATCCGGGTCTGGGTCTGGGTCTGGGTCTGGGTCCGGGTCCGGGTCTGGGTAAGGGTCCGGGTCTGGGTAAGGGTCCGGGTCAGGGTCAGGGTCAGGGTCAGGGTCCGGGTCCGGGTCCGTGTAAGGATCCGGGTCCGGGTCCGGGTCCGAGTCCGGGTCCGGGTCCGGGTCCGGGTAAGGGTCCGGGTCCGGGTAAGGGTCCGGGTCCGGGTCCTGGTCCTGGTCTGGGTCCGGGTTCGGGTCCGGGTCCGGGTTCGGTTCCGGGTCCGGGTCCGGGTCCGGGTCAGGGTCCGGGTCCTGGTCCTGGTCCGGGTTCGGGTCCGGGTCCGGGTTCGGGTCCGGGTCCGGGTCCGGGTCAGGGTCCGGGTCCGGGTCCGGGTAAGGGTCCAGGTCTGGGTCCGGGTCCGGATCCGTGTAAGGGTCCTTGTCCGGGTCCGCGTAAGGGTCCGGGTCCGGGTCCGGGTAAGGGTCCGGGTCCGGGTCCTGGTCCTGGTCCGGGTCCGGGTTCGGGTCCGGGTCCGGGTTTGGGTCCGGGTCCGGGTCCGGGCAATGGTCCGGGTCCGGGTCCGGGTCCGGGTCCGGGTCTGGGTCCGGGTAAGAGTCCGGGTCCGGGTCCGGGTCCGGGTTCGGGTCCGGGTTCGGGTCCGGGTGCGGGTGCGGGTCCGGGTCCGGGTCCGGGTCCGGGTCCATGTCCGGGTGTTTGTAAGTGTCCGGGTCCGGGTCGGGGACAGGGTCCTGGTCCGGACTAGGGTCCGGGTCCTGGTCCGCGTCCAGGAAAGTGTCCGGGTCGGTGTCCGGGTCCGGGTAAGAGTCCGGGTCCGGGTCCGGGAAAGGGTCCGGGTCCGGGTAAGGGTCCGTGTCCGTGTCCGTGTCCGGGTCCGGGTAAGGGTCCGGGTCCGGATCCGGGTCCGGTTCCGGGTAAGGGTCCGGGTCTGGGTCCGGGTCCGGGTCAGTATCCGTGTAAGGGTCCATGTCCGTGTCCGGGTAAGGGTCCGGGTCCGGGTCCGGGTCAGGGTAAGGGTCCGGGTCCGGGTCCGGGTAAGGGTCCGGGTCCCGGTAAGGGTCCGGGTCCATATCCGGGTCTGGGTCTGGGTCCGGATCCGCGTAAGGGTCCGGGTCCGGGTCCGGGTAAGGGTCCGGGTCCGGGTCCGGGTCCGGGTCTGGGTCCGGGTCCGGGTCCGGGTCCGGGAAAGGGTCCGGGTCCGGGTCCGAGTCCGAGTAAGGGTCCGGGTCTGGGTCTGGGTCAGGGTCTGGGTCCGGGTCCAGGTCTGGGTAAGGGTCCGGGTAAGGGTCCGGGTCCGGGTCAGGGTCAGGGTCAGGGTCAGGGTCCGGGTCCGGGTCCGTGTAAGGGTCCGGGTCCGGGTCCGGGTCCGGGTCCGGGTAAGGGTCCGGCTCCGGGTCCTGGTCCTGGTCCGGGTCCGGGTTCGGGTCCGGGTCCGGGTTTGGGTCCGGGTCCGGGTCCGGGCAAGGGTCCGGGTCCCGGTCCGGGTCCGGGTCCGGGTCTGGGTCCGGGTAAGAGTCCGGGTCCGGGTCCGGGTCCGGGGAAGGGTCCCGGTCCGTGTAAGGTTCCAGGGAAGGGTCCGGGGAAGTGTCCGGGTCCGGGTCCGGGGTCCGGGTCTGTGTCCGGATCCGGGTCAGGGTCCGGGTCCGGGTCCGAGTCTGGGTAAGGGTCCGGGTCTGGGTCTGGGTCAGGGTCTGGGACCGGGTCCAGGTCTGGGTAAGTGTCCGGGTCCGGGTAAGGGTCCGGGTCCGGGTCCGGGTCAGGGTCAGGGTCAGGGTCAGGGTCCGGGTCCGGGTCCGTGTAAGGGTCCGGGTCCGGGTCCGGGTCCGGGTAAGGGTCCGGGTCCGGGTCCTGGTCCTGGTCCGGGTCCGGGTTCGGGTCCGGGTCCGGGTTTGGGTCCGGGTCCGGGTCCGGGTCCGGGCAAGGGTTTGGGTCCGGGTCCGGGTCCGGCTCCGGGTCCGGGTCAGGGTCCGGGTCTGGGTCCGGGTCCTGGTCCTGGTCCGGGTCCGGGTCCGGGTCCGGCTCCGGGTCCGGGTCCGGGAAAGGGTTCGGGTCCGGGTCAGGGTCCGTGTCCGTGTCCGTGTCCGTGTCCGGGTAAAGGTCCGGGTCCGTGTCTGGGTCCGGGTCCGGGTGCAGCTAAGGGTCCGGGTGCAGCTAAGGGTCCGGGTGCGGGTGGGGGTCTGGGTGCGTGTCCGGGTCCGGGTCCATGTCCGGGTCTGGGTCTTTGTAAGGGTCCGGGTCCGGGTCCGGGTCAGGGTCCTGTTCCGGACAAGGGTCCCGGTCTGGGTCCGGGTCCAGGTAAGGGTCCGGGTCCGTGTCCGGGTCCGGGTAAGAGTCCGGGTCCGGGTCCGGGTCCGGGTAAGGGTCCGGGTCCGTGTAAGGGTCCGTGTCCGTGTCCGTGTCCGGGTCCGTGTCCGTGTCCGGGTAAGGGTCCGTGTCCGGGTCCGGGTAAGGGTCCGGGTCTGGGTCCGGGTCCGGGTCCATTTCCGGGTCCGGGTAAGGGTCCGGGTCCGGGTCCGGGTCCGGGTCCGGGTAAGGGTCCGGGTCCGGGTCCGGGAAAGGGTCCGGGTCCGGGTCCGGGTCCGGGTCCGGGGAAGGGTCCGGGTCCGTGTAAGGTTCCGGGGAAGGGTCCGGGGAAGTGTCCGGGTCCGGGTCCGGGGTCCGGGTCTGTGTCCGGATCCGGGTCAGGGTCCGGGTCCGAGTCCGAGTCCGGGTAAGGATCCGGGTCTGGGTCTGGGTCTGGGTCTGGGTCCGGGTCCGGGTCTGGGTAAGGGTCCGGGTCCGGGTAAGGGTCCGGGTCAGGGTCAGGGTCAGGGTCAGGGTCTGGGTCCGGGTCCGTGTAAGGGTCCGGGTCCGGGTCCGAGTCCGGGTCCGGGTCCGGGTCCGGGTAAGGGTCCGGGTCCGGGTAAGGGTCCGGGTCCGGGTCCTGGTCCTGGTCCGGGTCCGGGTTCGGGTCCGGGTTCGGGTCCGGGTCCGGGTCCGGGTCCGGGTCAGGGTCCGGGTCCGGGTCCTGGTCCTGGTCCGGGTTCGGGTCCGGGTCCGGATTCGGGTCCGGGTCCGGGTCCGGGTCCGGGTCAGGGTCCGGGTCCGGGTCCGGGTAAGGGTCCAGGTCTGGGTCCGGGTCCGGATCCGGGTAAGGGACCTTGTCCGGGTCCAGGTAAGGGTCCGGGTCCGGGTCCGGGTCCGGGTCCGGGTCCAGGTCAGGGTAAGGGTCCGGGTCCGGGTCCGGGTCCGGGTAAGAGTTCGGGTCCGAGTCCGGGTCCGGGTCCGGGTCCGGGTCCGGGTAAGAGTTCGGGTCCGGGTCCGGGTCTGGGTCCTGGTCCAGGTCCGGGTCCGGGTCCGGGTCCGGGTCCGGGTCCGGGTAAGGGTCCGGGTCCGGGTAAGGGTCCGGGTCCGGGTCAGGGTCAGAGTTAGGGTCAGGGTGAGAGTCATGGCCCGGGTCCGGGTAAGGGTCCAGGTCCGGGTCCGGGTCCGGGTCCGGGTCCGGGTCCGGGTCAGGGTCAGAGTTAGGGTCAGGGTCAGAGTCATGGCCCGGATCCGGGTCCGGGTCCGGGTCAGTATCCGTGTAAGGGTCCATGTCCGTGTCCGGGTAAGGGTCCGGGTCTGGGTCCGGGTCCGGGTCAGGTTAAGGGTCCGGGTCCTGGTCCGGGTCCGGGTCCGGGTAAGAGTTCGGGTCCGGGTCCGGGTCCGGGTCCGGGTCCGGGTCCGGGTAAGGGTCTGGGTCCGGGTCCGGGTAAGGGTCCGGGTCCCGGTAAGGGTCCGGGTCCATATCCGGGTCTGGGTCTGGGTCCGGATCCGCGTAAGGGTCCGGGTCCGGGTCCGGATAAGGGTCCGGGTCCGGGTCCGGGTCTGGGTCCAGGTCCGGGTCCGGGTCCGGGTCTGGGTCCGGGTCTGGGTAAAGGTCCTGGTCCAGGTCCGGGTCCGGGTAAGTGTCCGGGTCCGTGTCCGGGTAAGGGTCCGGGTCCGGGTAAGGGTCCGGGTCAGGGTCAGGGTCAGGGTCAGGGTCCGGGTCCGGGTCCGTGTAAGGGTCCGGGTCCGGGTCCGGGTCCGGGTCCGAGTCCGGGTCCGGGTCCGGGTAAGGGTCCGGGTCCGGGTAAGGGTCTGGGTCCGGGTCCTGGTCCTGGTCTGGGTCCGGGTTCGGGTCCGGGTCCGGGTTCGGGTCCGGGTCCGGGTCCGGGTCCGGGTCCGGGTCCGGGTCCGGGTCCGGGTCCATGTCCGGGTGTTTGTAAGGGTCCGGGTCCGGGTCGGGGACAGGGTCCTGGTCCGGAGAAGGGTCCGGGTCCGGGTCCGCGTCCAGGAAAGTGTCCGGGTCGGTGTCCGGGTCCGGGTAAGAGTCCGGGTCCGGGTCCGGGTAAGGGTCCGGGTAAGGGTCCGTGTCCGTGTCCGGGTCCGGGTCCGGGTCCGGGTAAGGGTCCGGGTCCGGATCCGGGTCCGGTTCCGGGTAAGGGTCTGGGTCCGGGTCCGGGTCAGTATCCGTGTAAGGGTCCATGTCCGTGTCCGGGTAAGGGTCCGGGTCTGGGTCCGGGTCCGGGTCAGGTTAAGGGTCCGGGTCCGGGTCCGGGTCCGGGTAAGAGTTCGGGTCCGGGTCCGGGTCCGGGTCCGGGTCCGGGTAAGGGTCTGGGTCCGGGTCCGGGTAAGGGTCCGGGTCCCGGTTAGGGTCCGGGTCCATATCCGGGTCTGGGTCTGGGTCCGGATCCGCGTAAGGGTCCGGGTCCGGGTCCGGATAAGGGTCCGGGTCCGGGTCCGGGTCTGGGTCCAGGTCCGGGTCCGGGTCCGGGTCAGGGTCCGGGTCCGGGTCCGGGTCTGGGTAAAGGTCCTGGTCCAGGTCCGGGTCCGGGTAAGTGTCCGGGTCCGTGTCCGGGTAAGGGTCCGGGTCCGGGTAAGGGTCCGGGTCAGGGTCAGGGTCAGGGTCAGGGTCCGGGTCCGGGTCCGTGTAAGGGTCCGGGTCCGGGTCCGGGTCCGGGTCCGAGTCCGGGTCCGGGTCCGGGTAAGGGTCCGGGTAAGGGTCTGGGTCCGGGTCCTGGTCCTGGTCTGGGTCCGGGTTCGGGTCCGGGTCCGGGTTCGGGTCCGGGTCCGGGTCCGGGTCCGGGTCAGGGTCCGGGTCCGGGTCCTGGTCCGGGTTCGGGTCCGGGTCCGGGTTCGGGTCCGGGTCCGGGTCCGGGTCAGGGTCCGGGTCCGGGTCCGGGTCCGGGTCCGGGTAAGGGTCCAGGTCTGGGTCCGGGTCCGGATCCGGGTAAGGGTCCTTGTCCGGGTCCGGGTAAGGGTCCGGGTCCGGGTCCGGGTCCAGGTCAGGGTAAGGGTCCGGGTCCGGGTCCGGGTACGGCTAAGAGTTCGGGTCCGGGTCCGGGTAAGGGTCCGGGTCCGGGTAAGGGTCTGGGTCCGGGTCCTGGTCCTGGTCTGGGTCCGGGTTCGGGTCCGGGTCCGGGTTCGGGTCCGGGTCCGGGTCCGGGTCCGGGTCCGGGTCCGGGTCCGGGTCCATGTCCGGGTGTTTGTAAGGGTCCGGGTCCGGGTCGGGGACAGGGTCCTGGTCCGGACAAGGGTCCGGGTCCGGGTCCGCGTCCAGGAAAGTGTCCGGGTCGGTGTCCGGGTCCGGGTAAGAGTCCGGGTCCGGGTCCGGGTAAGGGTCCGGGTAAGGGTCCGTGTCCGTGTCCGGGTCCGGGTCCGGGTCCGGGTAAGGGTCCGGGTCCGGATCCGGGTCCGGTTCCGGGTAAGGGTCTGGGTCCGGGTCCGGGTCAGTATCCGTGTAAGGGTCCATGTCCGTGTCCGGGTAAGGGTCCGGGTCTGGGTCCGGGTCCGGGTCAGGTTAAGGGTCCGGGTCCGGGTCCGGGTCCGGGTCCGGGTAAGAGTTCGGGTCCGGGTCCGGGTCCGGGTCCGGGTCCGGGTCCGGGTAAGGGTCTGGGTCCGGGTCCGGGTAAGGGTCCGGGTCCCGGTTAGGGTCCGGGTCCATATCCGGGTCTGGGTCTGGGTCCGGATCCGCGTAAGGGTCCGGGTCCGGGTCCGGATAAGGGTCCGGGTCCGGGTCCGGGTCTGGGTCCAGGTCCGGGTCCGGGTCCGGGTCAGGGTCCGGGTCCGGGTCCGGGTCTGGGTAAAGGTCCTGGTCCAGGTCCGGGTCCGGGTAAGTGTCCGGGTCCGTGTCCGGGTAAGGGTCCGGGTCCGGGTAAGGGTCCGGGTCAGGGTCAGGGTCAGGGTCAGGGTCCGGGTCCGGGTCCGTGTAAGGGTCCGGGTCCGGGTCCGGGTCCGGGTCCGAGTCCGGGTCCGGGTCCGGGTAAGGGTCCGGGTCCGGGTAAGGGTCTGGGTCCGGGTCCTGGTCCTGGTCTGGGTCCGGGTTCGGGTCCGGGTCCGGGTTCGGGTCCGGGTCCGGGTCCGGGTCCGGGTCAGGGTCCGGGTCCGGGTCCTGGTCCGGGTTCGGGTCCGGGTCCGGGTTCGGGTCCGGGTCCGGGTCCGGGTCAGGGTCCGGGTCCGGGTCCGGGTAAGGGTCCAGGTCTGGGTCCGGGTCCGGATCCGGGTAAGGGTCCTTGTCCGGGTCCGGGTAAGGGTCCGGGTCCGGGTCCGGGTCCAGGTCAGGGTAAGGGTCCGGGTCCGGGTCCGGGTACGGGTAAGAGTTCGGGTCCGGGTCCGGGTCCGGGTCCGGGTAAGAGTTCGGGTCCGGGTCCGGGTCTGGGTCCTGGTCCAGGTCCGGGTCCGGGTCCGGGTCCGGGTTCGGGTCCGGGTCCGGGTCCGGGTCCGGGTCCGGGTCAGGGTCCGGGTCCGAGTCCTGGTCCGGGTTTGGGTCCGGGTCCGGGTTCGGGTCTGGGTCCGGGTCCGGGTCCGGGTCCGGGTCAGGGTCCGGGTCCGGGCAAGGGTCCGGGTCCGGGTCCAGGTCCGGGTCCGGGTTCGGGTCCGGGTCCGGGTCCGGGTCCGGGTCCAGGTAAGGGTCCAGGTCCGGGTCCGGATCCGGGTAAGGGTCCGTGTCCGTGTCCGGGTAAGGGTCCGGGTCCGGGTCCGGGTCAGGGTAAGGGTCCGGGTCCGGGTCCGGGTCCGGGTCCGGGTAAGAGTTCGGGTCCGGGTCCGGGTCCGGGTCCTGGTCCTGGTCCGGGTCCGGGTCCGGGTAAGGGTCCGGGTCCGGGTCCGGGTAAGGGTCAGGGTCCGGGTAAGGGTCCGTGTCCATGTCCGGGTCCGGGTCCGGGTCCGGATCCGGGTAAGGGTCCGGGTTGGGTCTGGGTCCGGGTAAGGGTCCGGGTCCGGGTCCGGGTCCGGGTCAGGGTCAGGGTCCGGGTCCGGGCCTGGGTAAGGGTCCGGGTCCGGGTAAGGGTCCGTGTCCGTGTCCGTGTCCGTGTCCGGGTCCGGGTCCGGGTAAGGGTCCGGGTCCAGGTCCGGGTCCGGTTAAGGGTCCGGGTCTGGGTCCGGGTCCGGTTCCGGTTCCGGGTAAGGGTCCGGGACCATGTCCGGGTCCGGGTCCGTGTCTGGGTAAGGGTCCGGGTCCATGTCCGGGTCCGGGTCCGGGTCCGGGTCCGGGCAAGGGTCCGGGTCCGGGTCCGGGTCCGGGTCCGGGTCTGGGTCCGGGTAAGAGTCCGGGTCCGGGTCCTGGTCCGGGTCCGGGTCCGGGTTCGGGTCCGGGTGCGGGTCCGGGTCCGGGTCCGGGTCCGGGTCCGGGTCCGGGTCCGGGTCCGGGTCCATGTCCGGGTGTTTGTAAGGGTCCGGGTCCGGGTCGGGGACAGGGTCCTGGTCCGGACAAGGGTCCGGGTCCGGGTCCGCGTCCAGGAAAGTGTCCGGGTCGGTGTCCGGGTCCGGGTAAGAGTCCGGGTCCGGGTCCGGGTAAGGGTCCGGGTAAGGGTCCGTGTCCGTGTCCGGGTCCGGGTCCGGGTCCGGGTAAGGGTCCGGGTCCGGATCCGGGTCCGGTTCCGGGTAAGGGTCTGGGTCCGGGTCCGGGTCAGTATCCGTGTAAGGGTCCATGTCCGTGTCCGGGTAAGGGTCCGGGTCTGGGTCCGGGTCCGGGTCAGGTTAAGGGTCCGGGTCCGGGTCCGGGTCCGGGTCCGGGTAAGAGTTCGGGTCCGGGTCCGGGTCCGGGTCCGGGTCCGGGTCCGGGTAAGGGTCTGGGTCCGGGTCCGGGTAAGGGTCCGGGTCCCGGTAAGGGTCCGGGTCCATATCCGGGTCTGGGTCTGGGTCCGGATCCGCGTAAGGGTCCGGGTCCGGGTCCGGATAAGGGTCCGGGTCCGGGTCCGGGTCTGGGTCCAGGTCCGGGTCCGGGTCCGGGTCAGGGTCCGGGTCCGGGTCCGGGTCTGGGTAAAGGTCCTGGTCCAGGTCCGGGTCCGGGTAAGTGTCCGGGTCCGTGTCCGGGTAAGGGTCCGAGTCCGGGTCCGGGTCCGGGTCAGGGTAAGGGTCCGGGTCCGGGTCCGGGTCCGGGTCCGGGTCCGGGTCCGGGTAAGAGTTCGGGTCCGGGTCCGGGTCCGGGTCCGGGTCCGGGTCCGGGTAAGGGTCCGGGTAAGGGTCCGGGTCCATGACCGGGTCCGGGTCCGGGTCCGGATCCGCGTAAGGGTCCGGGTCCGGGTCCGGGTAAGGGTAAGGGTCCGGGTCCGGGTCCGGGTCCGGGTGCGGTTCCGGGTCCGGGTCCGGGTCTGGGTAAAGGTCCTGGTCCAGGTCCTGGTCGGGGTAAGTGTCCGGGTCCGGGTCCGGGTAAGAGTCCGGGTCCGGGTCCGGGTAAGGGTCCGGGTCCGGGTAAGGGTCCGTGTCCGTGTCCGCGTCCTGGTCCGGGTCCGGGTCCGGGTTCGGGTCCGGGTCCGGGTCCGGGTCCGGGTCCGGGTCCGGGTCCGGGTCAGTGTCCGGGTCCGGGTCCGGGTAAGGGTCCAGGTCTGGGTCCGGATCCGGGTAAGGGTCCGGGTCCGGGTCCGGGTAAGGGTCTGGGTCCATGTCCGGGTCCGGATCCGGGTAAGGGTCCGTGTCCGTGTCCGGGTCAGGGTAAGGGTCCGTGTCCGGGTCCGGGTCCGGGTAAAGGTCCGGGTCCGTGTCTGGGTCCGGGTCCGGGTGCAGCTAAGGGTCCGGGTGCGGGTCCGGGTGCGGGTGGGGGTCTGGGTGCGTGTCCGGGTCCGGGTCCATGTCCGGGTCCGGGTCTTTGTAAGGGTCCGGGTCCGGGTCCGGGTCAGGGTCCTGTTCCGGACAAGGGTCCCGGTCTGGGTCCGGGTCCAGGTAAGGGTCCGGGTCCGTGTCCGGGTCCGGGTAAGAGTCCGGGTCCGGGTCCGGGTCCGGGTAAGGGTCCGGGTCCGGGTAAGGGTCCGTGTCCGTGTCCATGTCCGTGTCCGTGTCCGTGTCCGGGTAAGGGTCCGGGTCCGGGTCCGGGTCCGGGTAAGGGTCCGGGTCTGGGTCCGGGTCCGGGTCCATTTCCGGGTCCGGGTAAGGGTCCGGGTCCGGGTCCGGGTCCGGGTCCGGGTCCGGGTAAGGGTCTGGGTACGGGTACGGGTCCGGGTCCGGGAAAGGGTCCGGGTCCGGGTCCGGGTCCGGGTCCGGGGAAGGGTCCGGGTCCGTGTAAGGTTCCAGGGAAGGGTCCGGGGAAGTGTCCGGGTCCGGGTCCGGGGTCCGGGTCTGTGTCCGGATCCGGGTCAGGGTCCGGGTCCGGGTCCGAGTCCGGGTAAGGATCCGGGTCTGGGTCTGGGTCAGGGTCTGGGTCCGGGTCCAGGTCTGGGTAAGGGTCCGGGTCCGGGTAAGGGTCCGGGTCAGGGTCAGGGTCAGGGTCAGGGTCCGGGTCCGGGTCCGGGTCCGTGTAAGGGTCCGGGTCCGGGTCCGGGTCCGGGTCCGGGTAAGGGTCCGGGTCCGGGTCCTGGTCCTGGTCCGGGTCCGGGTTCGGGTCCGGGTCCGGGTTTGGGTCCGGGTCCGGGTCCGGGCAAGGGTCCGGGTCCGGGTCCGGGTCCGGGTCCGGGTCTGGGTCCGGGTAAGAGTCCGGGTCCGGGTCCTGGTCCGGGTCCGGGTTCGGGTCCGGGTTCGGGTCCGGGTGCGGGTGCAGGTCCGGGTCCGGGTCCGGGTCCGGGTCCATGTCCGGGTGTTTGTAAGGGTCCGGGTCCGGGTCGGGGACAGGGTCCTGGTCCGGACTAGGGTCCGGGTCCTGGTCCGCGTCCAGGAAAGTGTCCGGGTCGGTGTCCGGGTCCGGGTAAGAGTCCGGGTCCGGGTCCGGGTAAGGGTCCGGGTCCGGGTAAGGGTCCGTGTCCGTGTCCGGGTCCGGGTAAGGGTCCGGGTCCGGATCCGGGTCCGTTTCCGGGTAAGGGTCCGGGTCTGGGTCCGGGTCCTGGTCAGTATCCGTGTAAGGGTCCATGTCCGTGTCCGGGTAAGGGTCCGGGTCCGGGTCCGGGTCAGGGTAAGGGTCCGGGTCCGGGTCCGGGTAAGAGTTCGGGTCCGGGTCCGGGTCCGGGTCCGGGTCCGGGTCCGGGTAAGGGTCCGGGTCCGGGTAAGGGTCCGGGTCCCGGTAAGGGTCCGGGTCCATATCCGGGTCTGGGTCTGGGTCCGGATCCGCGTAAGGGTCCGGGTCCGGGTCCGGGTAAGGGTCCGGGTCCGGGTCCGGGTCTGGGTCCGGGTCCGGGTCCGGGTCCGGGAAAGGGTCCGGGTCCGGGTCCGAGTCCGAGTAAGGGTCCGGGTCTGGGTCTGGGTCAGGGTCTGGGTCCGGGTCCAGGTCTGGGTAAGGGTCCGGGTCCGGGTAAGGGTCCGGGTCCGGGTCAGGGTCAGGGTCAGGGTCAGGGTCCGGGTCCGTGTAAGGGTCCGGGTCCGGGTCCGGGTCCGGGTCCGGGTAAGGGTCCGGCTCCGGGTCCTGGTCCTGGTCCGGGTCCGGGTTCGGGTCCGGGTCCGGGTTTGGGTCCGGGTCCGGGTCCGGGCAAGGGTCTGGGTCCCGGTCCGGGTCCGGGTCCGGGTCTGGGTCCGGGTAAGAGTCCGGGTCCGGGTCCGGGTCCGGGGAAGGGTCCGGGTCCGTGTAAGGTTCCAGGGAAGGGTCCGGGGAAGTGTCCGCGTCCGGGTCCGGGGTCCGGGTCTGTGTCCGGATCCGGGTCAGGGTCCGGGTCCGGGTCCGAGTCTGGGTAAGGGTCCGGGTCTGGGTCTGGGTCAGGGTCTGGGACCGGGTCCAGGTCTGGGTAAGTGTCCGGGTCCGGGTAAGGGTCCGGGTCCGGGTCCGGGTCCGGGTCAGGGTCAGGGTCAGGGTCAGGGTCAGGGTCCGGGTCCGGGTCCGTGTAAGGGTCCGGGTCCGGGTCCGGGTCCGGGTAAGGGTCCGGGTCCGGGTCCTGGTCCTGGTCCGGGTCCGGGTTCGGGTCCGGGTCCGGGTTTGGGTCCGGGTCCGGGTCCGGGTCCGGGCAAGGGTTTGGGTCCGGGTCCGGCTCCGGCTCCGGGTCCGGGTCAGGGTCCGGGTCTGGGTCCGGGTCCTGGTCCTGGTCCGGGTCCGGGTCCGGGTCCGGCTCCGGGTCCGTGTCCGGGTAAGGGTCCGAGTCCGGGTCCGGGTCCGGGTCAGGGTAAGGGTCCGGGTCCGGGTCCGGGTCCGGGTCCGGGTCCGGGTCCGGGTAAGAGTTCGGGTCCGGGTCCGGGTCCGGGTCCGGGTCCGGGTCCGGGTAAGGGTCCGGGTAAGGGTCCGGGTCCATGACCGGGTCCGGGTCCGGGTCCGGATCCGCGTAAGGGTCCGGGTCCGGGTCCGGGTAAGGGTAAGGGTCCGGGTCCGGGTCCGGGTCCGGGTGCGGTTCCGGGTCCGGGTCCGGGTCTGGGTAAAGGTCCTGGTCCAGGTCCTGGTCGGGGTAAGTGTCCGGGTCCGGGTCCGGGTAAGAGTCCGGGTCCGGGTCCGGGTAAGGGTCCGGGTCCGGGTAAGGGTCCGTGTCCGTGTCCGCGTCCTGGTCCGGGTCCGGGTCCGGGTTCGGGTCCGGGTCCGGGTCCGGGTCCGGGTCCGGGTCCGGGTCCGGGTCAGTGTCCGGGTCCGGGTCCGGGTAAGGGTCCAGGTCTGGGTCCGGATCCGGGTAAGGGTCCGGGTCCGGGTCCGGGTAAGGGTCCGGGTCCATGTCCGGGTCCGGATCCGGGTAAGGGTCCGTGTCCGTGTCCGGGTCAGGGTAAGGGTCCGTGTCCGGGTCCGGGTCCGGGTAAAGGTCCGGGTCCGTGTCTGGGTCCGGGTCCGGGTGCAGCTAAGGGTCCGGGTGCGGGTCCGGGTGCGGGTGGGGGTCTGGGTGCGTGTCCGGGTCCGGGTCCATGTCCGGGTCCGGGTCTTTGTAAGGGTCCGGGTCCGGGTCCGGGTCAGGGTCCTGTTCCGGACAAGGGTCCCGGTCTGGGTCCGGGTCCAGGTAAGGGTCCGGGTCCGTGTCCGGGTCCGGGTAAGAGTCCGGGTCCGGGTCCGGGTCCGGGTAAGGGTCCGGGTCCGGGTAAGGGTCCGTGTCCGTGTCCATGTCCGTGTCCGTGTCCGTGTCCGGGTAAGGGTCCGGGTCCGGGTCCGGGTCCGGGTAAGGGTCCGGGTCTGGGTCCGGGTCCGGGTCCATTTCCGGGTCCGGGTAAGGGTCCGGGTCCGGGTCCGGGTCCGGGTCCGGGTCCGGGTAAGGGTCTGGGTACGGGTACGGGTCCGGGTCCGGGAAAGGGTCCGGGTCCGGGTCCGGGTCCGCGTCCGGGGAAGGGTCCGGGTCCGTGTAAGGTTCCAGGGAAGGGTCCGGGGAAGTGTCCGGGTCCGGTTCCGGGATCCGGGTCTGTGTCCGGATCCGGGTCAGGGTCCGGGTCCGGGTCCGAGTCCGGGTAAGGATCCGGGTCTGGGTCTGGGTCAGGGTCTGGGTCCGGGTCCAGGTCTGGGTAAGGGTCCGGGTCCGGGTAAGGGTCCGGGTCAGGGTCAGGGTCAGGGTCAGGGTCCGGGTCCGGGTCCGGGTCCGTGTAAGGGTCCGGGTCCGGGTCCGGGTCCGGGTCCGGGTAAGGGTCCGGGTCCGGGTCCTGGTCCTGGTCCGGGTCCGGGTTCGGGTCCGGGTCCGGGTTTGGGTCCGGGTCCGGGTCCGGGCAAGGGTCCGGGTCCGGGTCCGGGTCCGGGTCCGGGTCTGGGTCCGGGTAAGAGTCCGGGTCCGGGTCCTGGTCCGGGTCCGGGTTCGGGTCCGGGTTCGGGTCCGGGTGCGGGTGCAGGTCCGGGTCCGGGTCCGGGTCCGGGTCCATGTCCGGGTGTTTGTAAGGGTCCGGGTCCGGGTCGGGGACAGGGTCCTGGTCCGGACTAGGGTCCGGGTCCTGGTCCGCGTACAGGAAAGTGTCCGGGTCGGTGTCCGGGTCCGGGTAAGAGTCCGGGTCCGGGTCCGGGTAAGGGTCCGGGTCCGGGTAAGGGTCCGTGTCCGTGTCCGGGTCCGGGTAAGGGTCCGGGTCCGGATCCGGGTCCGTTTCCGGGTAAGGGTCCGGGTCTGGGTCCGGGTCCTGGTCAGTATCCGTGTAAGGGTCCATGTCCGTGTCCGGGTAAGGGTCCGGGTCCGGGTCCGGGTCAGGGTAAGGGTCCGGGTCCGGGTCCGGGTCCGGGTAAGAGTTCGGGTCCGGGTCCGGGTCCGGGTCCGGGTCCGGGTCCGGGTAAGGGTCCGGGTCCGGGTCCGGGTAAGGGTCCGGGTCCCGGTAAGGGTCCGGGTCCATATCCGGGTCTGGGTCTGGGTCCGGATCCGCGTAAGGGTCCGGGTCCGGGTCCGGGTAAGGGTCCGGGTCCGGGTCCGGGTCTGGGTCCGGGTCCGGGTCCGGGTCCGGGAAAGGGTCCGGGTCCGGGTCCGAGTCCGAGTAAGGGTCCGGGTCTGGGTCTGGGTCAGGGTCTGGGTCCGGGTCCAGGTCTGGGTAAGGGTCCGGGTCCGGGTAAGGGTCCGGGTCCGGGTCAGGGTCAGGGTCAGGGTCAGGGTCCGGGTCCGTGTAAGGGTCCGGGTCCGGGTCCGGGTCCGGGTCCGGGTAAGGGTCCGGCTCCGGGTCCTGGTCCTGGTCCGGGTCCGGGTTCGGGTCCGGGTCCGGGTTTGGGTCCGGGTCCGGGTCCGGGCAAGGGTCTGGGTCCCGGTCCGGGTCCGGGTCCGGGTCTGGGTCCGGGTAAGAGTCCGGGTCCGGGTCCGGGTCCGGGGAAGGGTCCGGGTCCGTGTAAGGTTCCAGGGAAGGGTCCGGGGAAGTGTCCGCGTCCGGGTCCGGGGTCCGGGTCTGTGTCCGGATCCTGGTCAGGGTCCGGGTCCGGGTCCGAGTCTGGGTAAGGGTCCGGGTCTGGGTCTGGGTCAGGGTCTGGGACCGGGTCCAGGTCTGGGTAAGTGTCCGGGTCCGGGTAAGGGTCCGGGTCCGGGTCCGGGTCCGGGTCAGGGTCAGGGTCAGGGTCAGGGTCAGGGTCCGGGTCCGGGTCCGTGTAAGGGTCCGGGTCCGGGTCCGGGTCCGGGTAAGGGTCCGGGTCCGGGTCCTGGTCCTGGTCCGGGTCCGGGTTCGGGTCCGGGTCCGGGTTTGGGTCCGGGTCCGGGTCCGGGTCCGGGCAAGGGTTTGGGTCCGGGTCCGGGTCCGGCTCCGGGTCCGGGTCAGGGTCCGGGTCTGGGTCCGGGTCCTGGTCCTGGTCCGGGTCCGGGTCCGGGTCCGGCTCCGGGTCCGGGTCCGGGAAAGGGTTCGGGTCCGGGTCAGGGTCCGTGTCCGTGTCCGTGTCCGGGTCCGGGTAAAGGTCCGGGTCCATGTCTGGGTCCGGGTCCGGGTGCAGCTAAGGGTCCGGGTGCAGCTAAGGGTCCGGGTGCGGGTGGGGGTCTGGGTGCGTGTCCGGGTCCATGTCCGGGTCTGGGTCTTTGTAAGGGTCCGGGTCCGGGTCCGGGTCAGGGTCCTGTTCCGGACAAGGGTCCCGGTCTGGGTCCGGGTCCAGGTAAGGGTCCGGGTCCGTGTCCGTGTCCGGGTAAGAGTCCGGGTCCGGGTCCGGGTCCGGGTAAGGGTCCGGGTCCGTGTAAGGGTCCGTGTCCGTGTCCGTGTCCGGGTCCGTGTCCGTGTCCGGGTAAGGGTCCGTGTCCGGGTCCGGGTAAGGGTCCGGGTCTGGGTCCGGGTCCGGGTCCATTTCCGGGTCCGGGTAAGGGTCCGGGTCCGGGTCCGGGTCCGGGTCCGGGTCCGGGTAAGGGTCCGGGTCCGGGTCCGGGAAAGGGTCCGGGTCCGGGTCCGGGTCCGGGTCCGGGGAAGGGTCCGGGTCCGTGTAAGGTTCCGGGGAAGGGTCCGGGGAAGTGTCCGGGTCCGGGTCCGGGGTCCGGGTCTGTGTCCGGATCCGGGTCAGGGTCCGGGTCCGGGTCCGAGTCCGGGTAAGGATCCGGGTCTGGGTCTGGGTCTGGGTCTGGGTCCGGGTCCGGGTCTGGGTAAGGGTCCGGGTAAGGGTCCGGGTCAGGGTCAGGGTCAGTGTCAGGGTCCGGGTCCGGGTCCGTGTAAGGGTCCGGGTCCGGGTCCGGGTCCGAGTCTGGGTCCGGGTCCGGGTAAGGGTCCGGGTCCGGGTAAGGGTCCGGGTCCGGGTCCTGGTCCTGGTCCGGGTCCGGGTTCGGGTCCGGGTTCGGGTCCGGGTCCGGGTCCGGGTCAGGGTCCGGGTCCGGGTCCTGGTCCTGGTCCGGGTCCGGGTCCGGGTTCGGGTCCGGGTCCGGGTCCGGGTCCGGGTCAGGGTCCGGGTCCGGGTCCGGGTAAGGGTCCAGGTCTGGGTCCGGGTCCGGATCCGGGTAAGGGTCCTTGTCCGGGTCCGGGTAAGGGTCCGGGTCCGGGTCCGGGTCCGGGTCCGGGTCCAGGTCAGGGTAAGGGTCCGGGTCCGGGTCCGGGTCCGGGTAAGAGTTCGGGTCCGGGTCCGGGTCCGGGTCCGGGTCCGGGTCCGGGTAAGAGTTCGGGTCCGGGTCCGGGTCTGGGTCCTGGTCCAGGTCCGGGTCCGGGTCCGGGTCCGGGTCCGGGTAAGGGTCCGGGTCCGGGTAAGGGTCCGGGTCCGGGTCAGGGTCAGAGTTAGGGTCAGGGTGAGAGTCATGGCCCGGGTCCGGGTAAGGGTCCAGGTCCGGGTCCGGGTCCGGGTCCGGGTCCGGGTCAGGGTCAGAGTTAGGATCAGGGTCAGAGTCATGGCCCGGATCCGGGTCCGGGTCCGGGTCCGGGTCCGGGTCCGGGTCCGGGTCCGGGTAAGGGTCCAGGTCCGGGTCCGTGTATGGGTCCGGGTCCGGGTCCGGGTCCGGGTAAGTGTCCAGGTCCGGGTCAGGGTCAGGGTCAGGGTCAGGGTCCGGGTCCGGGTCCGTGTAAGGATCCGGGTCCGGGTCCGGGTCCGGGTCGGGTCCGGGTCCGAGTCTGGGTCCGGGCAAGGGTCCGGGTCCGGGTCCCGGTAAGGGTCCGGGTCCGGATCCGGGTCCGGGTAAAGGTCCGGGTCCAGGTCCGGGTCTGGGTCCGGGTCCAGGTAAGTGTCCGGGTCCGGGTCCGGGTCTGGGTAAGGGTCCGGGTCCGTGTCCGGGTCCGGGTCCGGGTGCGGCTAAGGGTCTGGGTGCGTGTCCGGGTGCGACTGCGGGTGCGGGTCCGGGTCCGGGTCCGGGTCCGGAAAATGGTCCGGGTTCGGGTCCGCGTCCGTGTCCGTGTCCGGGTCCGGGTCAGGGTCCGGGTCAGGGTCCGGTTCCAGGTCCGGGTAAGGGTCCGGGTCCGGGTCCGGGTCTGGGTCCGGGTAAGGGTCCGGGTCCGGGTCCGGGTCCGGGTCCGGGTCCGGGAAAGGGTCCGGGTCAGGGTCCGTGTCCGTGTCCGGGTCCGGGGAAGGGTCCGGGCAATGGTCCGGGGAAGGGTCTGGGTCCGGGTCTGGGGTCCGTGTCCGGGTCCAGGTCAGGGTCCGGGTCTGGGTCCGAGTCCGGGTAAGGGTCAGGGTCCGGGTCTGGGTCAGGGTCTGGGTCCGGGTCCGGGTCCGGGTCCGGGTAAGTGTCCGGGTCGGGGTCTGGGTCCGGGTCGGGGTCCGGGTCCGGGTCCGGGTCTGGGTAAGGGTCCGGGTCCGGGTCCGGGTCCGGGTAAGGGTCCGGGTCCGGGTCCTGGTCGGGGTCTGGGTCCGGGTCCGGGTCCGTGTAAGGGTCCGGGTCCAGGTCCGGGGAAGGGTCCGGGTTTGGGTCCGCGTCCGGGTCCGTGTCAGGGTCCGGGTCTGGGTCCGGGTCCGGTTCCGGTTAAGGGTCCGGGTCCATGTCCCTGTCCAGGTCCGGGTCCGGGTCCGTGTCCGGGTCCGGGTCCGGGTCCGGGAAAGGGTCCGGGTCCGGGTCCGGGGAAGGGTCCGGGGAAGGGTCCGGGTCCGTGTAAGGTTCCGGGGAAGGGTCCGGGGAAGTGTCCGGGTCCGGGTCCGGGGTCCGGGTCTGTGTCCGGATCCGGGTCAGGGTCCGGGTCCGGGTCCGAGTCCGGGTAAGGATCCGGGTCTGGGTCTGGGTCTGGGTCTGGGTCCGGGTCCGGGTCTGGGTAAGGGTCCGGGTAAGGGTCCGGGTCAGGGTCAGGGTCAGGGTCAGGGTCCGGGTCCGGGTCCGGGTCCGTGTAAGGGTCCGGGTCCGGGTCCGGGTCCGAGTCCGGGTCCGGGTCCGGGTAAGGGTCCGGGTCCGGGTAAGGGTCCGGGTCCGGGTCCTGGTCCTGGTCCGGGTCCGGGTTCGGGTCCGGGTTCGGGTCCGGGTCCGGGTCCGGGTCAGGGTCCGGGTCCGGGTCCTGGTCCTGGTCCGGGTCCGGGTTCGGGTCCGGGTCCGGGTCCGGGTCCGGGTCAGGGTCCGGGTCCGGGTCCGGGTAAGGGTCCAGGTCTGGGTCCGGGTCCGGATCCGGGTAAGGGTCCTTGTCCGGGTCCGGGTAAGGGTCCGGGTCCGGGTCCGGGTCCGGGTCCAGGTCAGGGTAAGGGTCCGGGTCCGGGTCCGGGTCCGGGTAAGAGTTCGGGTCCGGGTCCGGGTCCGGGTCCGGGTCCGGGTCCGGGTAAGAGTTCGGGTCCGGGTCCGGGTCTGGGTCCTGGTCCAGGTCCGGGTCCGGGTCCGGGTCCGGGTCCGGGTAAGGGTCCGGGTCCGGGTAAGGGTCCGGGTCCGGGTCAGGGTCAGAGTTAGGGTCAGGGTGAGAGTCATGGCCCGGGTCCGGGTAAGGGTCCAGGTCCGGGTCCGGGTCCGGGTCCGGGTCCGGGTCAGGGTCAGAGTTAGGGTCAGGGTCAGAGTCATGGCCCGGATCCGGGTCCGGGTCCGGGTCCGGGTCCGGGTCCGGGTCCGGGTAAGGGTCCAGGTCCGGGTCCGTGTATGGGTCCGGGTCCGGGTCCGGGTCCGGGTAAGTGTCCAGGTCCGGGTCAGGGTCAGGGTCAGGGTCAGGGTCCGGGTCCGGGTCCGTGTAAGGATCCGGGTCCGGGTCCGGGTCCCGGTCGGGTCCGGGTCCGAGTCTGGGTCCGGGCAAGGGTCCGGGTCCGGGTCCCGGTAAGGGTCCGGGTCCGGATCCGGGTCCGGGTAAAGGTCCGGGTCCAGGTCCGGGTCTGGGTCCGGGTCCAGGTAAGGGTCCGGGTCCGGGTCCGGGTCTGGGTAAGGGTCCGGGTCCGTGTCCGGGTCCGGGTCCGGGTGCGGC
Source organism: Arizona elegans (assembly GCA_022577455.1). NCBI lineage: Eukaryota > Metazoa > Chordata > Lepidosauria > Squamata > Colubridae > Arizona > Arizona elegans. The sequence goes on from JAKOOJ010000014.1 coordinate 23,987,523, forward strand.
TAAGGGTCTGGGTGCGTGTCCGGGTGCGGGTGCGGGTCCGGGTCCGGGTCCGGGTCCGGAAAAGGGTCCGGGTTCGGGTCCGCGTCCGTGTCCGTGTCCGGGTCCGGGTCAGGGTCCGGGTCAGGGTCCGGTTCCAGGTCCGGGTAAGGGTCCGGGTCCGGGTCCGGGTCTGGGTCCGGGTAAGGGTCCGGGTCCGGGTCCGGGTCCGGGTCCGGGTCCGGGAAAGGGTCCGGGTCAGGGTCCGTGTCCGGGTCCGGGGAAGGGTCCGGGCAATGGTCCGGGGAAGGGTCTGGGTCCGGGTCTGGGGTCCGTGTCCGGGTCCAGGTCAGGGTCCGGGTCTGGGTCCGAGTCCGGGTAAGGGTCAGGGTCCGGGTCTGGGTCAGGGTCTGGGTCCGGGTCCGGGTCCGGGTAAGTGTCCGGGTCGGGGTCTGGGTCCGGGTCGGGGTCCGGGTCCGGGTCCGGGTCTGGGTAAGGGTCCGGGTCCGGGTCCGGGTCCGGGTCCGGGTAAGGGTCCGGGTCCGGGTCCTGGTCGGGGTCTGGGTCCGGGTCCGGGTCCGTGTAAGGGTCCGGGTCCAGGTCTGGGGAAGGGTCCGAGTTTGGGTCCGCGTCCGGGTCCGTGTCAGGGTCCGGGTCTGGGTCCGGGTCCGGTTCCGGTTAAGGGTCCGGGTCCGGGTCAGGGTCTGGGTCCGGGTCCGCGTCCGGGTAAGGGTCCGGGTCCGGGTCCGGGTAAGGGTCCGGGTCCATGTCCCTGTCCAGGTCCGGGTCCGGGTCCGGGTCCGTGTCCGGGTCCGGGTCCGGGTCCGGGTCCGGGTAAGGGTCCGGGTCCGGGTCCGGGTCCGGGTCTGGGTCCGGGAAGGGTCCGGGTCCGTGTAAGGTTCCGGGGAAGGGTCCGGGGAAGTGTCCAGGTCCGGGTCCGGGGTCCGGGTCTGTGTCCGGATCCGGGTCAGGGTCCGGGTCCGGGTCCGAGTCCGGGTAAGGATCCGGGTCTGGGTCTGGGTCTGGGTCCGGGTCCGGGTCTGGGTAAGGGTCCGGGTCCGGGGAAGGGTCCGGGTTTGGGTCCGCGTCCGGGTCCGTGTCAGGGTCCGGGTCTGGGTCCGGGTCCGGGTCCGGTTAAGGGTCCTGGTCCGAGTCAGGGTCTGGGTCCGGGTCCGCGTCCGGGTAAGGGTCCGGGTCCGGGTCCGGGTAAGGGTCCGGGTCCATGTCCCTGTCCAGGTCCGGGTCCGGGTCCGGGTCTGGGTCCGGGTCCGGGTCCGGGAAAGGGTCCGGGTCCGGGTCCGGGGAAGGGTCCGGGGAAGGGTCCGGGTCCGTGTAAGGTTCCGGGGAAGGGTCCGGGGAAGTGTCCGGGTCCGGGTCCGGGGTCCGGGTCTGTGTCCGGATCCGGGTCAGGGTCCGGGTCCGGGTCCGAGTCCGGGTAAGGATCCGGGTCTGGCTCTGGGTCTGGGTCTGGGTCCGGATCCGGGTCTGGGTAAGGGTCCGGGTCTGGGTAAGGGTCCGGGTCAGGGTCAGGGTCAGGGTCCGGGTCCGGGTCCGTGTAAGGGTCCGGGTCCGGGTCCGGGTCCGAGTCCGGGTCCGGGTCCGGGTAAGGGTCCGGGTCCGGGTAAGGGTCCGGGTCCGGGTCCTGGTCCTGGTCTGGGTCCGGGTTCGGGTCCGGGTCCGGGTTCGGGTCCGGGTCCGGGTCCGGGTCCGGGTCAGGGTCCGGGTCCGGGTCCTGGTCCGGGTCCGGGTCCGGGTCCGGAAAAGGGTCCGGGTTCGGGTCCGCGTCCGTGTCCGTGTCCGGGTCCGGGTCAGGGTCCGGGTCAGGGTCCGGTTCCAGGTCCGGGTAAGGGTCCGGGTCCGGGTCCGGGTCTGGGTCCGGGTAAGGGTCCTGGTCCGGGTCCGGGTCCGGGTCCGGGTCCGGGAAAGGGTCCGGGTCAGGGTCCGTGTCCGTGTCCGGGTCCGGGGAAGGGTCCGGGCAATGGTCCGGGGAAGGGTCTGGGTCCGGGTCTGGGGTCCGTGTCCGGGTCCAGGTCAGGGTCCGGGTCTGGGTCCGAGTCCGGGTAAGGGTCAGGGTCCGGGTCTGGGTCAGGGTCTGGGTCCGGGTCCGGGTCCGGGTAAGTGTCCGGGTCGGGGTCTGGGTCCGGGTCGGGGTCCGGGTCCGGGTCCGGGTCTGGGTAAGGGTCCGGGTCCGGGTCCGGGTCCGGGTCCGGGTAAGGGTCCGGGTCCGGGTCCTGGTCGGGGTCTGGGTCCGGGTCCGGGTCCGTGTAAGGGTCCGGGTCCAGGTCCGGGGAAGGGTCCGGGTTTGGGTCCGCGTCCGGGTCCGTGTCAGGGTCCGGGTCTGGGTCCGGGTCCGGTTCCGGTTAAGGGTCCGGGTCCGGGTCAGGGTCTGGGTCCGGGTCCGCGTCCGGGTAAGGGTCCGGGTCCGGGTCCGGGTAAGGGTCCGGGTCCATGTCCCTGTCCAGGTCCGGGTCCGGGTCCGTGTCCGGGTCCGGGTCCGGGTCCGGGTAAGGGTCCGGGTCCGGGTCCGGGTCCGGGTCCGGGGAAGGGTCCGTGTCCGTGTAAGGTTCCGGGGAAGGGTCCGGGGAAGTGTCCGGGTCCGGGTCCGGGGTCCGGGTCTGTGTCCGGATCCGGGTCAGGGTCCGGGTCCGGGTCCGAGTCCGGGTAAGGATCCGGGTCTGGGTCTGGGTCTGGGTCCGGGTCCGGGTCTGGGTAAGGGTCCGGGTCCGGGGAAGGGTCCGGGTTTGGGTCCGCGTCCGGGTCCGTGTCAGGGTCCGGGTCTGGGTCCGGGTCCGGGTCCGGTTAAGGGTCCTGGTCCGAGTCAGGGTCTGGGTCCGGGTCCGCGTCCGGGTAAGGGTCCGGGTCCGGGTCCGGGTAAGGGTCCGGGTCCATGTCCCTGTCCAGGTCCGGGTCCGGGTCCGTGTCCGGGTCCGTGTCCGGGTCCGGGAAAGGGTCCGGGTCCGGGTCCGGGGAAGGGTCTGGGTCCGGATCCGGGTCTGGGTAAGGGTCCGGGTCTGGGTAAGGGTCCGGGTCAGGGTCAGGGTCAGGGTCCGGGTCCGGGTCCGTGTAAGGGTCCGGGTCCGGGTCCGGGTCCGAGTCCGGGTCCGGGTCCGGGTAAGGGTCCGGGTCCGGGTAAGGGTCCGGGTCCGGGTCCTGGTCCTGGTCTGGGTCCGGGTTCGGGTCCGGGTCCGGGTTCGGGTCCGGGTCCGGGTCCGGGTCCGGGTCAGGGTCCGGGTCCGGGTCCTGGTCCGGGTCCGGGTCCGGGTCCGGAAAAGGGTCCGGGTTCGGGTCCGCGTCCGTGTCCGTGTCCGGGTCCGGGTCAGGGTCCGGGTCAGGGTCCGGTTCCAGGTCCGGGTAAGGGTCCGGGTCCGGGTCCGGGTCTGGGTCCGGGTAAGGGTCCTGGTCCGGGTCCGGGTCCGGGTCCGGGTCCGGGAAAGGGTCCGGGTCAGGGTCCGTGTCCGTGTCCGGGTCCGGGGAAGGGTCCGGGCAATGGTCCGGGGAAGGGTCTGGGTCCGGGTCTGGGGTCCGTGTCCGGGTCCAGGTCAGGGTCCGGGTCTGGGTCCGAGTCCGGGTAAGGGTCAGGGTCCGGGTCTGGGTCAGGGTCTGGGTCCGGGTCCGGGTCCGGGTAAGTGTCCGGGTCGGGGTCTGGGTCCGGGTCGGGGTCCGGGTCCGGGTCCGGGTCTGGGTAAGGGTCCGGGTCCGGGTCCGGGTCCGGGTCCGGGTAAGGGTCCGGGTCCGGGTCCTGGTCGGGGTCTGGGTCCGGGTCCGGGTCCGTGTAAGGGTCCGGGTCCAGGTCCGGGGAAGGGTCCGGGTTTGGGTCCGCGTCCGGGTCCGTGTCAGGGTCCGGGTCTGGGTCCGGGTCCGGTTCCGGTTAAGGGTCCGGGTCCGGGTCAGGGTCTGGGTCCGGGTCCGCGTCCGGGTAAGGGTCCGGGTCCGGGTCCGGGTAAGGGTCCGGGTCCATGTCCCTGTCCAGGTCCGGGTCCGGGTCCGTGTCCGGGTCCGGGTCCGGGTCCGGGTAAGGGTCCGGGTCCGGGTCCGGGTCCGGGTCCGGGGAAGGGTCCGTGTCCGTGTAAGGTTCCGGGGAAGGGTCCGGGGAAGTGTCCGGGTCCGGGTCCGGGGTCCGGGTCTGTGTCCGGATCCGGGTCAGGGTCCGGGTCCGGGTCCGAGTCCGGGTAAGGATCCGGGTCTGGGTCTGGGTCTGGGTCCGGGTCCGGGTCTGGGTAAGGGTCCGGGTCCGGGGAAGGGTCCGGGTTTGGGTCCGCGTCCGGGTCCGTGTCAGGGTCCGGGTCTGGGTCCGGGTCCGGGTCCGGTTAAGGGTCCTGGTCCGAGTCAGGGTCTGGGTCCGGGTCCGCGTCCGGGTAAGGGTCCGGGTCCGGGTCCGGGTAAGGGTCCGGGTCCATGTCCCTGTCCAGGTCCGGGTCCGGGTCCGTGTCCGGGTCCGTGTCCGGGTCCGGGAAAGGGTCCGGGTCCGGGTCCGGGGAAGGGTCCGGGGAAGGGTCCGGGTCCGTGTAAGGTTCCGGGGAAGGGTCCGGGGAAGTGTCCGGGTCCGGGTCCGGGGTCCGGGTCTGTGTCCGGATCCGGGTCAGGGTCCGGGTCCGGGTCCGAGTCCGGGTAAGGATCCGGGTCTGGGTCTGGGTCTGGGTCTGGGTCCGGGTCCGGGTCTGGGTAAGGGTCCGGGTCTGGGTAAGGGTCCGGGTCAGGGTCAGGGTCAGGGTCCGGGTCCGGGTCCGTGTAAGGGTCCGAGTCCGGGTCCGGGTCCGGGTCCGAGTCCGGGTCCGGGTCCGGGTAAGGGTCCGGGTCCGGGTAAGGGTCCGGGTCCGGGTCCTGGTCCTGGTCTGGGTCCGGGTTCGGGTCCGGGTCCGGGTCCGGGTTCGGGTCCGGGTCCGGGTCCGGGTCCGGGTCAGGGTCCGGGTCCGGGTCCGGGTCCTGGTCCGGGTTCGGGTCCGGGTCCGGGTTCGGGTCCGGGTCCGGGTCCGGGTCAGGGTCCGGGTCCGGGTCCGGGTAAGGGTCCAGGTCTGGGTCCGGGTCCGGATCCGGGTAAGGGTCCTTGTCCGGGTCCGGGTAAGGGTCCGGGTCCGGGTCCGGGTAAGGGTCCGGGTCCGGGTCCTGGTCCTGGTCCGGGTCCGGGTTCGGGTCCGGGTCCGGGTTTGGGTCCGGGTCCGGGTCCGGGCAAGGGTCCGGGTCCGGGTCCGGGTCTGGGTCCGGGTCTGGGTCCGGGTAAGAGTCCGGGTCCGGGTCCTGGTCCGGGTCCGGGTTCGGGTCCGGGTTCGGGTCCGGGTGCGGGTGCGGGTGCGGGTCCGGGTCCGGGTCCGGGTCCATGTCCGGGTGTTTGTAAGTGTCCGGGTCCGGGTCGGGGACAGGGTCCTGGTCCGGACTAGGGTCCGGGTCCTGGTCCGCGTCCAGGAAAGTGTCCGGGTCGGTGTCCGGGTCCGGGTAAGAGTCCGGGTCCGGGTCCGGGTAAGGGTCCGGGTCCGGGTAAGGGTCCGTGTCCGTGTCCGGGTCCGGGTCCGGGTAAGGGTCCGGGTCCGGATCCGGGTCCGGTTCCGGGTAAGGGTCCGGGTCTGGGTCCGGGTCCGGGTCAGTATCCGTGTAAGGGTCCATGTCCGTGTCCGGGTAAGGGTCCGGGTCCGGGTCCGGGTCAGGGTAAGGGTCCGGGTCCGGGTCCGGGTCCGGGTAAGAGTTCTGGTCCGGGTCCGGGTCCGGGTCCGGGTCCGGGTAAGGGTCCGGGTCCGGGTCCGGGTAAGGGTCCGGGTCCCGGTAAGGGTCCGGGTCCATATCCGGGTCTGGGTCTGGGTCCGGATCCGCGTAAGGGTCCGGGTCCGGGTCCGGGTAAGGGTCCGGGTCCGGGTCCGGGTCTGGGTCCGGGTCCGGGTCCGGGTCCGGGAAAGGGTCCGGGTCCGGGTCCGAGTCCGAGTAAGGGTCCGGGTCTGGGTCTGGGTCAGGGTCTGGGTCCGGGTCCAGGTCTGGGTAAGGGTCCGGGTCCGGGTAAGGGTCCGGGTCCGGGTCAGGGTCAGGGTCAGGGTCAGGGTCCGGGTCCGGGTCCGTGTAAGGGTCCGGGTCCGGGTCCGGGTCCGGGTCCGGGTCCGGGTAAGGGTCCGGCTCCGGGTCCTGGTCCTGGTCCGGGTCCGGGTTCGGGTCCGGGTCCGGGTTTGGGTCCGGGTCCGGGTCCGGGCAAGGGTCCGGGTCCCGGTCCGGGTCCGGGTCCGGGTCTGGGTCCGGGTAAGAGTCCGGGTCCGGGTCCGGGTCCGGGGAAGGGTCCGGGTCCGTGTAAGGTTCCAGGGAAGGGTCCGGGGAAGTGTCCGGGTCCGGGTCCGGGGTCCGGGTCTGTGTCCGGATCCGGGTCAGGGTCCGGGTCCGGGTCCGAGTCTGGGTAAGGGTCCGGGTCTGGGTCTGGGTCAGGGTCTGGGACCGGGTCCAGGTCTGGGTAAGGGTCCGGGTCCGGGTAAGGGTCCGGGTCCGGGTCCGGTTCAGGGTCAGGGTCAGGGTCAGGGTCCGGGTCCGGGTCCGTGTAAGGGTCCGGGTCCGGGTCCGGGTCCGGGTAAGGGTCCGGGTCCGGGTCCTGGTCCTGGTCCGGGTCCGGGTTCGGGTCCGGGTCCGGGTTTGGGTCCGGGTCCGGGTCCGGGTCCGGGCAAGGGTTTGGGTCCGGGTCCGGGTCCGGCTCCGGGTCCGGGTCCGGGTCAGGGTCCGGGTCTGGGTCCGGGTCCTGGTCCTGGTCCGGGTCCGGGTCCGGGTCCGGCTCCGGGTCCGGGTCCGGGAAAGGGTTCGGGTCCGGGTCAGGGTCCGTGTCCGTGTCCGTGTCCGTATCCGGGTAAAGGTCCGGGTCCCTGTCTGGGTCCGGGTCCGGGTGCAGCTAAGGGTCCGGGTGCAGCTAAGGGTCCGGGTGCGGGTGGGGGTCTGGGTGCGTGTCCGGGTCCGGGTCCATGTCCGGGTCTGGGTCTTTGTAAGGGTCCGGGTCCGGGTCCGGGTCAGGGTCCTGTTCCGGACAAGGGTCCCGGTCTGGGTCCGGGTCCAGGTAAGGGTCCGGGTCCGTGTCCGGGTCCGGGTAAGAGTCCGGGTCCGGGTCCGGGTCCGGGTAAGGGTCCGGGTCCGTGTAAGGGTCCGTGTCCGTGTCCGTGTCCGGGTCCGTGTCCGTGTCCGGGTAAGGGTCCGTGTCCGGGTCCGGGTAAGGGTCCGGGTCTGGGTCCGGGTCCGGGTCCATTTCCGGGTCCGGGTAAGGGTCCGGGTCCGGGTCCGGGTCCGGGTCCGGGTAAGGGTCCGGGTCCGGGTCCGGGAAAGGGTCCGGGTCCGGGTCCGGGTCCGGGTCCAGGGAAGGGTCCGGGTCCGTGTAAGGTTCCGGGGAAGGGTCCGGGGAAGTGTCCGGGTCCGGGTCCGGGGTCCGGGTCTGTGTCCGGATCCGGGTCAGGGTCCGGGTCCGGGTCCGAGTCCGGGTAAGGATCCGGGTCTGGGTCTGGGTCTGGGTCTGGGTCCGGGTCCGGGTCTGGGTAAGGGTCCGGGTCCGGGTAAGGGTCCGGGTCAGGGTCAGGGTCAGGGTCAGGGTCCGGGTCCGGGTCCGTGTAAGGGTCCGGGTCCGGGTCCGAGTCCGGGTCCGGGTCCGGGTAAGGGTCCGGGTACGGGTAAGGGTCCGGGTCCGGGTCCGGGTCCTGGTCCTGGTCTGGGTCCGGGTTCGGGTCCGGGTCCGGGTTCGGGTCCGGGTCCGGGTCCGGGTCCGGGTCAGGGTCCGGGTCCGGGTCCTGGTCCTGGTCCGGGTTCGGGTCCGGGTCCGGGTTCGGGTCCGGGTCCGGGTCCGGGTCAGGGTCCGGGTCCGGGTCCGGGTAAGGGTCCAGGTCTGGGTCCGGGTCCGGATCCGGGTAAGGGTCCTTGTCCGGGTCCGGGTAAGGGTCCGGGTCCGGGTCCGGGTCCGGGTCCAGGTCAGGGTAAGGGTCCGGGTCCGGGTCCGGGTCCGGGTAAGAGTTCGGGTCCGGGTCCGGGTCCGGGTCCGGGTCCGGGTCCGGGTAAGAGTTCGGGTCCGGGTCCGGGTCTGGGTCCTGGTCCAGGTCCGGGTCCGGGTCCGGGTCCGGGTCCGGGTAAGGGTCCGGGTCCGGGTAAGGGTCCGGGTCCGGGTCAGGGTCAGAGTTAGGGTCAGGGTGAGAGTCATGGCCCGGGTCCGGGTAAGGGTCCAGGTCCGGGTCCGGGTCCGGGTCCGGGTCCGGGTCCGGGTCCGGGTCAGAGTTAGGTTCAGGGTCAGAGTCATGGCCCGGATCCGGGTCCGGGTCCGGGTCCGGGTCCGGGTCCGGGTCCGGGTCCGGTTAAGGGTCCGGGTCCGGGTCAGGGTCTGGGTCCGGGTCCGGGTCCGGGTAAGGGTCCGGGTCCGGGTCCGGGTAAGGGTCCGGGTCCATGTCCCTGTCCAGGTCCTGGTCCTGGTCCGGGTCCGGGTCCGGGTCCGGGTAAGGGTCCGGGTCCGGGTCCGGGTCCGGGTCCGGGTCCAGGGAAGGGTCCGGGTCCGTGTAAGGTTCCGGGGAAGGGTCCGGGGAAGTGTCCGGGTCCGGGTCCGGGGTCCGGGTCTGTGTCCGGATCCGGGTCAGGGTCCGGGTCCGGGTCCGAGTCCGGGTAAGGATCCGGGTCTGGGTCTGGGTCTGGGTCCGGGTCCGGGTCTGGGTAAGGGTCCGGGTCCGGGGAAGGGTCCGGGTTTGGGTCCGCGTCCGGGTCCATGTCAGGGTCCGTGTCTGGGTCCGGGTCCGGGTCCGGTTAAGGGTCCGGGTCCGGGTCAGGGTCTGGGTCCGGGTCCGCGTCCGGGTAAGGGTCCGGGTTCGGGTCCGCGTCCGTGTCCGTGTCCGGGTCCGGGTCAGGGTCCGGGTCAGGGTCCGGTTCCAGGTCCGGGTAAGGGTCCGGGTCCGGGTCCGGGTCTGGGTCCGGGTAAGGGTCCGGGTCCGGGTCCGGGTCCGGGTCCGGGTCCGGGAAAGGGTCCGGGTCAGGGTCCGTGTCCGTGTCCGGGTCCGGGGAAGGGTCCGGGCAATGGTCCGGGGAAGGGTCTGGGTCCGGGTCTGGGTCCGAGTCCGGGTAAGGGTCAGGGTCCGGGTCTGGGTCAGGGTCTGGGTCCGGGTCCGGGTCCGGGTAAGTGTCCGGGTCGGGGTCTGGGTCCGGGTCGGGGTCCGGGTCCGGGTCCGGGTCTGGGTAAGGGTCCGGGTCCGGGTCCGGGTCCGGGTCCGGGTAAGGGTCCGGGTCCGGGTCCTGGTCGGGGTCTGGGTCCGGGTCCGGGTCCGTGTAAGGGTCCGGGTCCAGGTCCGGGGAAGGGTCCGGGTTTGGGTCCGCGTCCGGGTCCGTGTCAGGGTCCGGGTCTGGGTCCGGGTCCGGTTCCGGTTAAGGGTCCGGGTCCAGGTCAGGGTCTGGGTCCGGGTCCGCGTCCGGGTAAGGGTCCGGGTCCGGGTCCGGGTAAGGGTCCGGGTCCATGTCCCTGTCCAGGTCCGGGTCCGGGTCCGTGTCCGGGTCCGGGTCCGGGTCCGGGTAAGGGTCCGGGTCCGGGTCCGGGTCCGGGTCCGGGGAAGGGTCCGGGTCCGTGTAAGGTTCCGGGGAAGGGTCCGGGGAAGTGTCCGGGTCCGGGTCCGGGGTCCGGGTCTGTGTCCGGATCCGGGTCAGGGTCCGGGTCCGGGTCCGAGTCCGGGTAAGGATCCGGGTCTGGGTCTGGGTCTGGGTCCGGGTCCGGGTCTGGGTAAGGGTCCGGGTCCGGGGAAGGGTCCGGGTTTGGGTCCGCGTCCGGGTCCGTGTCAGGGTCCGGGTCTGGGTCCGGGTCCGGGTCCGGTTAAGGGTCCTGGTCCGAGTCAGGGTCTGGGTCCGGGTCCGCGTCCGGGTAAGGGTCCGGGTCCGGGTCCGGGTAAGGGTCCGGGTCCATGTCCCTGTCCAGGTCTGGGTCCGGGTCCGTGTCCGGGTCCGGGTCCGGGTCCGGGTCCGGGAAAGGGTCCGGGTCCGGGTCCGGGGAAGGGTCCGGGTCCGTGTAAGGTTCCGGGGAAGGGTCCGGGGAAGTGTCCGGGTCCGGGTCCGGGGTCCGGGTCTGTGTCCGGATCCGGGTCAGGGTCCGGGTCCGGGTCCGAGTCCGGGTAAGGATCCGGGTCTGGGTCTGGGTCTGGGTCTGGGTCCGGGTCCGGGTCTGGGTAAGGGTCCGGGTCTGGGTAAGGGTCCGGGTCAGGGTCAGGGTCAGGGTCCGGGTCCGGGTCCGTGTAAGGGTCCGGGTCCGGGTCCGGGTCCGGGTCCGAGTCCGGGTCCGGGTCCGGGTAAGGGTCCGGGTCCGGGTAAGGGTCCGGGTCCGGGTCCTGGTCCTGGTCTGGGTCCGGGTTCGGGTCCGGGTCCGGGTTCGGGTCCGGGTCCGGGTCCGGGTCCGGGTCAGGGTCCGGGTCCGGGTCCTGGTCCTGGTCCGGGTTCGGGTCCGGGTCCGGGTCCGGGTCCGGGTCCGGGTCCGGGTAAGAGTTCGGGTCCGGGTCCGGGTCTGGGTCCTGGTCCAGGTCCGGGTCTGGGTCCGGGTCCGGGTCCGGGTAAGGGTCCGGGTCCGGGTAAGGGTCCGGGTCCGGGTCAGGGTCAGAGTTAGGGTCAGGGTGAGAGTCATGGCCCGGGTCCGGGTAAGGGTCCAGGTCCGGGTCCGGGTCCGGGTCCGGGTCCGGGTCCGGGTCAGAGTTAGGGTCAGGGTCAGAGTCATGGCCCGGATCCGGGTCCGGGTCCGGGTCCGGGTCCGGGTCCGGGTCCGGTTAAGGGTCCGGGTCCGGGTCAGGGTCTGGGTCCGGGTCCGGGTCCGGGTAAGGGTCCGGGTCCGGGTCCGGGTAAGGGTCCGGGTCCGGGTCCGGGTAAGGGTCCGGGTCCATGTCCCTGTCCAGGTCCTGGTCCTGGTCCGGGTCCGGGTCCGGGTCCGGGTAAGGGTCCGGGTCCGGGTCCGGGTCCGGGTCCGGGTCCAGGGAAGGGTCCGGGTCCGTGTAAGGTTCCGGGGAAGGGTCCGGGGGAAGTGTCCGGGTCCGGGTCCGGGGTCCGGGTCTGTGTCCGGATCCGGGTCAGGGTCCGGGTCCGGGTCCGAGTCCGGGTAAGGATCCGGGTCTGGGTCTGGGTCTGGGTCCGGGTCCGGGTCTGGGTAAGGGTCCGGGTCCGGGGAAGGGTCCGGGTTTGGGTCCGGGTCCGGGTCCGTGTCAGGGTCCGTGTCTGGGTCCGGGTCCGGGTCCGGTTAAGGGTCCGGGTCCGGGTCAGGGTCTGGGTCCGGGTCCGCGTCCGGGTAAGGGTCCGGGTCCGGGTCCGGGTAAGGGTCCGGGTCCATGTCCCTGTCCGGGTCCGGGTCCGGGTCCGGGTCCGGGTCCGGGAAAGGGTCCGGGTCCGGGTCCGGGTCCGGGTCCGGGTCCGGGTCCGGGGAAGGGTCCGGGTCCGTGTAAGGTTCCGGGGAAGGGTCCGGGGAAGTGTCCGGGTCCGGGTCCGGGGTCCGGGTCTGTGTCCGGATCCGGGTCAGGGTCCGGGTCCGGGTCCGGGTCCGGGTCCGAGTCTGGGTCCGGGCAAGGGTCCGGGTTCGGGTCCCGGTAAGGGTCCGGGTCCGGATCCGGGTCCGGGTAAAGGTCCGGGTCCAGGTCCGGGTCTGGGTCCGGGTCCAGGTAAGGGTCCGGGTCCGGGTCCGGGTCTGGGTAAGGGTCCGGGTCCGTGTCCGGGTCCGGGTCCGGGTGCGGCTAAGGGTCTGGGTGCGTGTCCGGGTGCGGGTGCGGGTCCGGGTCCGGGTCCGGGTCCGGGTCCGGAAAAGGGTCCGGGTTCGGGTCCGCGTCCGTGTCCGTGTCCGGGTCCGGGTCAGGGTCCGGGTCAGGGTCCGGTTCCAGGTCCGGGTAAGGGTCCGGGTCCGGGTCCGGGTCTGGGTCCGGGTAAGGGTCCGGGTCCGGGTCCGGGTCCGGGTCCGGGTCCGGGAAAGGGTCCGGGTCAGGGTCCGTGTCCGTGTCCGGGTCCGGGGAAGGGTCCGGGCAATGGTCCGGGGAAGGGTCTGGGTCCGGGTCTGGGGTCCGTGTCCGGGTCCAGGTCAGGGTCCGGGTCTGGGTCCGAGTCCGGGTAAGGGTCAGGGTCCGGGTCTGGGTCAGGGTCTGGGTCCGGGTCCGGGTCCGTGTAAGTGTCCGGGTCGGGGTCTGGGTCCGGGTCGGGGTCCGGGTCCGGGTCCGGGTCTGGGTAAGGGTCCGGGTCCAGGTCCGGGGAAGGGTCCGGGTTTGGGTCCGCGTCCGGGTCCGTGTCAGGGTCCGGGTCTGGGTCCGGGTCCGGTTCCGGTTAAGGGTCCGGGTCCGGGTCAGGGTCTGGGTCCGGGTCCGCGTCCGGGTAAGGGTCCGGGTCCGGGTCCGGGTAAGGGTCCGGGTCCATGTCCCTGTCCAGGTCCGGGTCCGGGTCCGTGTCCGGGTCCGGGTCCGGGTCCGGGTAAGGGTCCGGGTCCGGGTCCGGGTCCGGGTCCGGGGAAGGGTCCGGGTCCGTGTAAGGTTCCGGGGAAGGGTCCGGGGAAGTGTCCGGGTCCGGGTCCGGGGTCCGGGTCTCTGTCCGGATCCGGGTCAGGGTCCGGGTCCGGGTCCGAGTCCGGGTAAGGATCCGGGTCTGGGTCTGGGTCCGGGTCCGGGTCTGGGTAAGGGTCCGGGTCCGGGGAAGGGTCCGGGTTTGGGTCCGCGTCCGGGTCCGTGTCAGGGTCCGGGTCTGGGTCCGGGTCCGGGTCCGGTTAAGGGTCCTGGTCCGAGTCAGGGTCTGGGTCCGGGTCCGCGTCCGGGTAAGGGTCCGGGTCCGGGTCCGGGTAAGGGTCCGGGTCCATGTCCCTGTCCAGGTCCGGGTCCGGGTCCGTGTCCGGGTCCGGGTCCGGGTCCGGGAAAGGGTCCGGGTCCGGGTCCGGCGAAGAGTCCGGGGAAGGGTCCGGGTCCGTGTAAGGTTCAGGGGAAGGGTCCGGGGAAGTGTCCGGGTCCGGGTCCGGGGTCCGGGTCTGTGTCCGGATACGGGTCAGGGTCCGGGTCCGGGTCCGAGTCCGGGTAAGGATCCGGGTCTGGGTCTGGGTCTGGGTCTGGGTCCGGGTCCGGGTCTGGGTAAGGGTCCGGGTCTGGGTAAGGGTCCGGGTCAGGGTCAGGGTCAGGGTCCGGGTCCGGGTCCGTGTAAGGGTCCGGGTCCGGGTCCGGGTCCGGGTCCGAGTCCGGGTCCGGGTCCGGGTAAGGGTCCGTGTCCGGGTAAGGGTCCGGGTCCGGGTCCTGGTCCTGGTCTGGGTCCGGGTTCGGCTCCGGGTCCGGGTTCGGGTCCGGGTCCGGGTCCGGGTCCGGGTCAGGGTCCGGGTCCGGGTCCTGGTCCTGGTCCGGGTTCGGGTCCGGGTCCGGGTTCGGGTCCGGGTCCGGGTCCGGGTCAGGGTCCGGGTCCGGGTCCGGGTAAGGGTCCAGGTCTGGGTCCGGGTCCGGATCCGGGTAAGGGTCCTTGTCCGGGTCCGGGTAAGGGTCCGGGTCCGGGTCCGGGTAAGGGTCCGGGTCCGGGTCCTGGTCCTGGTCCGGGTCCGGGTTCGGGTCCGGGTCCGGGTTTGGGTCCGGGTCCGGGTCCGGGCAAGGGTCCGGGTCCGGGTCCGGGTCCGGGTCCGGGTCTGGGTCCGGGTAAGAGTCCGGGTCCGGGTCCTGGTCCGGGTCCGGGTTCGGGTCCGGGTTCGGGTCCGGGTGCGGGTGCGGGTCCGGGTCCGGGTCCGGGTCCGGGTCCATGTCCGGGTGTTTGTAAGTGTCCGGGTCCGGGTCGGGGACAGGGTCCTGGTCCGGACTAGGGTCCGGGTCCTGGTCCGCGTCCAGGAAAGTGTCCGGGTCGGTGTCCGGGTCCGGGTAAGAGTCCGGGTCCGGGTCCGGGTAAGGGTCCGGGTCCGGGTAAGGGTCCGTGTCCGTGTCCGGGTCCGGGTCCGGGTAAGGGTCCGGGTCCGGATCCGGGTCCGGTTCCGGGTAAGGGTCCGGGTTTGGGTCCGGGTCCGGGTCAGTATCCGTGTAAGGGTCCATGTCCGTGTCCGGGTAAGGGTCCGGGTCCGGGTCCGGGTCAGGGTAAGGGTCCGGGTCCGGGTCCGGGTCCGGGTAAGAGTTCTGGTCCGGGTCCGGGTCCGGGTCCGGGTCCGGGTAAGGGTCCGGGTCCGGGTCCGGGTAAGGGTCCGGGTCCCGGTAAGGGTCCGGGTCCATATCCGGGTCTGGGTCTGGGTCCGGATCCGCGTAAGGGTCCGGGTCCGGGTCCGGGTAAGGGTCCGGGTCCGGGTCCGGGTCTGGGTCCGGGTCCGGGTCCGGGTCCGCGAAAGGGTCCGGGTCCGGGTCCGAGTCCGAGTAAGGGTCCGGGTCTGGGTCTGGGTCAGGGTCTGGGTCCGGGTCCAGGTCTGGGTAAGGGTCCGGGTCCGGGTAAGGGTCCGGGTCCGGGTCAGGGTCAGGGTCAGGGTCAGGGTCCGGGTCCGGGTCCGTGTAAGGGTCCGGGTCCGGGTCCGGGTCCGGGTCCGGGTAAGGGTCCGGCTCCGGGTCCTGGTCCTGGTCCGGGTCCGGGTTCGGGTCCGGGTCCGGGTCCGGGTTTGGGTCCGGGTCCGGGTCCGGGCAAGGGTCCGGGTCCCGGTCCGGGTCCGGGTCCGGGTCTGGGTCCGGGTAAGAGTCCGGGTCCGGGTCCGGGTCCGGGGAAGGGTCCGGGTCCGTGTAAGGTTCCAGGGAAGGGTCCGGGGAAGTGTCCGGGTCCGGGTCCGGGGTCCGGGTCTGTGTCCGGATCCGGGTCAGGGTCCGGGTCCGGGTCCGAGTCTGGGTAAGGGTCCGGGTCTGGGTCTGGGTCAGGGTCTGGGACCGGGTCCAGGTCTGGGTAAGTGTCCGGGTCCGGGTAAGGGTCCGGGTCCGGGTCAGGGTCAGGGTCAGGGTCAGGGTCCGGGTCCGGGTCCGTGTAAGGGTCCGGGTCCGGGTCCGGGTCCGGGTAAGGGTCCGGGTCCGGGTCCTGGTCCTGGTCCGGGTCCGGGTTCGGGTCCGGGTCCGGGTTTGGGTCCGGGTCCGGGTCCGGGTCCGGGCAAGGGTTTGGGTCCGGGTCCGGGTCCGGCTCCGGGTCCGGGTCAGGGTCCGGGTCTGGGTCCGGGTCCTGGTCCTGGTCCGGGTCTGGGTCCGGGTCCGGCTCCGGGTCCGGGTCCGGGAAAGGGTTCGGGTCCGGGTCAGGGTCCGTGTCCGTGTCCGTGTCCGGGTCCGGGTAAAGGTCCGGGTCCGTGTCTGGGTCCGGGTCCGGGTGCAGCTAAGGGTCCGGGTGCAGCTAAGGGTCCGGGTGCGGGTGGGGGTCTGGGTGCGTGTCCGGGTCCGGGTCCATGTCCGGGTCTGGGTCTTTGTAAGGGTCCGGGTCCGGGTCCGGGTCAGGGTCCTGTTCCGGACAAGGGTCCCGGTCTGGGTCCGGGTCCAGGTAAGGGTCCGGGTCCGTGTCCGGGTCCGGGTAAGAGTCCGGGTCCGGGTCCGGGTCCGGGTAAGGGTCCGGGTCCGTGTAAGGGTCCGTGTCCGTGTCCGTGTCCGGGTCCGTGTCCGTGTCCGGGTAAGGGTCCGTGTCCGGGTCCGGGTAAGGGTCCGGGTCTGGGTCCGGGTCCGGGTCCATTTCCGGGTCCGGGTAAGGGTCCGGGTCCGGGTCCGGGTCCGGGTCCGGGTAAGGGTCCGGGTCCGGGTCCGGGAAAGGGTCCGGGTCCGGGTCCGGGTCCGGGTCCAGGGAAGGGTCCGGGTCCGTGTAAGGTTCCGGGGAAGGGTCCGGGAAAGTGTCCGGGTCCGGGTCCGGGGTCCGGGTCTGTGTCCGGATCCGGGTCAGGGTCCGGGTCCGGGTCCGAGTCCGGGTAAGGATCCGGGTCTGGGTCTGGGTCTGGGTCTGGGTCCGGGTCCGGGTCTGGGTAAGGGTCCGGGTCCGGGTAAGGGTCCGGGTCAGGGTCAGGGTCAGGGTCAGGGTCCGGGTCCGGGTCCGTGTAAGGGTCCGGGTCCGGGTCCGGGTCCGAGTCCGGGTCCGGGTCCGGGTAAGGGTCCGGGTCCGGGTAAGGGTCCGGGTCCGGGTCCTGGTCCTGGTCTGGGTCCGGGTTCGGGTCCGGGTTCGGGTCCGGGTCCGGGTCCGGGTCCGGGTCAGGGTCCGGGTCCGGGTCCTGGTCCTGGTCCGGGTTCGGGTCCGGGTCCGGGTTCGGGTCCGGGTCCGGGTCCGGGTCAGGGTCCGGGTCCGGGTCCGGGTAAGGGTCCAGGTCTGGGTCCGGGTCCGGATCCGGGTAAGGGTCCTTGTCCGGGTCCGGGTAAGTGTCCGGGTCCGGGTCCGGGTCTGGGTCCAGGTCAGGGTAAGGGTCCGGGTCCGGGTCCGGGTCCGGGTAAGAGTTCGGGTCCGGGTCCGGGTCCGGGTCCGGGTCCGGGTCCGGGTCCGGGTAAGAGTTCGGGTCCGGGTCCGGGTCTGGGTCCTGGTCCAGGTCCGGGTCCGGGTCCGGGTCCGGGTCCGGGTAAGGGTCCGGGTCCGGGTAAGGGTCCGGGTCCGGGTCAGGGTCAGAGTTAGGGTCAGGGTGAGAGTCATGGCCCGGGTCCGGGTAAGGGTCCAGGTCCGGGTCCGGGTCCGGGTCCGGGTCCGGGTCCGGGTAAGGGTCCGGGTCCGGGTCCGGGTAAGGGTCCGGGTCCATGTCCCTGTCCAGGTCCTGGTCCTGGTCCGGGTCCGGGTCCGGGTCCGGGTCCGGGTCCGGGTCCGGGTCCGGGGAAGGGTCCGGGTCCGTGTAAGGTTCCGGGGAAGGGTCCGGGGAAGTGTCCGGGTCCGGGTCCGGGGTCCGGGTCTGTGTCCGGATCCGGGTCAGGGTCCGGGTCCGGGTCCGAGTCCGGGTAAGGATCCGGGTCTGGGTCTGGGTCTGGGTCCGGGTCCGGGTCTGGGTAAGGGTCCGGGTCCGGGGAAGGGTCCGGGTTTGGGTCCGCGTCCGGGTCCGTGTCAGGGTCCGTGTCTGGGTCCGGGTCTGGGTCCGGTTAAGGGTCCGGGTCCGGGTCAGGGTCTGGGTCCGGGTCCGCGTCCGGGTAAGGGTCCGGGTCCGGGTCCGGGTAAGGGTCCGGGTCCATGTCCCTGTCCAGGTCCGGGTCCGGGTCCGGGTCCGGGTCCGGGTCCGGGTCCGGGAAAGGGTCCGGGTCCGGGTCCGGGTCCGGGTCCGGGTCCGGGGAAGGGTCCGGGTCCGTGTAATGTTCCGGGGAAGGGTCCGGGGAAGTGTCCGGGTCCGGGTCCGGGGTCCGGGTCCTGGTCCTGGTCTGGGTCCGGGTTCGGGTCCGGGTCCGGGTTCGGGTCCGGGTCCGGGTCCGGGTCCGGGTCAGGGTCCGGGTCCGGGTCCTGGTCCGGGTTCGGGTCCGGGTCCGGGTTCGGGTCCGGGTCCGGGTCCGGGTCAGGGTCCGGGTCCGGGTCCGGGTAAGGGTCCAGGTCTGGGTCCGGGTCCGGATCCTGGTAAGGGTCCTTGTCCGGGTCCGGGTAAGGGTCCGGGTCCGGGTCCGGGTCCAGGTCAGGGTAAGGGTCCGGGTCCGGGTCCGGGTCCGGGTAAGAGTTCGGGTCCGGGTCCGGGTCCGGGTCCGGGTCCGGGTCCGGGTAAGAGTTCGGGTCCGGGTCCGGGTCTGGGTCCTGGTCCAGGTCCGGGTCCGGGTCCGGGTCCGGGTCCGGGTAAGGGTCCGGGTCCGGGTAAGGGTCCGGGTCCGGGTCAGGGTCAGAGTTAGGGTCAGGGTGAGAGTCATGGCCCGGGTCCGGGTAAGGGTCCAGGTCCGGGTCCGGGTCCGGGTCCGGGTCCGGGTCCGGGTCAGGGTCAGAGTTAGGGTCAGGGTCAGAGTCATGGCCCGGATCCGGGTCCGGGTCCGGGTCCGGGTCCGGGTCCGGGTCCGGGTCCGGGTAAGGGTCCAGGTCCGGGTCCGTGTATGGGTCCGGGTCCGGGTCCGGGTCCGGGTAAGTGTCCAGGTCCGGGTCAGGGTCAGGGTCAGGGTCAGGGTTCGGGTCCGGGTCCGTGTAAGGATCCGGGTCCGGGTCCGGGTCCGGGTCCGGGTCCGGGTCCGAGTCCGGGTCCGGGCAAGGGTCCGGGTCCGGGTCCCGGTAAGGGTCCGGGTCCGGATCCGGGTCCGGGTAAAGGTCCGGGTCCAGGTCCGGGTCCGGGTCCGGGTCCGGGTCCGGGTAAGGGTCCAGGTCCGGGTCCGTGTATGGGTCCGGGTCCGGGTCCGGGTCCGGGTAAGTGTCCAGGTCCGGGTCAGGGTCAGGGTCAGGGTCAGGGTTCGGGTCCGGGTCCGTGTAAGGATCCGGGTCCGGGTCCGGGTCCGGGTCCGGGTCCGGATCCGAGTCCGGGTCCGGGCAAGGGTCGGGTCCGGGTCCCGGTAAGGGTCCGGGTCCGGATCCGGGTCCGGGTAAAGGTCCGGGTCCAGGTCCGGGTCCGGGTCCGGGTAAGGGTCCGGGTCCGGGTCTGGGTAAGGGTCCGGGTCCGTGTCCGGGTCCGGGTCCGGGTGCGGCTAAGGGTCTGGGTGCGTGTCCGGGTGCGGGTGCGGGTGCGGGTGCGGGTCCGGGTCCGGGTCCGGAAAAGGGTCCGGGTTCGGGTCCGCGTCCGTGTCCGTGTCCGGGTCCGGGTCAGGGTCCGGGTTAGGGTCCGGTTCCAGGTCCGGGTAAGGGTCCGGGTCCGGTTCCGGGTCCGGGTAAGGGTCCGGGTCCGGCTCCGGGTCCGGGTCCGGGTCCGGGAAAGGGTCCGGGTCCGGGTCAGGGTCCGTGTCCGTGTCCGGGTCCGGGGAAGGGTCCGGGCAATGGTCCGGGGAAGGGTCTGGGTCCGGGTCTGGGGTCCGTGTCCGGGTCCGGGTCAGGGTCCGGGTCTGGGTCCGAGTCCGGGTAAGGGTCAGTGTCCGGGTCTGGGTCAGGGTCTGGGTCTGGGTCCGGGTCCGGGTAAGTGTCCGGGTCGGGGTCTGGGTCCGGGTCGGGGTCCGGGTCCGGGTCCGGGTCTGGGTAAGGGTCCGGGTCCGGGTCCGGGTCCGGGTCCGGGTAAGGGTCCGGGTCCGGGTCCTGGTCGGGGTCTGGGTCCGGGTCCGGGTCCGTGTAAGGGTCCGGGTCCAGGTCCGGGGAAGGGTCCGGGTTTGGGTCCGCGTCCGGGTCCGTGTCAGGGTCCGGGTCTGGGTCCGGGTCCGGGTCCGGTTAAGGGTCAGGGTCCGGGTCAGGGTCTAGGTCCGGGTCCGCGTCCGGGCAAGGGTCCGGGTCCGGGTCCGGGTCCGGGTCCGGGTAAGGGTCCGGGTCTGGGTCCGTGTCCGGGTCCGGTTCCTGGTAAGGGTCCGGGTCCGGGTCCGGGTCCGGGTCCGGGTAAGGGTCCGGGTCCGGGTCCGGGTCCGGGTCCGGGTAAGGGTCCGGGTCCGGGTCCGGGACAGGGTCCGGGTCCGGGTCCGGGTCCGGGTAAGGGTCCGGGTCCGTGTCCGGGTCCGTGTCCGGGTCCGGGTAAGGGTCCGGGTCTGGGTCCGGGTCCGGTTCCTGGTCCGGGTAAGGGTCCGGGTCCGGGTCCGGGTCCGGGTCCGGGTCCGGGAAAGGGTCCGGGTCCGGGTCCGGGTCCGGGTCCGGGTCCATGTAAGGGTCCGGGGAAGGGTCCGGGGAAGTGTCCGGGTCCGGGTCCGGGGTCCGGGTCCGTGTCCGGGTCCGGGTCAGGGTCCGGGTCCGGGTCCGAGTCCGGGTAAGGGTCCGGGTACGGGTCTGGGTCAGGGTCTGGGTCTGGGTCCGGGTCCAGGTAAGGGTCCGGGTCCGGGTCCGGGGAAGGGTCCGGGTCCGGGTCCGGGTCCGGGTCCGGGTCCGGGTCCAGGTAAGGGTCCGGGTCCGGGTCCGGGTCCGGGTCCGGTTCCGTGTCCGGGTCCGGGTCAGGGTCCGGGTCCAGGTCCGAGTCTGGGTCCGGGTAAGGGTCCGGGTAAGGGTCCGGGTCCGGGTCCGGGTCTGGGTCCGGGTCCGGTTAAGGGTCCGGGTCCATTTCCGGGTAAGGGTCCGTGTCCATGTTCGGGTCCGGGTCCGGGTCCGGGTCCGGGTCCGGGTAAGGGTTCGGGTCCGGGTCCGGGTCCAGGTAAGGGTCCGGGTCCGGGTCCGGGTAAGGGTCCGGGTCCGGGTCCGGGTCCGGGTCCGGGTCAGGGTAAGGGTCCGGGTCCGGGTCCGGGTCCGGGTCTGGGTCCGGGTAAGAGTTCGGGTCCGGGTACGGGTCCGGGTCCGGGTCCGGGTAAGGGTCCGGCTCCGGGTAAGGGTCTGGGTCCGGGTCCGGGTAAAGGTCCGGGTCCGGGTCCGGGTCCGGGTAAGGGTCCGGGTCCGGGTCAGGGTCCGGGTCCGGGTCCGGGTCCGGGTAAGGGTCCGGGTCCATGTCCGGGTCCGGGTCGGGGTCCGGGTAAGGGTCCAGGTCCGGATCCGGGTCCTAGTCCGGGTCCGGGTCCGGGTCCGGGTTCGGGTAAGGGTCCGGGTCCGGGTAAGGGTCCGGGTCCGGGTCCGGGTAAGTGTCCGGGTCCGGGTTGGTGTCCGGGTCCGGGTAAGGGTTCGTGTCCGGGTCCGGGTCCGGGTCCGGGTCCGGGTCCGGGTCCGGGTCCGGGTCCGGGTCCTGGTCCAGGTAAGGGTCTGGGTCCTGGTCCGGGTAAGGGTCCGGATCCGGGTAAGGGTCCGTGTCCGGGTAAGGGTCCGGGTCCATGTCCGGGTCCGGGTCCGGATCCGGGTAAGGGTCCGTGTACGGGTCCGGGTAAGGGTCCGGGTCCGGGTCCGGGTCCGGGTCAGGGTCCGGGTCCGGGTAAGGGTCCGGGTCCGGGTCCGGGTCCGGGTCCGGGTCCGGGTCCGAGTCCGGGTCCGGTTAAAGGTCCGGGTCCAGGTCCGGGTCCGGGTAAGTGTCCTGGTCCGGGTCCGGGTAAGGGTCCGGGTCCGGGTCCGGGTCCGGGTAAGGGTCCGGGTCCGTGTCCGTGTCCGGGTCAGGGTGCGGCTAAGGGTGCGGGTGCGGGTCCGGGTCCGGGTCCGGGTCCGGGTCCATGTCCGGGTCTTTGTAAGGGTCCGGGTCCGGGTCCGGGTCAGGGTCCTGGTCCGGACAAGAGTCCGGGTCCGGGTCCGGGTCCAGGTAAGGGTCCGGGTCCGTGTCCGGGTCCGGGTAAGAGTCCGGGTCCGGGTCCGGGTCCGGGTAAGGGTCCGGGTAAGGGTCCGTGTCCGTGTCCGTGTCCGGGTCCGGGTCCGGGTAAGGGTCCGGGTAAGGGTCCGTGTCCGTGTCCGGGTCCGGGTCCGGGGTCCGGGTCCGTGTCCGTGTCCGGGTCAGGGTCCGGGTCCGGGTCCGAGTCCTGGTAAGGGTCCGGGTACGGGTCTGGGTCAGGGTCTGGGTCTGGGTCCGGGTCCGGGTAAGGGTCCGGGTCCGGGTCCGGGTCCGGGTCCGGGTCCGGGTCCAGGTAAGGGTCCGGGTCCGGGTCCGGTTCCGTGTCCGGGTCCGGGTCAGGGTCCGGGTCCAGGTCCGGGTAAAGGTCCGGGTAAGGGTCCGGGTCCGGGTCCGGGTCTGGGTCCGGGTCCGGTTAAGGGTCCGGGTCCATGTCCGGGTAAGGGTCCGTGTCCATGTTCGGGTCCGGGTCCGGGTCCGGGTCCGGGTCCGGGTCCGGGTCCAGGTAAGGATCCGGGTCCGGGTAAGGGTCCGGGTCCGGGTCCGGGTCCGGGTCAGGGTAAGGGTCCGGGTCCGGGTCCGGGTCCGGGTCTGGGTCCGGGTAAGAGTTCGGGTCCGGGTCCGGGTCCGGGTCCGGGTCCGGGTAAGAGTCCGGGTCCGGGTAAGGGTCCGGGTCCGGGTCCGGGTAAGGGTCCGGGTCCGGGTCCGGGTCCGGGTAAGGGTCCGGGTCCATGTCCGGGTCCGGGTCGGGGTCCGGGTCCGGGTCCGGGTAAGGGTCCGGGTCCATGTCCGGGTCCGGGTCGGGGTCCGGGTAAGGGTCCAGGTCCGGATCCGGGTCCTAGTCCGGGTCCGGGTCCGGGTTCGGGTAAGGGTCCGGGTCCGGGTCCGGGTAAGGGTCCGGGTCCGGGTCCGGGTAAGGGTCCGGGTCCGGGTTGGTGTCCGGGTCCGGGTAAGGGTTCGTGTCCGGGTCCGGGTCCGGGTCCGGGTCCGGGTCCGGGTCCGGGTCCGGGTCCGGGTCCGGGTCCAGGTAAGGGTCTGGGTCCTGGTCCGGGTAATGGTCCGGATCCGGGTAAGGGTCCGTGTCTGGGTAAGGGTCCGGGTCCATGTCCGGGTCCGGGTCCGGATCCGGGTAAGGGTCCGTGTACGGGTCCGGGTAAGGGTCCGGGTCCGGGTCCGGGTAAGGGTCCGGGTCCGGGTCCGGGTCCGGGTCCGGGTCCGGGTCCGGGTAAGGGTCCGGGTAAGGGTCCGGGTCAGGGTCAGGGTCAGGGTCCGGGTCCAGGTCCGTGTAAGGGTCCGGGTCCGGGTCCGGGTCCGGGTCCGGGTCCGAGTCCGGGTCCGGTTAAAGGTCCGGGTCCAGGTCCGGGTCCGGGTAAGTGTCCGGGTCCGGGTAAGGGTCCGGGTCCGGGTCCGGGTCCGGGTAAGGGTCCGTGTCCGTGTCCGTGTCCGGGTCAGGGTGCGGCTAAGGGTGCGGGTGCGGGTGCGGGTCCGGGTCCGGGTCCATGTCCGGGTCTTTGTATGGGTCCGGGTCCGGGTCCGGGTCAGGGTCCTAGTCCGGACAAGAGTCCGGGTCCGGGTCCGGGTCCAGGTAAGGGTCCGGGTCCGTGTCCGGGTCCGGGTAAGAGTCCGTGTCCGGGTCCGGGTCAGGGTCCGGGTTAGGGTCCGGTTCCAGGTCCGGGTAAGGGTCCGGGTCCGGGTCCGGGTCCGCGTCCGGGTAAGGGTCCGGGTCCGGCTCCGGGTCCGGGTCCGGGTCCGGGAAAGGGTCCGGGTCCGGGTCAGGGTCCGTGTCCGTGTCCGGGTCCGGGGAAGGGTCCGGGCAATGGTCCGGGGAAGGGTCTGGGTCCGGGTCTGGGGTCCGTGTCCGGGTCCGGGTCAGGGTCCGGGTCTGGGTCCGAGTCCGGGTAAGGGTCAGTGTCCGGGTCTGGGTCAGGGTCTGGGTCTGGGTCCGGGTCCGGGTAAGTGTCCGGGTCGGGGTCTGGGTCCGGGTCGGGGTCCGGGTCCGGGTCCGGGTCTGGGTAAGGGTCCGGGTCCGGGTCCGGGTCCGGGTCCGGGTAAGGGTCCGGGTCCGGGTCCTGGTCGGGGTCTGGGTCCGGGTCCGGGTCCGTGTAAGGGTCCGGGTCCAGGTCCGGGGAAGGGTCCGGGTTTGGGTCCGCGTCCGGGTCCGTGTCAGGGTCCGGGTCTGGGTCCGGGTCCGGGTCCGGTTAAGGTTCAGGGTCCGGGTCAGGGTCTAGGTCCGGGTCCGCGTCCGGGCAAGGGTCCGGGTCCGGGTCCGGGTCCGGGTCCGGGTCCGGGTCCGGGTAAGGGTCCGGGTCTGGGTCCGTGTCCGGGTCCGGTTCCTGGTAAGGGTCCGGGTCCGGGTCCGGGTCCGGGTCCGGGTAAGGGTCCGGGTCCGGGTCCGGGTCCGGGTCCGGGTAAGGGTCCGGGTCCGGGTCCGGGACAGGGTCCGGGTCCGGGTCCGGGTCCGGGTAAGGGTCCGGGTCCGTGTCCGGGTCCGGGTCCGGGTCCGGGTAAGGGTCCGGGTCTGGGTCCGGGTCCGGTTCCTGGTCCGGGTAAGGGTCCGGGTCCGGGTCCGGGTCCGGGTCCGGGTCCGGGTCCGGGAAAGGGTCCGGGTCCGGGTCCGGGTCCGGGTCCGGGTCCATGTAAGGGTCCGGGGAAGGGTCCGGGGAAGTGTCCGGGTCCGGGTCCGGGGTCCGGGTCCGTGTCCGGGTCCGGGTCAGGGTCCGGGTCCGGGTCCGAGTCCGGGTAAGGGTCCGGGTACGGGTCTGGGTCAGGGTCTGGGTCTGGGTCCGGGTCCAGGTAAGGGTCCGGGTCCGGGTCCGGGGAAGGGTCCGGGGAAGGGTCCGGGTCCGGGTCCGGGTCCGGGTCCAGGTAAGGGTCCGGGTCCGGGTCCGGGTCCGGTTCCGGTTCCGTGTCCGTGTCCGGGTCAGGGTCCGGGTCCAGGTCCGAGTCTGGGTCTGGGTAAGGGTCCGGGTAAGGGTCCGGGTCCGGGTCCGGGTCTGGGTCCGGGTCCGGTTAAGGGTCCGGGTCCATTTCCGGGTAAGGGTCCGTGTCCATGTTCGGGTCCGGGTCCGGGTCCGGGTCCGGGTCCGGGTAAGGGTTCGGGTCCGGGTCCGGGTCCAGGTAAGGGTCCGGGTCCGGGTCCGGGTAAGGGTCCGGGTCCGGGTCCGGGTCCGGGTCCGGGTCAGGGTAAGGGTCCGGGTCCGGGTCCGGGTCCGGGTCTGGGTCCGGGTAAGAGTTCGGGTCCGGGTACGGGTCCGGGTCCGGGTCCGGGTAAGGGTCCGGCTCCGGGTAAGGGTCTGGGTCCGGGTCTGGGTAAAGGTCCGGGTCCGGGTCCGGGTCCGGGTAAGGGTCCGGGTCCGGGTCAGGGTCCGGGTCCGGGTCCGGGTAAGGGTCCGGGTCCATGTCCGGGTCCGGGTCGGGGTCCGGGTTAGGGTCCAGGTCCGGATCCGGGTCCTAGTCCGGGTCCGGGTCCGGGTCCGGGTTCGGGTAAGGGTCCGGGTCCGGGTAAGGGTCCGGGTCCGGGTAAGTGTCCGGGTCCGGGTTGGTGTCCGGGTCCGGGTAAGGGTTCGTGTCCGGGTCCGGGTCCGGGTCCGGGTCCGGGTCCGGGTCCGGGTCCGGGTCCTGGTCCAGGTAAGGGTCTGGGTCCTGGTCCGGGTAAGGGTCCGGATCCGGGTAAGGGTCCGTGTCCGGGTAAGGGTCCGGGTCCATGTCCGGGTCTGGGTCCGGATCCGGGTAAGGGTCCGTGTACGGGTCCGGGTAAGGGTCCGGGTCCGGGTCCGGGTCCGGGTCAGGGTCCGGGTCCGGGTAAGGGTCCGGGTCCGGGTCCGGGTCCGGGTCCGGGTCCGAGTCCGGGTCCGGTTAAAGGTCCGGGTCCAGGTCCGGGTCCGGGTAAGTGTCCGGGTCCGGGTCCGGGTAAGGGTCCGGGTCCGGGTCCGGGTCCGGGTAAGGGTCCGGGTCCGTGTCCGTGTCCGGGTCAGGGTGCGGCTAAGGGTGCGGGTGCGGGTCCGGGTCCGGGTCCGGGTCCGGGTCCATGTCCGGGTCTTTGTAAGTGTCCGGGTCCGGGTCCGGGTCAGGGTCCTGGTCCGGACAAGAGTCCGGGTCCGGGTCCGGGTCCAGGTAAGGGTCCGGGTCCGTGCCCGGGTCCGGGTAAGAGTCCGGGTCCGGGTCCGGGTCCGGGTAAGGGTCCGGGTAAGGGTCCGTGTCCGTGTCCGTGTCCGTGTCCGGGTCCGGGTAAGGGTCCGGGTAAGGGTCCGTGTCCGTGTCCGTGTCCGGGTCCGGGGTCCGGGTCCGTGTCCGTGTCCGGGTCAGGGTCCGGGTCCGGGTCCGAGTCCTGGTAAGGGTCCGGGTACGGGTCTGGGTCAGGGTCTGGGTCTGGGTCCGGGTCCGGGTAAGGGTCCGGGTCCGGGTCCGGGTCCGGGTCCGGGTCCGGGTCCAGGTAAGGGTCCGGGTCCGGGTCCGGTTCCGTGTCCGGGTCCGGGTCAGGGTCCGGGTCCAGGTCCGGGTAAGGGTCCGGGTAAGGGTCCGGGTCCGGGTCCGGGTCTGGGTCCGGGTCCGGTTAAGGGTCCGGGTCCATGTCCGGGTAAGGGTCCGTGTCCATGTTCGGGTCCGGGTCCGGGTCCGGGTCCGGGTCCGGGTCCGGGTCCAGGTAAGGATCCGGGTCCGGGTCCGGGTCCGGGTCCGGGTAAGAGTCCGGGTCCGGGTAAGGGTCCGGGTCCGGGTCCGGGTAAGGGTCCGGGTCCGGGTCCGGGTCCGGGTAAGGGTCCGGGTCCATGTCCGGGTCCGGGTCGGGGTCCGGGTCCGGGTCCGGGTAAGGGTCCGGGTCCATGTCCGGGTCCGGGTCGGGGTCCGGGTAAGGGTCCAGGTCCGGATCCGGGTCCTAGTCCGGGTCCGGGTCCGGGTTCGGGTAAGGGTCCGGGTCCGGGTCCGGGTAAGGGTCCGGGTCCGGGTCCGGGTAAGGGTCCGGGTCCGGGTTGGTGTCCGGGTCCGGGTAAGGGTTCGTGTCCGGGTCCGGGTCCGGGTCCGGGTCCGGGTCCGGGTCCGGGTCCAGGTAAGGGTCTGGGTCCTGGTCCGGGTAATGGTCCGGATCCGGGTAAGGGTCCGTGTCTGGGTAAGGGTCCGGGTCCATGTCCGGGTCCGGGTCCGGATCCGGGTAAGGGTCCGTGTACGGGTCCGGGTAAGGGTCCGGGTCCGGGTCCGGGTAAGGGTCCGGGTACGGGTCCGGGTCCGGGTCCGGGTCCGGGTAAGGGTCCGGGTAAGGGTCCGGGTCAGGGTCAGGGTCAGGGTCCGGGTCCAGGTCCGTGTAAGGGTCCGGGTCCGGGTCCGGGTCCGGGTCCGAGTCCGGGTCCGGTTAAAGGTCCGGGTCCAGGTCCGGGTCCGGGTAAGTGTCCGGGTCCGGGTAAGGGTCCGGGTCCGGGTCCGGGTCCGGGTAAGGGTCCGTGTCCGTGTCCGTGTCCGGGTCAGGGTGCGGCTAAGGGTGCGGGTGCGGGTGCGGGTCCGGGTCCGGGTCCATGTCCGGGTCTTTGTAAGGGTCCGGGTCCGGGTCCGGGTCAGGGTCCTGGTCCGGACAAGTGTCCGGGTCCGGGTCCGGGTCCAGGTAAGGGTCCGGGTCCGTGTCCGGGTCCGGGTAAGAGTCCGGGTCCGGGTCCGGGTCCGGGTAAGGGTCCAGGTAAGGGTCCGTGTCCGGGTCCGGGTCCGGGTCCGGGTAAGGGTCCGGGTCCGGGTCCGGGTAAGGGTCCGGGTCCGGGTCCGGGTCCGGTTCCGGGTCCGGGTAAGGGTCCGGGACCATGTCCGGGTCCGGGTCCGTGTCTGGGTAAGGGTCCGGATCTGCGTCCGTGTCCGTGTCCGTGTTCGAGTCCGGGTTCAGGTCCGGGTCCGGGTCCGGGTCCGGGTCCGGGTCCGGGTCAGGGTCCGGGTAAGGGTCCAGGTCCGGGTCTGGGTCCGGGTCCGGGTAAGGGTACGGGTCCGGGTCCGGGTACGGGTCCAGGTCCATGTCCGGGTCCGGGTCCGGATCCGGGTAAGGGTCCGTGTCTGGGTCCGGGTAAGGGTCCGTGTCCGTGTCCGTGTCCGTGTCCGGGTCCGGGTCCGGGTCCGGGTCAGGGTCCGGGTCCGGGTAAGGGTCCAGGTCCGTGTCTGGGTCCGGGTCCGGGTCCGGGTCCGGGTCCGGGTAAGGGTCCGGGTAAGGATCCGGGTCCGGGTCCGGATCCGGGTCCGGATCCGGGTAAGGGTCCGTGTCCGGGTCCGGGTAAGGGTCCGGGTCCGGGTCCGGGTCCGGGTCCGGGTCCGGGTAAGGGTCCGGGTCCGTGTCCGAGTCCGGGTCTGTGTCCGGGTCCGGGTCCGGGTAAGGGTCCGGGTCCGGGTCAGGGGCTGGGTCCGGGTCCGGGTCCGGGTAAGGGTCCGGGTAAGGGTCCGGGTCCGGGTCCGGGTCCGGGTCCGGGTCCGGGTAAGGGTCCGGGTCCGGGTCCGGGTAAGAGTCCGGGTCCGGGTCGGGGTTCGGGTAAGGGTCCAGGTAAGGGTCCGTGTCCGTGTCCGTGTCCGGATCCGGGTCCAGGTCCGGGTAAGGGTCCAGTCCGTGTCCGGGTCCGGGTCCGGGTCCGGGTCTGGGTCCGGGTAAGGGTCCGGGTCCGGGTCCGTGTCCGGGTCCGGGTAAGGGTCCGGGTCCGGGTCCGTTTAAGGGTCCGGGTCCGGGTCTGGGTCCGGGTCAGGGTCCGGGTCCGGGTCCGGGTAAGGGTCCAGGTCCGTGTCTGGGTCCGGGTCCGGGTCCGGGTAAGAGTCCGGGTCCGGGTCGGGGTCCGGGTAAGGGTCCGGGTAAGGGTCCGTGTCCGTGTCCGGGTCTGGGTCCGGGTCCGGGTCCGGGTAAGGGTCCGGTCCGTGTCCGGGTCCGGGTCCAGGTCTGGGTCCGGGTCCGGGTAAGGGTCCGGGTCCGGGTCCAGGTCCGGGTCCGGGTAAGGGTCCGGGTCCTGGTCCGTGTAAGGGTCCGGGGAAGGGTCCGGGTCCGGGTCCGGGGAAGGGTCCAGGTCTGGGTCTGGGTCCGGGTCCGGGTAAGGGTCCGGGTCCGGGTCCGGGTCCGGGTCCGGGTAAGGGTCCAGGTCCATGTCCGGGTCCGGGTCCGGATCCGGGTAAGGGTCCGTGTCTGGGTCCGGGTAAGGGTCCGGGTCCGTGTCCGTGTCCGTGTCCGGGTCCGGGTTCGGGTCCGGGTCCGGGTCCTGGTCCTGGTCCGGGTCCGGGTTCGGGTCCGGGTCCGGGTTTGGGTCCGTGTCCGTGTCCGTGTCCGGGTCAGGGTCCGGGTCCGGGTCCTGGTCCTGGTCTGGGTCCGGGTTCGGGTCCGGGTCCGGGTCCGGGTAAGGGTCCGGGTCCGGGTCCGGCTCCGGCTCCGGGTCCGGGTCCGGGAAAGGGTCCGGGTCCGGGTCAGGGTCCGGGTCCAGGTCCGGGTCCGGGTAAAGGTCCGGGTCCGTGTCTGGGTCCGGGTCCGGGTGCAGCTAAGGGTCCGGGTGCGGGTCCGGGTACGGGTGGGGGTCTGGGTGGGTGTCCGGGTCCGGCTCCATGTCAGGGTCCGGGTCTTTGTAAGGGTCCGGGTCCGAGTCCGGGTCTGGGTCCGGGTAAGGGTCCGGGTCCGGGTCCGGGTCTGGGTAAGGGTCCGTGTCCGTGTCCGGGTCCGGGTCCGGGTGCGGCTAAGGGTCTGGGTGCGTGTCCGGGTGCGGGTGCGGGTGCGGGTCCGGGTCCGGGTCCGGAAAAGGGTCCGGGTTCGGGTCCGCGTCCGGGTCCGTGTCCGGGTCCGGGTCAGGGTCCGGGTCAGGGTCCGGTTCCAGGTCCGGGTAAGGGTCCGGGTCCGTGTCCTGGTCCGGGTCCGGGTCCGGGTAAGGGTCCGGCTCCGGCTCCGGCTCCGGGTCCGGGTCCGGGTCCGGGAAAGGGTCCGGGTCCGGGTCAGGGTCCGTGTCCGTGTCCGTGTCCGGGGAAGGGTCCGGGGAATGGTCCGGGGAAGGGTCCGGGTCCGGGTCCGGGGTCCGTGTCCGTGTCCGGGTCCGGGTCAGGGTCCGGGTCTGGGTCTGGGTAAGGGTCCGGGTCCGGGTCCGGGTCCGGGTCCGGGTAAGGGTCCGGGTCCGGATTCGGATCCGTGTCCGGGTCCGGGTAAGGGTCCGGGTCCGGGTCCTGGTCGGGGTCTGGGTCCGGGTCCGGGTCCGTGTAAGGGTCCGGGTCCGGGTCCGGGGAAGGGTCCGGGTTTGGGTCCGCGTCCGGGTCCGTGTCCGGGTCCGTGTCAGGGTCCGGGTCTGGGTCCGGGTCCGGGTCCGGTTAAGGGTCCGGGTCCGGGTCAGGGTCTGGGTCCGGGTCCGCGTCCGGGTAAGGGTTCGGGTCCGGGTCCAGGTCCGGGTAAGGGTCCGGGTCCATGTCCCTGTCCAGGTCCGGGTCTGTGTCCGGGTAAGGGTCCGGGTCCGGGTCCGGGTAAGGGTCCGGGTCCGGGTCCGGGTAAGAGTCCTGGTTTGGGTAAGGGTCCGTGTCCGGGTCCGTGTCCGTGTCCGGGTCCGGGTCCGGGTCCGGGTAAGGGTCCGGGTCCGGGTCCGTGTCCGTGTCCGTGTCCGTGTCCGGGTAAGGGTCCGGGTCTGGGTCCGTGTCCGTGTCCGGTTCCGGGTAAGGGTCCGGGTCCGTGTCCGGGTAAGGGTCCGGGTCCGGGTCCGGGTCCGGGTCCGGGTCCGGGTCCGGGAAAGTGTCCGGGTCCGGGTCCGGGTCCGGGTAAGGGTCCATGTCCGGGTCCGGGTCCGGGTCCGGGTCCGGGTAAGGGTCCGGGTCCGGGTCCGTGTCCGGGTACGGGTCCGGGTAAGGGTCCGGGTCTGGGTCCGGGTCCGGTTCCGGGTCCGGGTAAGGGTCCGGGTCCGGGTCCGGGTCCGGGAAAGGGTCTGCGTCCGGGTCCGGGTCCGGGTCCGGGTCCGGGTCCATGCAAGGGTCCGGGGAAGGGTCCGGGGAAGTGTCCGGGTCCGGGTCCGGGGTCCGGGTCCGTGTCCGGGTCCGGGTCAGGGTCCGGGTCCGGGTCCGAGTCCGGGTAAGGGTCCGCGTACGGGTCTGGGTCAGGGTCTGGGTCCGGGTCCGGGTCCGGGTAAGGGTCCAGGTCCGGGTCCGTGTCCGGGGAAGGGTCCGGGTCCGGGTCTGGGTCCGGGTCCGGGTCCGGGTCCAGGTAAGGGTCCGGGTCCGGTTCCGGTTCCGTGTCCGGGTCCGGGTCAGGGTCCGGGTCCAGGTCCGAGTCCGGGTCCGGGTAAGGGTCCGGGTAAGGCTCCGGGTCCGGGTCCGGATCTGGGTCCGGGTCTGGTTAAGGGTCCGGGTCCGGGTCAGGGTCTGGGTCCGGGTCCGCGTCCGGGTAAGGGTTCGGGTCCGGGTCCAGGTCCGGGTAAGGGTCCGGGTCCATGTCCCTGTCCAGGTCCGGGTCTGTGTCCGGGTAAGGGTCCGGGTCCGGGTCCGGGTAAGGGTCCGGGTCCGGGTCCGGGTAAGAGTCCTGGTCTGGGTAAGGGTCCGTGTCCGGGTCCGTGTCCGTGTCCGGGTCCGTGTCCGGGTCCGGGTAAGGGTCCGGGTCCGTGTCCGTGTCCGTGTCCGTGTCCGGGTAAGGGTCCGGGTCTGGGTCCGTGTCCGTGTCCGGTTCCGGGTAAGGGTCCGGGTCCGTGTCCGGGTAAGGGTCCGGGTCCGGGTCCGGGTCCGGGTCCGGGTCCGGGTCCGGGAAAGTGTCCGGGTCCGGGTCCGGGTCCGGGTAAGGGTCCATGTCCGGGTCCGGGTCCGGGTCCGGGTCCGGGTAAGGGTCCGGGTCCGGGTCCGTGTCCGGGTACGGGTCCGGGTAAGGGTCCGGGTCTGGGTCCGGGTCCGGTTCCGGGTCCGGGTAAGGGTCCGGGTCCGGGTCCGGGTCCGGGAAAGGGTCTGCGTCCGGGTCCGGGTCCGGGTCCGGGTCCGGGTCCATGCAAGGGTCCGGGGAAGGGTCCGGGGAAGTGTCCGGGTCCGGGTCCGGGGTCCGGGTCCGTGTCCGGGTCCGGGTCAGGGTCCGGGTCCGGGTCCGAGTCCGGGTAAGGGTCCGCGTACGGGTCTGGGTCAGGGTCTGGGTCCGGGTCCGGGTCCGGGTAAGGGTCCAGGTCCGGGTCCGTGTCCGGGGAAGGGTCCGGGTCCGGGTCTGGGTCCGGGTCCGGGTCCGGGTCCAGGTAAGGGTCCGGGTCCGGGTCCGGTTCCGTGTCCGGGTCCGGGTCAGGGTCCGGGTCCAGGTCCGAGTCCGGGTCCGGGTAAGGGTCCGGGTAAGGCTCCGGGTCCGGGTCCGGATCTGGGTCCGGGTCTGGTTAAGGGTCCGGGTCCATGTCCAGGTAAGGGTCCGTGTCCATGTTCGGGTCCGGGTCTGGGTCCGGGTCCGGGTCCGGGTAAGGGTTCGGGTCCGGGTCCGGGTCCAGTTAAGGGTCCGGGTCCGGGTAAGGGTCCGGGTCCGGGTCCGGGTCCGGGTCCGGGTCCGGGTCAGTGTAAGTGTCCGGGTCCGGGTCCGGGTCCGGGTCTGGGTCCGGGTAAGAGTTCGGGTCCGGGTCCGGGTCCGGGTCCGGGTCCGGGTCCGGGTAAGGGTCCGGGTCCGGGTAAGGGTCCGGGTCCGGGTCCGGGTCCGGAAAAGGGTCCGGGTTCGGGTCCGCGTCCGGGTCCGTGTCCGGGTCCGGGTCAGGGTCCGGGTCAGGGTCCGGTTCCAGGTCCGGGTAAGGGTCCGGGTCCGTGTCCTGGTCCGGGTCCGGGTCCGGGTAAGGGTCCGGGTCCGGCTCCGGCTCCGGGTCCGGGTCTGGGAAAGGGTCCGGGTCCGGGTAAGAGTCCTGGTCTGGGTAAGGGTCCGTGTCCGGGTCCGTGTCCGTGTCCGGGTCCGGGTCCGGGTCCGGGTAAGGGTCCGGGTCCGGGTCCGGGTCCGTGTCCGTGTCCGTGTCCGGGTAAGTGTCCGGGTCCGGGTCCGGGTCCGGGTCCGGGAAAGTGTCCGGGTCCGGGTCCGGGTCCGGGTAAGGGTCCATGTCCGGGTCCGGGTCCGGGTCCGGGTCCGGGTCCGGGTAAGGGTCCGGGTCCGGGTCCGTGTCCGGGTACGGGTCCGGGTAAGGGTCCGGGTCTGGGTCCGGGTCCGGTTCCGGGTCCGGGTAAGGGTCCGGGTCCGGGTCCGGGTCCGGGTCCGGGTCCGGGAAAGGGTCCGGGTCCGGGTCCGGGTCCGGGTCCGGGTCCGGGTCCATGTAAGGGTCCGGGGAAGGGTCCGGGGAAGTGTCCGGGTCCGGGTCCGGGGTCCGGGTCCGGGTCCGGGTCAGGGTCCGGGTCCGGGTAAGGGTCCGGGTCCGGGTCCGGGTCCGGGGAAGGGTCCGGGTCCGGGTCTGGGTCCGGGTCCGGGTCCGGGTCCAGGTAAGGGTCCGGGTCCGGGTCCGGTTCCGTGTCCGGGTCAGGGTCCGGGTCCAGGTCCGAGTCCGGGTCCGGGTAAGGGTCCGGGTAAGGCTCCGGGTCCGGGTCCGGATCTGGGTCCGCGTCTCGTTAAGGGTCCGGGTCCATGTCCGGGTAAGGGTCCGTGTCCATGTTCGGGTCCGGGTCCGGGTCCGGGTCCGGGTCCGGGTAAGGGTTCGGGTCCGGGTCCGGGTCCAGTTAAGGGTCCGGGTCCGGGTAAGGGTCCGGGTCCGGGTCCGGGTCCGGGTCCGGGTCCGGGTCAGTGTAAGTGTCCGGGTCCGGGTCCGGGTCCGGGTCTGGGTCCGGGTAAGAGTTCGGGTCCGGGTCCGGGTCCGGGTCCGGGTCCGGGTAAGGGTCCGGGTCCGGGTAAGGGTCCGGGTCCGGGTCCGGGTCCGGAAAAGGGTCCGGGTTCGGGTCCGCGTCCGGGTCCGTGTCCGGGTCCGGGTCAGGGTCCGGGTCAGGGTCCGGTTCCAGGTCCGGGTAAGGGTCCGGGTCCGTGTCCTGGTCCGGGTCCGGGTCCGGGTAAGGGTCCGGGTCCGGCTCCGGCTCCGGGTCCGGGTCTGGGAAAGGGTCCGGGTCCGGGTCCGGGGAAGGGTCCGGGGAATGGTCCGGGGAAGGGTCCGGGTCCGGGTCCGGGGTCCGTGTCCGTGTCCGTGTCCGGGTCAGGGTCCGGGTCTGGGTCTGGGTAAGGGTCCGGGTCCGGGTCCGGGTCCGGGTCCGGGTCCGGGTCCGGGTAAGGGTCCGGGTCCGGGTCCGGATTCGGATCCGGGTCCGGGTCCGGGTAAGGGTCCGGGTCCGGGTCCTGGTCGGGGTCTGGGTCCGGGTCCGGGTCCGTGTAAGGGTCCGGGTCCGGGTCCGGGGAAGGGTCCGGGTTTGGGTCCGCGTCCGGGTCCGTGTCCGGGTCCGTGTCAGGGTCCGGGTCTGGGTCCGGGTCCGGGTCCGGTTAAGGGTCCGGGTCCGGGTCAGGGTCTGGGTCCGGGTCCGCGTCCGGGTAAGGGTTCGGGTCCGGGTCCGGGTCCGGGTAAGGGTCCGGGTCCATGTCCCTGTCCAGGTCCGGGTCTGGGTCCGGGTAAGGGTCCGGGTCCGGGTCCGGGTAAGGGTCCGGGTCCGGGTCCGGGTCCGGGTAAGAGTCCTGGTCTGGGTAAGGGTCCGTGTCCGGGTCCGTGTCGGGGTCCGTGTCCGGGTCCGGGTAAGGGTCCGGGTCCGGGTCCGGGTCCGGGTCCGTGTCCGTGTCCGGGTAAGGGTCCGGGTCTGGGTCCGTGTCCGGGTCCGGTTCCGGGTAAGGGTCCGGGTCCGGGTCCGGGTCCGGGTCCGGGTCCGGGAAAGGGTCCGGGTCCGGGTCCGGGTCCGGGTCTGGGTCCGGGAAAGTGTCCGGGTCCGGGTCCGGGTCCGGGTAAGGGTCCATGTCCGGGTCCAGGTCAGGGTCCGGGTCCGGGTCCGGGTAAGGGTCCGGGTCCGGGTCCGGGTCCGGGTCCGGGTCCGGGTCCGGGTAAGGGTCCGGGTCTGGGTCCGGGTCCGGGTCCGGTTCCGGGTCCGGGTAAGGGTCCGGGTCCGGGTCCGGGTCCGGGTCCGGGTCCGGGAAAGGGTCCGGGTCCGGGTCCGGGTCCGGGTCCGGGTCCGGGTCCATGTAAGGGTCCGGGGAAGGGTCCGGGGAAGTGTCCGGGTCCGGGTCCGGGGTCCGGGTCCGTGTCCGGGTCCGGGTCAGGGTCCGGGTCCGGGTCCGAGTCCGGGTAAGGGTCCGCGTACGGGTCTGGGTCAGGGTCTGGGTCCGGGTCCGGGTCCGGGTAAGGGTCCGGGTCCGGGTCCGGGTCCGGGTCCGCGTCCGGGTCCGGGTCCGGGTCCAGGTCCAGGTAAGGGTCCGGGTCCGGGTCCGGGTCCGGTTCCGTGTCCGGGTCCGGGTCAGGGTCCGGGTCCAGGTCCGAGTCCGGGTCCGGGTAAGGGTCCGGGTAAGGCTCCGGGTCCGGGTCCGGATCTGGGTCCGGGTCTGGTTAAGGGTCTGGGTCCATGTCCGGGTAAGGGTCCGTGTCCATGTTCGGGTCCGGGTCCGGGTCCGGGTCCGGGTCCGGGTAAGGGTTCGGGTCCGGGTCCGGGTCCAGGTAAGGGTCCGGGTCCGGGTAAGGGTCCGGGTCCGGGTCCGGGTCCGGGTCCGGGTCCGGGTCAGGGTAAGTGTCCGGGTCCGGTTCCGGGTCCGGGTCTGGGTCCGGGTAAGAGTTCGGGTCCGGGTCCGGGTCCGGGTTCGGGTCCGGGTAAGGGTCCGGGTCCGGGTAAGGGTCCGGGTCCAGGTCCGGGTAAGGGTCCGGGTCCGGGTCCGGGTAAGGGTCCGGGTCCGGGTCAGGGTCCGGGTCCGGGTCCGGGTAAGGGTCCGGGTCCGGGTCCGTTTAAGGGTCCGGGTCCGGGTCCGGGTCAGGGTCCGGG
Organism: Arizona elegans; assembly: GCA_022577455.1. Lineage (NCBI taxonomy): Eukaryota > Metazoa > Chordata > Lepidosauria > Squamata > Colubridae > Arizona > Arizona elegans. Next base: position 24,022,336 of record JAKOOJ010000014.1, read on the forward strand.
TCCGGGTCCGGGTAAGGGTCCAGGTCCGTGTCTGGGTCCGGGTCCGGGTCCGGGTAAGAGTCCGGGTCCGGGTCGGGGTCCGGGTAAGGGTCCGGGTAAGGGTCCGTGTCCGTGTCCGTGTCCGGGTCTGGGTCCGGGTCCGGGTCCGGGTAAGGGTCCGGTCCGTGTCCGGGTCCGGGTCCAGGTCTGGGTCCGGGTCCGGGTAAGGGTCCGGGTCCGGGTCCAGGTCCGGGTCCGGGTAAGGGTCCGGGTCCTGGTCCGTGTAAGGGTCCGGGGAAGGGTCCGGGTCCGGGTCCGGGGAAGGGTCCAGGTCTGGGTCTGGGTCCGGGTCCGGGTAAGGGTCCGGGTCCGGGTCCGGGTCCGGGTCCGGGTCCGGGTAAGGGTCCAGGTCCATGTCCGGGTCCGGGTCCGGATCCGGGTAAGGGTCCGTGTCTGGGTCCGGGTAAGGGTCCGGGTCCGTGTCCGTGTCCGTGTCCGGGTCCGGGTTCGGGTCCGGGTCCGGGTCCTGGTCCTGGTCCGGGTCCGGTTTCGGGTCCGGGTCCGGGTTTGGGTCCATGTCCGTGTCCGGGTCCGGGTCAGGGTCCGGGTCCGGGTCCTGGTCCTGGTCTGGGTCCGGGTTCGGGTCCGGGTCCGGGTCCGGGTAAGGGTCCGGGTCCGGGTCCGGCTCCGGCTCCGGGTCCGGGTCCGGGAAAGGGTCCGGGTCCGGGTCAGGGTCCGGGTCCGGGTCCGGGTCCGGGTAAAGGTCCGGGTCCGTGTCTGGGTCCGGGTCCGGGTGCAGCTAAGGGTCCGGGTGCGGGTCCGGGTGCGGGTGGGGGTCTGGGTGGGTGTCCGGGTCCGGGTCCATGTCAGGGTCCGGGTCTTTGTAAGGGTCCGGGTCCGAGTCCGGGTCCGGGTTCGGGTAAGGGTGCGGGTCCGGGTCCGGGTAAGGGTCCGGGTCCGGGTCCTGGTCCGGGTCCGGGTTCGGGTCCGGGTCCGGGTCCGGGTTCGGGTCCGGGTCTGGGTCCGGGTCCGGGTCCGGGTCAGGGTCCGGGTCCAGGTCCTGGTCCTGGTCCGGGTCCGGGGTCCGGGTCTGTGTCCGGATCCGGGTCAGGGTCCGGGTCCGAGTCCGGGTAAGGGTCCGGGTCTGGGTCTGGGTCTGGGTCCGGGTCCAGGTCTGGGTAAGGGTCCGGGTCCGGGTAAGGATCCGGGTCCGGGTCAGCTCAGGGTCAGGGTCAGGGTCCGGGTCCGGGTCCCTGTAAGGGTCCGGGTCCGGGTCCGGGTCCGAGTCCGGGTCCGGGTCCGGGTAAGGGTCCGGGTCCGGGTCCGGGTCCGGGTCCGGGTAAGGGTCCGGGTCCGGGTCCGGGTAAGGGTCCGGGTCCGGGTCCGGGTCCTGGTCCTGGTCCGGGTCCGGGTTCGGGTCCGGGTTCGGGTCCGGGTCCGGGTCCGGGTCAGGGTCCGGGTCCGGGTCCGGGTCCTGGTCCTGGTCCGGGTCCGGGTCCGGGTTCGGGTCCGGGTCCGGGTTCGGGTCCGGGTCCGGGTCCCGGTCCGGGTCAGGGTCCGGGTCCGGGTCCGGGTAAGGGTCCAGGTCTGGGACCGGGTCCGGATCCGGGTAAGGGTCCTTGTCCGGGTCCGGGTAAGGGTCCGGGTCCGGGTGCGGCTAAGGGTCTGGGTGCGTGTCCGGGTGCGGGTGCGGGTGCGGGTCCGGGTCCGGGTCCGGAAAAGGGTCCGGGTTCGGGTCCGCGTCCGGGTCCGTGTCCGGGTCCGGGTCAGGGTCCGGGTCAGGGTCCGGTTACAGGTCCGGGTAAGGGTCCGGGTCAGTGTCCTGGTCCGGGTCCGGGTCCGGGTAAGGGTCCGGCTCCGGCTCCGGCTCCGGGTCCGTGTCCGGGTCCGGGAAAGGGTCCGGGTCCGGGTCAGGGTCCGTGTCCGTGTCCGTGTCCGGGTCCGGGGAAGGGTCCGGGGAATGGTCCGGGGAAGGGTCCGGGTCCGGGTCCGGGGTCCGTGTCCGTGTCCGGGTCCGGGTCAGGGTCCGGGTCTGGGTCTGGGTAAGGGTCCGGGTCCGGGTCCGGGTCCGGGTCCGGGTCCGGGTAAGGGTCCGGGTCCGGATTCGGATCCGGGTCCGGGTCCGGGTAAGGGTCCGGGTCCGGGTCCTGGTCGGGGTCTGGGTCCGGGTCCGGGTCCGTGTAAGGGTCCGGGTCCGGGTCCGGGGAAGGGTCCGGGTTTGGGTCCGCGTCCGGGTCCGTGTCCGGGTCCGTGTCAGGGTCCGGGTCTGGGTCCGGGTCCGGGTCCGGTTAAGGGTCCGGGTCCGGGTCAGGGTCTGGGTCCGGGTCCGCGTCCGGGTAAGGGTTCGGGTCCGGGTCCGGGTCCGGGTAAGGGTCCGGGTCCATGTCCCTGTCCAGGTCCGGGTCTGGGTCCGGGTAAGGGTCCGGGTCCGGGTCCGGGTAAGGGTCCGGGTCCGGGTCCGGGTAAGAGTCCTGGTCTGGGTAAGGGTCCGTGTCCGGGTCCGTGTCCGTGTCCGGGTCCGGGTCCGGGTCCGGGTAAGGGTCCGGGTCCGGGTCCGTGTCCGTGTCCGTGTCCGTGTCCGGGTAAGGGTCCGGGTCTGGGTCCGTGTCCGGGTCCGGTTCCGGGTAAGGGTCCGGGTCCGGGTCCGGGTAAGGGTCCGGGTCCGGGTCCGGGTCCGGGTCCGGGTCCGGGTCCGGGAAAGTGTCCGGGTCCGGGTCCGGGTCCGGGTAAGGGTCCATGTCCGGGTCCGGGTCCGGGTCCGGGTCCGGGTCCGGGTAAGGGTCCGGGTCCGGGTCCGTGTCCGGGTACGGGTCCGGGTAAGGGTCCGGGTCTGGGTCCGGGTCCGGTTCCGGGTCCGGGTAAGGGTCCGGGTCCGGGTCCGGGTCCGGGTCCGGGAAAGGGTCTGCGTCCGGGTCCGGGTCCGGGTCCGGGTCCGGGTCCATGTAAGGGTCCGGGGAAGGGTCCGGGGAAGTGTCCGGGTCCGGGTCCGGGGTCCGGGTCCGTGTCCGGGTCCGGGTCAGGGTCCGGGTCCGGGTCCGAGTCCGGGTAAGGGTCCGCGTACGGGTCTGGGTCAGGGTCTGGGTCCGGGTCCGGGTCCGGGTAAGGGTCCGGGTCCGGGTCCGGGTCCGGGGAAGGGTCCGGGTCCGGGTCTGGGTCCGGGTCCGGGTCCGGGTCCAGGTAAGGGTCCGGGTCCGGGTCCGGTTCCGTGTCCGGGTCCGTGTCAGGGTCCGGGTCCAGGTCCGAGTCCGGGTCCGGGTAAGGGTCCGGGTAAGGCTCCGGGTCCGGGTCCGGATCTGGGTCCGGGTCTGGTTAAGGGTCCGGGTCCATGTCCAGGTAAGGGTCCGTGTCCATGTTCGGGTCCGGGTCTGGGTCCGGGTCCGGGTCCGGGTAAGGGTTCGGGTCCGGGTCCGGGTCCAGTTAAGGGTCCGGGTCCGGGTAAGGGTCCGGGTCCGGGTCCGGGTCCGGGTCCGGGTCCGGGTCAGTGTAAGTGTCCGGGTCCGGGTCCGGGTCCGGGTCTGGGTCCGGGTAAGAGTTCGGGTCCGGGTCCGGGTCCGGGTCCGGGTCCGGGTAAGGGTCCGGGTCCGGGTAAGGGTCCGGGTCCGGGTCCGGGTCCGGAAAAGGGTCCGGGTTCGGGTCCGCGTCCGGGTCCGTGTCCGGGTCCGGGTCAGGGTCCGGGTCAGGGTCCGGTTCCAGGTCCGGGTAAGGGTCCGGGTCCGTGTCCTGGTCCGGGTCCGGGTCCGGGTAAGGGTCCGGGTCCGGCTCCGGCTCCGGGTCCGGGTCTGGGAAAGGGTCCGGGTCCGGGTAAGAGTCCTGGTCTGGGTAAGGGTCCGTGTCCGGGTCCGTGTCCGTGTCCGGGTCCGGGTCCGGGTCCGGGTCCGGGTAAGGGTCCGGGTCCGGGTCCGGGTCCGTGTCCGTGTCCGTGTCCGGGTAAGTGTCCGGGTCCGGGTCCGGGTCCGGGTCCGGGTCCGGGAAAGTGTCCGGGTCCGGGTCCGGGTCCGGGTAAGGGTCCATGTCCGGGTCCGGGTCCGGGTCCGGGTCCGGGTAAGGGTCCGGGTCCGGGTCCGTGTCCGGGTACGGGTCCGGGTAAGGGTCCGGGTCTGGGTCCGGGTCCGGTTCCGGGTCCGGGTAAGGGTCCGGGTCCGGGTCCGGGTCCGGGTCCGGGTCCGGGTCCGGGAAAGGGTCCGGGTCCGTGTCCGGGTCCGGGTCCGGGTCCGGGTCCATGTAAGGGTCCGGGGAAGGGTCCGGGGAAGTGTCCGGGTCCGGGTCCGGGGTCCGGGTCCGTGTCCGGGTCCGGGTCAGGGTCCGGGTCCGGGTCCGAGTCCGGGTAAGGGTCCGCGTACGGGTCTGGGTCAGGGTCTGGGTCCGGGTCCGGGTCCGGGTAAGGGTCCGGGTCCGGGTCCGGGGAAGGGTCCGGGTCCGGGTCTGGGTCCGGGTCCGGGTCCGGGTCCAGGTAAGGGTCCGGGTCCGGGTCCGGTTCCGTGTCCGGGTCCGGGTCAGGGTCCGGGTCCAGGTCCGAGTCCGGGTCCGGGTAAGGGTCCGGGTAAGGCTCCGGGTCCGGGTCCGGATCTGGGTCCGGGTCTCGTTAAGGGTCCGGGTCCATGTCCGGGTAAGGGTCCGTGTCCATGTTCGGGTCCGGGTCCGGGTCCGGGTTCGGGTCCGGGTAAGGGTCCGGGTCCGGGTCCTGGTCCGGGTCCGGGTTCGGGTCCGGGTCCGGGTCCGGGTCCGGGTTCGGGTCCGGGTCTGGGTCCGGGTCCGGGTCCGGGTCAGGGTCCGGGTCCAGGTCCTGGTCCTGGTCCGGGTCCGGGTCCGGGGTCCGGGTCTGTGTCCGGATCCGGGTCAGGGTCCGGGTCCGAGTCCGGGTAAGGGTCCGGGTCTGGGTCTGGGTCTGGGTCCGGGTCCAGGTCTGGGTAAGGGTCCGGGTCCGGGTAAGGATCCGGGTCCGGGTCAGCTCAGGGTCAGGGTCAGGGTCCGGGTCCGGGTCCGGGTCCGTGTAAGGGTCCGGGTCCGGGTCCGGGTCCGAGTCCGGGTCCGGGTCCGGGTAAGGGTCCGGGTCCGGGTCCGGGTCCGGGTAAGGGTCCGGGTCCGGGTCCGGGTAAGGGTCCGGGTCCGGGTCCGGGTCCTGGTCCTGGTCCGGGTCCGGGTTCGGGTCCGGGTTCGGGTCCGGGTCCGGGTCCGGGTCAGGGTCCGGGTCCGGGTCCGGGTCCTGGTCCTGGTCCGGGTCCGGGTCCGGGTTCGGGTCCGGGTCCGGGTTCGGGTCCGGGTCCGGGTCCCGGTCCGGGTCAGGGTCCGGGTCCGGGTCCGGGTAAGGGTCCAGGTCTGGGACCGGGTCCGGATCCGGGTAAGGGTCCTTGTCCGGGTCCGGGTAAGGGTCCGGGTCCGGGTGCGGCTAAGGGTCTGGGTGCGTGTCCGGGTGCGGGTGCGGGTCCGGGTCCGGGTCCGGGTCCGGAAAAGGGTCCGGGTTCGGGTCCGCGTCCGGGTCCGTTTCCGGGTCCGGGTCAGGGTTCGGGTCAGGGTCCGGTTCCAGGTCCGGGTAAGGGTCCGGGTCCGTGTCCTGGTCCGGGTCCGGGTCCGGGTAAGGGTCCGGCTCCGGCTCCGGCTCCGGGTCCGGGTCCGGGTCCGGGAAAGGGTCCGGGTCCGGGTCAGGGTCCGTGTCCGTGTCCGTGTCCGGGTCCGGGGAAGGGTCCGGGGAATGGTCCGGGGAAGGGTCCGTGTCCGGGTCCGGGGTCCGTGTCCGTGTCCGGGTCCGGGTCAGGGTCCGGGTCTGGGTCTGGGTAAGGGTCCGGGTCCGGGTCCGGGTCCGGGTCCGGGTCCGGGTAAGGGTCCGGGTCCGGATTCGGATCCGGGTCCGGGTCCGGGTAAGGGTCCGGGTCCGGGTCCTGGTCGGGGTCTGGGTCCGGGTCCGGGTCCGTGTAAGGGTCCGGGTCCGGGTCCGGGGAAGGGTCCGGGTTTGGGTCCGCGTCCGGGTCCGTGTCCGGGTCCGTGTCAGGGTCCGGGTCTGGGTCCGGGTCCGGGTCCGGTTAAGGGTCCGGGTCCGGGTCAGGGTCTGGGTCTGGGTCCGCGTCCGGGTAAGGGTTCGGGTCCGGGTCCGGGTCCGGGTAAGGGTCCGGGTCCATGTCCCTGTCCAGGTCCGGGTCTGGGTCCGGGTAAGGGTCCGGGTCCGGGTCCGGGTAAGGGTCCGGGTCCGGGTCCGGGTAAGAGTCCTGGTCTGGGTAAGGGTCCGTGTCCGGGTCCGTGTCCGTGTCCGTGTCCGGGTCCGGGTCCGGGTAAGGGTCCGGGTCCGGGTCCGGGTCCGTGTCCGTGTCCGTGTCCGGGTAAGGGTCCGGGTCTGGGTCCGTGTCCGGGTCCGGTTCCGGGTAAGGGTCCGGGTCCGGGTCCGGGTAAGGGTCCGGGTCCGGGTCCGGGTCCGGGTCCGGGTCCGGGTCCGGGAAAGTGTCCGGGTCCGGGTCCGGGTCCGGGTAAGGGTCCATGTCTGGGTCCGGGTCCGGGTCCGGGTCCGGGTCCGGGTAAGGGTCCGGGTCCGGGTCCGTGTCCGGGTCCGGGTCCGGGTAAGGGTCCGGGTCTGGGTCCGGGTCCGGTTCCGGGTCCGGGTAAGGGTCCGGGTCCGGGTCCGGGTCCGGGTCCGGGAAAGGGTCTGCGTCCGGGTCCGGGTCCGGGTCCGGGTCCGGGTCCATGTAAGGGTCCGGGGAAGGGTCCGGGGAAGTGTCCGGGTCCGGGTCCGGGGTCCGGGTCCGTGTCCGGGTCCGGGTCAGGGTCCGTGTCCGTGTCCGTGTCCGGGTAAGGGTCCGGGTCTGGGTCCGTGTCCGGGTCCGGTTCCGGGTAAGGGTCCGGGTCCGGGTCCGGGTAAGGGTCCGGGTCCGGGTCCGGGTCCGGGTCCGGGTCCGGGTCCGGGAAAGTGTCCGGGTCCGGGTCCGGGTCCGGGTAAGGGTCCATGTCCGGGTCCGGGTCCGGGTCCGGGTCCGGGTCCGGGTAAGGGTCCGGGTCCGGGTCCGTGTCCGGGTACGGGTCCGGGTAAGGGTCCGGGTCTGGGTCCGGGTCCGGTTCCGGGTCCGGGTAAGGGTCCGGGTCCGGGTCCGGGTCCGGGTCCGGGAAAGGGTCTGCGTCCGGGTCCGGGTCCGGGTCCGGGTCCGGGTCCATGTAAGGGTCCGGGGAAGGGTCCGGGGAAGTGTCCGGGTCCGGGTCCGGGGTCCGGGTCCGTGTCCGGGTCCGGGTCAGGGTCCGGGTCCGGGTCCGAGTCCGGGTAAGGGTCCGCGTACGGGTCTGGGTCAGGGTCTGGGTCCGGGTCCGGGTCCGGGTAAGGGTCCGGGTCCGGGTCCGGGTCCGGGGAAGGGTCCGGGTCCGGGTCTGGGTCCGGGTCCGGGTCCGGGTCCAGGTAAGGGTCCGGGTCCGGGTCCGGTTCCGTGTCCGGGTCCGTGTCAGGGTCCGGGTCCAGGTCCGAGTCCGGGTCCGGGTAAGGGTCCGGGTAAGGCTCCGGGTCCGGGTCCGGATCTGGGTCCGGGTCTGGTTAAGGGTCCGGGTCCATGTCCAGGTAAGGGTCCGTGTCCATGTTCGGGTCCGGGTCTGGGTCCGGGTCCGGGTCCGGGTAAGGGTTCGGGTCCGGGTCCGGGTCCGGGTCCAGTTAAGGGTCCGGGTCCGGGTAAGGGTCCGGGTCCGGGTCCGGGTCCGGGTCCGGGTCCGGGTCAGTGTAAGTGTCCGGGTCCGGGTCCGGGTCCGGGTCTGGGTCCGGGTAAGAGTTCGGGTCCGGGTCCGGGTCCGGGTCCGGGTCCGGGTAAGGGTCCGGGTCCGGGTAAGGGTCCGGGTCCGGGTCCGGGTCCGGAAAAGGGTCCGGGTTCGGGTCCGCGTCCGGGTCCGTGTCCGGGTCCGGGTCAGGGTCCGGGTCAGGGTCCGGTTCCAGGTCCGGGTAAGGGTCCGGGTCCGTGTCCTGGTCCGGGTCCGGGTCCGGGTAAGGGTCCGGGTCCGGCTCCGGCTCCGGGTCCGGGTCTGGGAAAGGGTCCGGGTCCGGGTAAGAGTCCTGGTCTGGGTAAGGGTCCGTGTCCGGGTCCGTGTCCGTGTCCGGGTCCGGGTCCGGGTCCGGGTCCGGGTAAGGGTCCGGGTCCGGGTCCGGGTCCGTGTCCGTGTCCGTGTCCGGGTAAGTGTCCGGGTCCGGGTCCGGGTCCGGGTCCGGGTCCGGGAAAGTGTCCGGGTCCGGGTCCGGGTCCGGGTAAGGGTCCATGTCCGGGTCCGGGTCCGGGTCCGGGTCCGGGTCCGGGTAAGGGTCCGGGTCCGGGTCCGTGTCCGGGTACGGGTCCGGGTAAGGGTCCGGGTCTGGGTCCGGGTCCGGTTCCGGGTCCGGGTAAGGGTCCGGGTCCGGGTCCGGGTCCGGGTCCGGGTCCGGGTCCGGGAAAGGGTCCGGGTCCGTGTCCGGGTCCGGGTCCGGGTCCGGGTCCATGTAAGGGTCCGGGGAAGGGTCCGGGGAAGTGTCCGGGTCCGGGTCCGGGGTCCGGGTCCGTGTCCGGGTCCGGGTCAGGGTCCGGGTCCGGGTCCGAGTCCGGGTAAGGGTCCGCGTACGGGTCTGGGTCAGGGTCTGGGTCCGGGTCCGGGTCCGGGTAAGGGTCCGGGTCCGGGTCCGGGGAAGGGTCCGGGTCCGGGTCTGGGTCCGGGTCCGGGTCCGGGTCCAGGTAAGGGTCCGGGTCCGGGTCCGGTTCCGTGTCCGGGTCCGGGTCAGGGTCCGGGTCCAGGTCCGAGTCCGGGTCCGGGTAAGGGTCCGGGTAAGGCTCCGGGTCCGGGTCCGGATCTGGGTCCGGGTCTCGTTAAGGGTCCGGGTCCATGTCCGGGTAAGGGTCCGTGTCCATGTTCGGGTCCGGGTCCGGGTCCGGGTTCGGGTCCGGGTAAGGGTCCGGGTCCGGGTCCTGGTCCGGGTCCGGGTTCGGGTCCGGGTCCGGGTCCGGGTCCGGGTTCGGGTCCGGGTCTGGGTCCGGGTCCGGGTCCGGGTCAGGGTCCGGGTCCAGGTCCTGGTCCTGGTCCGGGTCCGGGTCCGGGGTCCGGGTCTGTGTCCGGATCCGGGTCAGGGTCCGGGTCCGAGTCCGGGTAAGGGTCCGGGTCTGGGTCTGGGTCTGGGTCCGGGTCCAGGTCTGGGTAAGGGTCCGGGTCCGGGTAAGGATCCGGGTCCGGGTCAGCTCAGGGTCAGGGTCAGGGTCCGGGTCCGGGTCCGGGTCCGTGTAAGGGTCCGGGTCCGGGTCCGGGTCCGAGTCCGGGTCCGGGTCCGGGTAAGGGTCCGGGTCCGGGTCCGGGTCCGGGTAAGGGTCCGGGTCCGGGTCCGGGTAAGGGTCCGGGTCCGGGTCCGGGTCCTGGTCCTGGTCCGGGTCCGGGTTCGGGTCCGGGTTCGGGTCCGGGTCCGGGTCCGGGTCAGGGTCCGGGTCCGGGTCCGGGTCCTGGTCCTGGTCCGGGTCCGGGTCCGGGTTCGGGTCCGGGTCCGGGTTCGGGTCCGGGTCCGGGTCCCGGTCCGGGTCAGGGTCCGGGTCCGGGTCCGGGTAAGGGTCCAGGTCTGGGACCGGGTCCGGATCCGGGTAAGGGTCCTTGTCCGGGTCCGGGTAAGGGTCCGGGTCCGGGTGCGGCTAAGGGTCTGGGTGCGTGTCCGGGTGCGGGTGCGGGTGCGGGTCCGGGTCCGGGTCCGGAAAAGGGTCCGGGTTCGGGTCCGCGTCCGGGTCCGTTTCCGGGTCCGGGTCAGGGTTCGGGTCAGGGTCCGGTTCCAGGTCCGGGTAAGGGTCCGGGTCCGTGTCCTGGTCCGGGTCCGGGTCCGGGTAAGGGTCCGGCTCCGGCTCCGGCTCCGGGTCCGGGTCCGGGTCCGGGAAAGGGTCCGGGTCCGGGTCAGGGTCCGTGTCCGTGTCCGTGTCCGGGTCCGGGGAAGGGTCCGGGGAATGGTCCGGGGAAGGGTCCGGGTCCGGGTCCGGGGTCCGTGTCCGTGTCCGGGTCCGGGTCAGGGTCCGGGTCTGGGTCTGGGTAAGGGTCCGGGTCCGGGTCCGGGTCCGGGTCCGGGTCCGGGTAAGGGTCCGGGTCCGGATTCGGATCCGGGTCCGGGTCCGGGTAAGGGTCCGGGTCCGGGTCCTGGTCGGGGTCTGGGTCCGGGTCCGGGTCCGTGTAAGGGTCCGGGTCCGGGTCCGGGGAAGGGTCCGGGTTTGGGTCCGCGTCCGGGTCCGTGTCCGGGTCCGTGTCAGGGTCCGGGTCTGGGTCCGGGTCCGGGTCCGGTTAAGGGTCCGGGTCCGGGTCAGGGTCTGGGTCTGGGTCCGCGTCCGGGTAAGGGTTCGGGTCCGGGTCCGGGTCCGGGTAAGGGTCCGGGTCCATGTCCCTGTCCAGGTCCGGGTCTGGGTCCGGGTAAGGGTCCGGGTCCGGGTCCGGGTAAGGGTCCGGGTCCGGGTCCGGGTAAGAGTCCTGGTCTGGGTAAGGGTCCGTGTCCGGGTCCGTGTCCGTGTCCGTGTCCGGGTCCGGGTCCGGGTAAGGGTCCGGGTCCGGGTCCGGGTCCGTGTCCGTGTCCGTGTCCGGGTAAGGGTCCGGGTCTGGGTCCGTGTCCGGGTCCGGTTCCGGGTAAGGGTCCGGGTCCGGGTCCGGGTAAGGGTCCGGGTCCGGGTCCGGGTCCGGGTCCGGGTCCGGGTCCGGGAAAGTGTCCGGGTCCGGGTCCGGGTCCGGGTAAGGGTCCATGTCTGGGTCCGGGTCCGGGTCCGGGTCCGGGTCCGGGTAAGGGTCCGGGTCCGGGTCCGTGTCCGGGTCCGGGTCCGGGTAAGGGTCCGGGTCTGGGTCCGGGTCCGGTTCCGGGTCCGGGTAAGGGTCCGGGTCCGGGTCCGGGTCCGGGTCCGGGAAAGGGTCTGCGTCCGGGTCCGGGTCCGGGTCCGGGTCCGGGTCCATGTAAGGGTCCGGGGAAGGGTCCGGGGAAGTGTCCGGGTCCGGGTCCGGGGTCCGGGTCCGTGTCCGGGTCCGGGTCAGGGTCCGGGTCCGGGTCCGAGTCCGGGTAAGGGTCCGCGTACGGGTCTGGGTCAGGGTCTGGGTCCGGGTCCGGGTCCGGGTAAGGGTCCGGGTCCGGGTCCGGGTCCGGGGAAGGGTCCGGGTCCGGGTCTGGGTCCGGGTCCGGGTCCGGGTCCAGGTAAGGGTCCGGGTCCGGGTCCGGTTCCGTGTCCGGGTCCGTGTCAGGGTCCGGGTCCAGGTCCGAGTCCGGGTCCGGGTAAGGGTCCGGGTAAGGCTCCGGGTCCGGGTCCGGATCTGGGTCCGGGTCTGGTTAAGGGTCCGGGTCCATGTCCAGGTAAGGGTCCGTGTCCATGTTCGGGTCCGGGTCTGGGTCCGGGTCCGGGTCCGGGTAAGGGTTCGGGTCCGGGTCCGGGTCCAGTTAAGGGTCCGGGTCCGGGTAAGGGTCCGGGTCCGGGTCCGGGTCCGGGTCCGGGTCAGTGTAAGTGTCCGGGTCCGGGTCCGGGTCCGGGTCTGGGTCCGGGTAAGAGTTCGGGTCCGGGTCCGGGTCCGGGTCCGGGTCCGGGTAAGGGTCCGGGTCCGGGTAAGGGTCCGGGTCCGGGTCCGGGTCCGGAAAAGGGTCCGGGTTCGGGTCCGCGTCCGGGTCCGTGTCCGGGTCCGGGTCAGGGTCCGGGTCAGGGTCCGGTTCCAGGTCCGGGTAAGGGTCCGGGTCCGTGTCCTGGTCCGGGTCCGGGTCCGGGTAAGGGTCCGGGTCCGGCTCCGGCTCCGGGTCCGGGTCTGGGAAAGGGTCCGGGTCCGGGTAAGAGTCCTGGTCTGGGTAAGGGTCCGTGTCCGGGTCCGTGTCCGTGTCCGGGTCCGGGTCCGGGTCCGGGTAAGGGTCCGGGTCCGGGTCCGGGTCCGTGTCCGTGTCCGTGTCCGGGTAAGTGTCCGGGTCCGGGTCCGGGTCCGGGTCCGGGTCCGGGAAAGTGTCCGGGTCCGGGTCCGGGTCCGGGTAAGGGTCCATGTCCGGGTCCGGGTCCGGGTCCGGGTCCGGGTCCGGGTAAGGGTCCGGGTCCGGGTCCGTGTCCGGGTACGGGTCCGGGTAAGGGTCCGGGTCTGGGTCCGGGTCCGGTTCCGGGTCCGGGTAAGGGTCCGGGTCCGGGTCCGGGTCCGGGTCCGGGTCCGGGTCCGGGAAAGGGTCCGGGTCCGGGTCCGGGTCCGGGTCCGGGTCCGGGTCCATGTAAGGGTCCGGGGAAGGGTCCGGGGAAGTGTCCGGGTCCGGGTCCGGGGTCCGGGTCCGTGTCCGGGTCCGGGTCAGGGTCCGGGTCCGGGTCCGAGTCCGGGTAAGGGTCCGCGTACGGGTCTGGGTCAGGGTCTGGGTCCGGGTCCGGGTCCGGGTAAGGGTCCGGGTCCGGGTCCGGGTCCGGGGAAGGGTCCGGGTCCGGGTCTGGGTCCGGGTCCGGGTCCGGGTCCAGGTAAGGGTCCGGGTCCGGGTCCGGTTCCGTGTCCGGGTCCGGGTCAGGGTCCGGGTCCAGGTCCGAGTCCAGGTCCGGGTAAGGGTCCGGGTAAGGCTCCGGGTCCGGGTCCGGATCTGGGTCCGGGTCTCGTTAAGGGTCCGGGTCCATGTCCGGGTAAGGGTCCGTGTCCATGTTCGGGTCCGGGTCCGGGTCCGGGTTCGGGTCCGGGTAAGGGTTCGGGTCCGGGTCCGGGTCCAGTTAAGGGTCCGGGTCCGGGTAAGGGTCCGGGTCCGGGTCCGGGTCCGGGTCCGGGTCCGGGTCAGTGTAAGTGTCCGGGTCCGGGTCCGGGTCCGGGTCTGGGTCCGGGTAAGAGTTCGGGTCCGGGTCCGGGTCCGGGTCCGGGTCCGGGTAAGGGTCCGGGTCCGGGTAAGGGTCCGGGTCCGGGTCCGGGTCCGGAAAAGGGTCCGGGTTCAAGTCCGCGTCCGGGTCCGTGTCCGGGTCCGGGTCAGGGTCCGTGTCAGGGTCCGGTTCCAGGTCCGGGTAAGGGTCCGGGTCCGTGTCCTGGTCCGGGTCCGGGTCCGGGTAAGGGTCCGGGTCCGGCTCCGGCTCCGGCTCCGGGTCTGGGAAAGGGTCCGGGTCCGGGTCCGGGGAAGGGTCCTGGGAATGGTCCGGGGAAGGGTCTGGGTCCGGGTCCGGGGTCCGTGTCCGTGTAAGGGTCCGGGTCCGGGTCCGGGGAAGGGTCCGGGTTTGGGTCCGCGTCCGGGTCCGTGTCCGGGTCCGTGTAAGGGTCCGGGTCTGGGTCCGGGTCCGGGTCCGGTTAAGGGTCCGGGTCCGGGTCAGGGTCTGGGTCCGGGTCCGCGTCCGGGTAAGGGTTCGGGTCCGGGTCCGGGTCCGGGTAAGGGTCCGGGTCCATGTCCCTGTCCAGGTCCGGGTCTGGGTCCGGGTACGGGTCCGGGTCCGGGTCCGGGTAAGGGTCCGCGTACGGGTCTGGGTCAGGGTCTGGGTCCGGGTCCGGGTCCGGGTAAGGGTCCGGGTCCGGGTCCGGGTCCGGGTCCGGGTCCGGGTCCGGGTCCGGGTCCAGGTCCAGGTAAGGGTCCGGGTCCGGGTCCGGTTCCGGGTCCGGTTCCGGGTAAGGGTCCGGGTCCGGGTCCGGGTCCGGGTCCGGGTCCGGGAAAGGGTCCGGGTCCGGGTCCGGGTCCGGGTCCGGGTCCGGGAAAGTGTCCGGGTCCGGGTCCGGGTCCGGGTAAGGGTCCATGTCCGGGTCCAGGTCAGGGTCCGGGTCCGGGTCCGGGTAAGGGTCCGGGTCCGGGTCCGTGTCCGGGTCCGGGTCCGGGTCCGGGTAAGGGTCCGGGTCTGGGTCCGGGTCCGGTTCCGGGTCCGGGTAAGGGTCCGGGTCCGGGTCCGGGTCCGGGTCCGGGTCCGGGAAAGGGTCCGGGTCCGGGTCCGGGTCCGGGTCCGGGTCCGGGTCCATGTAAGGGTCCGGGGAAGGGTCCGGGTCCGGGTCCGGGTCCGGGGTCCGGGTCCGTGTCCGGGTCCGGGTCAGGGTCCGGGTCCGGGTCCGAGTCCGGGTAAGGGTCCGCGTACGGGTCTGGGTCAGGGTCTGGGTCCGGGTCCGGGTCCGGGTAAGGGTCCGGGTCCGGGTCCGGGTCCGGGTCCGCGTCCGGGTCCGGGTCCGGGTCCAGGTCCAGGTAAGGGTCCGGGTCCGGTTCCGTGTCCGGGTCCGGGTCAGGGTCCGGGTCCAGGTCCGAGTCCGGGTCCGGGTAAGGGTCCGGGTAAGGCTCCGGGTCCGGGTCCGGATCTGGGTCCGGGTCTGGTTAAGGGTCTGGGTCCATGTCCGGGTAAGGGTCCGTGTCCATGTTCGGGTCCGGGTCCGGGTCCGGGTCCGGGTAAGGGTTCGGGTCCGGGTCCGGGTCCAGTTAAGGGTCCGGGTCCGGGTAAGGGTCCGGGTCCGGGTCCGGGTCCGGGTCCGGGTCCGGGTCAGGGAAAGTGTCCGGGTCCGGGTCCGGGTCCGGGTCTGGGTCCGGGTCCGGGTCCGGGTAAGGGTCCGGGTCCGGGTAAGGGTCCGGGTCCGGGTCCGGGTCCGGAAAAGGGTCCGGGTTCGGGTCCGCGTCCGGGTCCGTGTCCGGGTCCGGGTCAGGGTCCGGGTCAGGGTCCGGTTCCAGGTCCGGGTAAGGGTCCGGGTCCGTGTCCTGGTCCGGGTCCGGGTCCGGGTAAGGGTCCGGGTCCGGCTCCGGCTCCGGCTCCGGGTCTGGGAAAGGGTCCGGGTCCGGGTCCGGGGAAGGGTCCTGGGAATGGTCCGGGGAAGGGTCCGGGTCCGGGTCCGGGGTCCGTGTCCGTGTAAGGGTCCGGGTCCGGGTCCGGGGAAGGGTCCGGGTTTGGGTCCGCGTCCGGGTCCGTGTCCGGGTCCGTGTAAGGGTCCGGGTCTGGGTCCGGGTCCGGGTCCGGTTAAGGGTCCGGGTCCGGGTCAGGGTCTGGGTCCGGGTCCGCGTCCGGGTAAGGGTTCGGGTCCGGGTCCGGGTCCGGGTAAGGGTCCGGGTCCATGTCCCTGTCCAGGTCCGGGTCTGGGTCCGGGTACGGGTCCGGGTCCGGGTCCGGGTAAGGGTCCGGGTCCGGGTCCGGGTCCGGGTAAGAGTCCTGGTCTGGGTAAGGGTCCGTGTCCGGGTCCGTGTCCGGGTCCGTGTCCGGGTCCGGGTAAGGGTCCGGGTCCGGGTCCGGGTCCGGGTCCGTGTCCGTGTCCGGGTAAGGGTCCGGGTCTGGGTCCGTGTCCGGGTCCGGTTCCGGGTAAGGGTCCGGGTCCGGGTCCGGGTCCGGGTCCGGGTCCGGGAAAGGGTCCGGGTCCGGGTCCGGGTCCGGGTCCGGGTCCGGGAAAGTGTCCGGGTCCGGGTCCGGGTCCGGGTAAGGGTCCATGTCCGGGTCCAGGTCAGGGTCCGGGTCCGGGTCCGGGTAAGGGTCCGGGTCCGGGTCCGTGTCCGGGTCCGGGTCCGGGTCCGGGTCCGGGTAAGGGTCCGGGTCTGGGTCCGGGTCCGGTTCCGGGTCCGGGTAAGGGTCCGGGTCCGGGTCCGGGTCCGGGTCCGGGTCCGGGAAAGGGTCCGGGTCCGGGTCCGGGTCCGGGTCCGGGTCCGGGTCCGGGTCCATGTAAGGGTCCGGGGAAGGGTCCGGGTCCGGGTCCGGGTCCGGGGTCCGGGTCCGTGTCCGGGTCCGGGTCAGGGTCCGGGTCCGGGTCCGAGTCCGGGTAAGGGTCCGCGTACGGGTCTGGGTCAGGGTCTGGGTCCGGGTCCGGGTCCGGGTAAGGGTCCGGGTCCGGGTCCGGGTCCGGGTCCGCGTCCGGGTCCGGGTCCGGGTCCAGGTCCAGGTAAGGGTCCGGGTCCGGGTCCGGTTCCGTGTCCGGGTCCGGGTCAGGGTCCGGGTCCAGGTCCGAGTCCGGGTCCGGGTAAGGGTCCGGGTAAGGCTCCGGGTCCGGGTCCGGATCTGGGTCCGGGTCTGGTTAAGGGTCTGGGTCCATGTCCGGGTAAGGGTCCGTGTCCATGTTCGGGTCCGGGTCCGGGTCCGGGTCCGGGTAAGGGTTCGGGTCCGGGTCCGGGTCCAGTTAAGGGTCCGGGTCCGGGTAAGGGTCCGGGTCCGGGTCCGGGTCCGGGTCCGGGTCCGGGTCAGTGTAAGTGTCCGGGTCCGGGTCCGGGTCCGGGTCTGGGTCCGGGTAAGAGTTCGGGTCCGGGTCCGGGTCCGGGTCCGGGTCCGGGTAAGGGTCCGGGTCCGGGTAAGGGTCCGGGTCCGGGTCCGGGTCCGGAAAAGGGTCCGGGTTCAGGTCCGCGTCCGGGTCCGTGTCCGGGTCCGGGTCAGGGTCCGTGTCAGGGTCCGGTTCCAGGTCCGGGTAAGGGTCCGGGTCCGTGTCCTGGTCCGGGTCCGGGTCCGGGTAAGGGTCCGGGTCCGGCTCCGGCTCCGGCTCCGGGTCTGGGAAAGGGTCCGGGTCCGGGTCCGGGGAAGGGTCCTGGGAATGGTCCGGGGAAGGGTCTGGGTCCGGGTCCGGGGTCCGTGTCCGTGTAAGGGTCCGGGTCCGGGTCCGGGGAAGGGTCCGGGTTTGGGTCCGCGTCCGGGTCCGTGTCCGGGTCCGTGTAAGGGTCCGGGTCTGGGTCCGGGTCCGGGTCCGGTTAAGGGTCCGGGTCCGGGTCAGGGTCTGGGTCCGGGTCCGCGTCCGGGTAAGGGTTCGGGTCCGGGTCCGGGTCCGGGTAAGGGTCCGGGTCCATGTCCCTGTCCAGGTCCGGGTCTGGGTCCGGGTACGGGTCCGGGTCCGGGTCCGGGTAAGGGTCCGCGTACGGGTCTGGGTCAGGGTCTGGGTCCGGGTCCGGGTCCGGGTAAGGGTCCGGGTCCGGGTCCGGGTCCGGGTCCGCGTCCGGGTCCGGGTCCGGGTCCAGGTCCAGGTAAGGGTCCGGGTCCGGGTCCGGTTCCGGGTCCGGTTCCGGGTAAGGGTCCGGGTCCGGGTCCGGGTCCGGGTCCGGGTCCGGGAAAGGGTCCGGGTCCGGGTCCGGGTCCGGGTCCGGGTCCGGGAAAGTGTCCGGGTCCGGGTCCGGGTCCGGGTAAGGGTCCATGTCCGGGTCCAGGTCAGGGTCCGGGTCCGGGTCCGGGTAAGGGTCCGGGTCCGGGTCCGTGTCCGGGTCCGGGTCCGGGTCCGGGTAAGGGTCCGGGTCTGGGTCCGGGTCCGGTTCCGGGTCCGGGTAAGGGTCCGGGTCCGGGTCCGGGTCCGGGTCCGGGTCCGGGAAAGGGTCCGGGTCCGGGTCCGGGTCCGGGTCCGGGTCCGGGTCCATGTAAGGGTCCGGGGAAGGGTCCGGGTCCGGGTCCGGGTCCGGGGTCCGGGTCCGTGTCCGGGTCCGGGTCAGGGTCCGGGTCCGGGTCCGAGTCCGGGTAAGGGTCCGCGTACGGGTCTGGGTCAGGGTCTGGGTCCGGGTCCGGGTCCGGGTAAGGGTCCGGGTCCGGGTCCGGGTCCGGGTCCGCGTCCGGGTCCGGGTCCGGGTCCAGGTCCAGGTAAGGGTCCGGGTCCGGTTCCGTGTCCGGGTCCGGGTCAGGGTCCGGGTCCAGGTCCGAGTCCGGGTCCGGGTAAGGGTCCGGGTAAGGCTCCGGGTCCGGGTCCGGATCTGGGTCCGGGTCTGGTTAAGGGTCTGGGTCCATGTCCGGGTAAGGGTCCGTGTCCATGTTCGGGTCCGGGTCCGGGTCCGGGTCCGGGTAAGGGTTCGGGTCCGGGTCCGGGTCCAGTTAAGGGTCCGGGTCCGGGTAAGGGTCCGGGTCCGGGTCCGGGTCCGGGTCCGGGTCCGGGTCAGGGAAAGTGTCCGGGTCCGGGTCCGGGTCCGGGTCTGGGTCCGGGTCCGGGTCCGGGTAAGGGTCCGGGTCCGGGTAAGGGTCCGGGTCCGGGTCCGGGTCCGGAAAAGGGTCCGGGTTCGGGTCCGCGTCCGGGTCCGTGTCCGGGTCCGGGTCAGGGTCCGGGTCAGGGTCCGGTTCCAGGTCCGGGTAAGGGTCCGGGTCCGTGTCCTGGTCCGGGTCCGGGTCCGGGTAAGGGTCCGGGTCCGGCTCCGGCTCCGGCTCCGGGTCTGGGAAAGGGTCCGGGTCCGGGTCCGGGGAAGGGTCCTGGGAATGGTCCGGGGAAGGGTCCGGGTCCGGGTCCGGGGTCCGTGTCCGTGTAAGGGTCCGGGTCCGGGTCCGGGGAAGGGTCCGGGTTTGGGTCCGCGTCCGGGTCCGTGTCCGGGTCCGTGTAAGGGTCCGGGTCTGGGTCCGGGTCCGGGTCCGGTTAAGGGTCCGGGTCCGGGTCAGGGTCTGGGTCCGGGTCCGCGTCCGGGTAAGGGTTCGGGTCCGGGTCCGGGTCCGGGTAAGGGTCCGGGTCCATGTCCCTGTCCAGGTCCGGGTCTGGGTCCGGGTACGGGTCCGGGTCCGGGTCCGGGTAAGGGTCCGGGTCCGGGTCCGGGTCCGGGTAAGAGTCCTGGTCTGGGTAAGGGTCCGTGTCCGGGTCCGTGTCCGGGTCCGTGTCCGGGTCCGGGTAAGGGTCCGGGTCCGGGTCCGGGTCCGGGTCCGTGTCCGTGTCCGGGTAAGGGTCCGGGTCTGGGTCCGTGTCCGGGTCCGGTTCCGGGTAAGGGTCCGGGTCCGGGTCCGGGTCCGGGTCCGGGTCCGGGAAAGGGTCCGGGTCCGGGTCCGGGTCCGGGTCCGGGAAAGTGTCCGGGTCCGGGTCCGGGTCCGGGTAAGGGTCCATGTCCGGGTCCAGGTCAGGGTCCGGGTCCGGGTCCGGGTAAGGGTCCGGGTCCGGGTCCGTGTCCGGGTCCGGGTCCGGGTCCGGGTAAGGGTCCGGGTCTGGGTCCGGGTCCGGTTCCGGGTCCGGGTAAGGGTCCGGGTCCGGGTCCGGGTCCGGGTCCGGGTCCGGGAAAGGGTCCGGGTCCGGGTCCGGGTCCGGGTCCGGGTCCGGGTCCATGTAAGGGTCCGGGGAAGGGTCCGGGTCCGGGTCCGGGTCCGGGGTCCGGGTCCGTGTCCGGGTCCGGGTCAGGGTCCGGGTCCGGGTCCGAGTCCGGGTAAGGGTCCGCGTACGGGTCTGGGTCAGGGTCTGGGTCCGGGTCCGGGTCCGGGTAAGGGTCCGGGTCCGGGTCCGGGTCCGGGTCCGCGTCCGGGTCCGGGTCCGGGTCCAGGTCCAGGTAAGGGTCCGGGTCCGGGTCCGGTTCCGTGTCCGGGTCCGGGTCAGGGTCCGGGTCCAGGTCCGAGTCCGGGTCCGGGTAAGGGTCCGGGTAAGGCTCCGGGTCCGGGTCCGGATCTGGGTCCGGGTCTGGTTAAGGGTCTGGGTCCATGTCCGGGTAAGGGTCCGTGTCCATGTTCGGGTCCGGGTCCGGGTCCGGGTCCGGGTAAGGGTTCGGGTCCGGGTCCGGGTCCAGTTAAGGGTCCGGGTCCGGGTAAGGGTCCGGGTCCGGGTCCGGGTCCGGGTCCGGGTCCGGGTCAGGGTAAGTGTCCGGGTCCGGGTCCGGGTCCGGGTCTGGGTCCGGGTAAGAGTTCGGGTCCGGGTCCGGGTCCGGGTTCGGGTCCGGGTAAGGGTCCGGGTCCGGGTAAGGGTCCGGGTCCAGGTCCGGGTAAGGGTCCGGGTCCGGGTCCGGATAAGGGTCCGGGTCCGGGTCAGGGTCCGGGTCCGGGTAAGGGTCCGGGTCCATGTCCGGGTCCGGGTCGGGGTCCGGGTAAGGGTCCAGGTCCGGATCCGGGTCCTAGTCCGGGT
The DNA here is from genome assembly GCA_022577455.1 of Arizona elegans. NCBI lineage: Eukaryota > Metazoa > Chordata > Lepidosauria > Squamata > Colubridae > Arizona > Arizona elegans. The sequence continues at coordinate 24,041,908 of JAKOOJ010000014.1, forward strand.
CCGGGTCCGGGTCCGGTTTCGGGTAAGGGTCCGGGTCCGGGTCCGGGTAAGGGTCCGGGTCCGGGTCCGGGTAAGGGTCCGGGTCCGGTTTGGTGTCCGGGTCCGGGTAAGGGTTGGTGTCCGGGTCCGGCTCCGGGTCCGGGTAAGGGTCCGGGTCCGGGTCCGGGTCCGGGTCCGGGTCCGGGAAAGGGTCCGGGTCCGGGTCCGGGTCCGGGTCCGGGTCCGGGTCCGGGTCCATGTAAGGGTCCGGGGAAGGGTCCGGGTCCGGGTCCGGGTCCGGGGTCCGGGTCCGTGTCCGGGTCCGGGTCAGGGTCCGGGTCCGGGTCCGAGTCCGGGTAAGGGTCCGCGTACGGGTCTGGGTCAGGGTCTGGGTCCGGGTCCGGGTCCGGGTAAGGGTCCGGGTCCGGGTCCGGGTCCGGGTCCGCGTCCGGGTCCGGGTCCGGGTCCAGGTCCAGGTAAGGGTCCGGGTCCGGGTCCGGTTCCGTGTCCGGGTCTGGGTCAGGGTCCGGGTCCAGGTCCGAGTCCGGGTCCGGGTAAGGGTCCGGGTAAGGCTCCGGGTCCGGGTCCGGATCTGGGTCCGGGTCTGGTTAAGGGTCTGGGTCCATGTCCGGGTAAGGGTCCGTGTCCATGTTCGGGTCCGGGTCCGGGTCCGGGTCCGGGTAAGGGTTCGGGTCCGGGTCCGGGTCCAGTTAAGGGTCCGGGTCCGGGTAAGGGTCCGGGTCCGGGTCCGGGTCCGGGTCCGGGTCCGGGTCAGTGTAAGTGTCCGGGTCCGGGTCCGGGTCCGGGTCTGGGTCCGGGTAAGAGTTCGGGTCCGGGTCCGGGTCCGGGTCCGGGTCCGGGTAAGGGTCCGGGTCCGGGTAAGGGTCCGGGTCCGGGTCCGGGTCCGGAAAAGGGTCCGGGTTCAGGTCCGCGTCCGGGTCCGTGTCCGGGTCCGGGTCAGGGTCCGTGTCAGGGTCCGGTTCCAGGTCCGGGTAAGGGTCCGGGTCCGTGTCCTGGTCCGGGTCCGGGTCCGGGTAAGGGTCCGGGTCCGGCTCCGGCTCCGGCTCCGGGTCTGGGAAAGGGTCCGGGTCCGGGTCCGGGGAAGGGTCCTGGGAATGGTCCGGGGAAGGGTCTGGGTCCGGGTCCGGGGTCCGTGTCCGTGTAAGGGTCCGGGTCCGGGTCCGGGGAAGGGTCCGGGTTTGGGTCCGCGTCCGGGTCCGTGTCCGGGTCCGTGTAAGGGTCCGGGTCTGGGTCCGGGTCCGGGTCCGGTTAAGGGTCCGGGTCCGGGTCAGGGTCTGGGTCCGGGTCCGCGTCCGGGTAAGGGTTCGGGTCCGGGTCCGGGTCCGGGTAAGGGTCCGGGTCCATGTCCCTGTCCAGGTCCGGGTCTGGGTCCGGGTACGGGTCCGGGTCCGGGTCCGGGTAAGGGTCCGCGTACGGGTCTGGGTCAGGGTCTGGGTCCGGGTCCGGGTCCGGGTAAGGGTCCGGGTCCGGGTCCGGGTCCGGGTCCGCGTCCGGGTCCGGGTCCGGGTCCAGGTCCAGGTAAGGGTCCGGGTCCGGGTCCGGTTCCGGGTCCGGTTCCGGGTAAGGGTCCGGGTCCGGGTCCGGGTCCGGGTCCGGGTCCGGGAAAGGGTCCGGGTCCGGGTCCGGGTCCGGGTCCGGGTCCGGGAAAGTGTCCGGGTCCGGGTCCGGGTCCGGGTAAGGGTCCATGTCCGGGTCCAGGTCAGGGTCCGGGTCCGGGTCCGGGTAAGGGTCCGGGTCCGGGTCCGTGTCCGGGTCCGGGTCCGGGTCCGGGTAAGGGTCCGGGTCTGGGTCCGGGTCCGGTTCCGGGTCCGGGTAAGGGTCCGGGTCCGGGTCCGGGTCCGGGTCCGGGTCCGGGAAAGGGTCCGGGTCCGGGTCCGGGTCCGGGTCCGGGTCCGGGTCCATGTAAGGGTCCGGGGAAGGGTCCGGGTCCGGGTCCGGGTCCGGGGTCCGGGTCCGTGTCCGGGTCCGGGTCAGGGTCCGGGTCCGGGTCCGAGTCCGGGTAAGGGTCCGCGTACGGGTCTGGGTCAGGGTCTGGGTCCGGGTCCGGGTCCGGGTAAGGGTCCGGGTCCGGGTCCGGGTCCGGGTCCGCGTCCGGGTCCGGGTCCGGGTCCAGGTCCAGGTAAGGGTCCGGGTCCGGTTCCGTGTCCGGGTCCGGGTCAGGGTCCGGGTCCAGGTCCGAGTCCGGGTCCGGGTAAGGGTCCGGGTAAGGCTCCGGGTCCGGGTCCGGATCTGGGTCCGGGTCTGGTTAAGGGTCTGGGTCCATGTCCGGGTAAGGGTCCGTGTCCATGTTCGGGTCCGGGTCCGGGTCCGGGTCCGGGTAAGGGTTCGGGTCCGGGTCCGGGTCCAGTTAAGGGTCCGGGTCCGGGTAAGGGTCCGGGTCCGGGTCCGGGTCCGGGTCCGGGTCCGGGTCAGGGAAAGTGTCCGGGTCCGGGTCCGGGTCCGGGTCTGGGTCCGGGTCCGGGTCCGGGTAAGGGTCCGGGTCCGGGTAAGGGTCCGGGTCCGGGTCCGGGTCCGGAAAAGGGTCCGGGTTCGGGTCCGCGTCCGGGTCCGTGTCCGGGTCCGGGTCAGGGTCCGGGTCAGGGTCCGGTTCCAGGTCCGGGTAAGGGTCCGGGTCCGTGTCCTGGTCCGGGTCCGGGTCCGGGTAAGGGTCCGGGTCCGGCTCCGGCTCCGGCTCCGGGTCTGGGAAAGGGTCCGGGTCCGGGTCCGGGGAAGGGTCCTGGGAATGGTCCGGGGAAGGGTCCGGGTCCGGGTCCGGGGTCCGTGTCCGTGTAAGGGTCCGGGTCCGGGTCCGGGGAAGGGTCCGGGTTTGGGTCCGCGTCCGGGTCCGTGTCCGGGTCCGTGTAAGGGTCCGGGTCTGGGTCCGGGTCCGGGTCCGGTTAAGGGTCCGGGTCCGGGTCAGGGTCTGGGTCCGGGTCCGCGTCCGGGTAAGGGTTCGGGTCCGGGTCCGGGTCCGGGTAAGGGTCCGGGTCCATGTCCCTGTCCAGGTCCGGGTCTGGGTCCGGGTACGGGTCCGGGTCCGGGTCCGGGTAAGGGTCCGGGTCCGGGTCCGGGTCCGGGTAAGAGTCCTGGTCTGGGTAAGGGTCCGTGTCCGGGTCCGTGTCCGGGTCCGTGTCCGGGTCCGGGTAAGGGTCCGGGTCCGGGTCCGGGTCCGGGTCCGTGTCCGTGTCCGGGTAAGGGTCCGGGTCTGGGTCCGTGTCCGGGTCCGGTTCCGGGTAAGGGTCCGGGTCCGGGTCCGGGTCCGGGTCCGGGTCCGGGAAAGGGTCCGGGTCCGGGTCCGGGTCCGGGTCCGGGAAAGTGTCCGGGTCCGGGTCCGGGTCCGGGTAAGGGTCCATGTCCGGGTCCAGGTCAGGGTCCGGGTCCGGGTCCGGGTAAGGGTCCGGGTCCGGGTCCGTGTCCGGGTCCGGGTCCGGGTCCGGGTAAGGGTCCGGGTCTGGGTCCGGGTCCGGTTCCGGGTCCGGGTAAGGGTCCGGGTCCGGGTCCGGGTCCGGGTCCGGGTCCGGGAAAGGGTCCGGGTCCGGGTCCGGGTCCGGGTCCGGGTCCGGGTCCATGTAAGGGTCCGGGGAAGGGTCCGGGTCCGGGTCCGGGTCCGGGGTCCGGGTCCGTGTCCGGGTCCGGGTCAGGGTCCGGGTCCGGGTCCGAGTCCGGGTAAGGGTCCGCGTACGGGTCCGGGTCAGGGTCTGGGTCCGGGTCCGGGTCCGGGTAAGGGTCCGGGTCCGGGTCCGGGTCCGGGTCCGCGTCCGGGTCCGGGTCCGGGTCCAGGTCCAGGTAAGGGTCCGGGTCCGGGTCCGGTTCCGTGTCCGGGTCCGGGTCAGGGTCCGGGTCCAGGTCCGAGTCCGGGTCCGGGTAAGGGTCCGGGTAAGGCTCCGGGTCCGGGTCCGGATCTGGGTCCGGGTCTGGTTAAGGGTCTGGGTCCATGTCCGGGTAAGGGTCCGTGTCCATGTTCGGGTCCGGGTCCGGGTCCGGGTCCGGGTAAGGGTTCGGGTCCGGGTCCGGGTCCAGTTAAGGGTCCGGGTCCGGGTAAGGGTCCGGGTCCGGGTCCGGGTCCGGGTCCGGGTCCGGGTCAGGGTAAGTGTCCGGGTCCGGGTCCGGGTCCGGGTCTGGGTCCGGGTAAGAGTTCGGGTCCGGGTCCGGGTCCGGGTTCGGGTCCGGGTAAGGGTCCGGGTCCGGGTAAGGGTCCGGGTCCAGGTCCGGGTAAGGGTCCGGGTCCGGGTCCGGATAAGGGTCCGGGTCCGGGTCAGGGTCCGGGTCCGGGTAAGGGTCCGGGTCCATGTCCGGGTCCGGGTCGGGGTCCGGGTAAGGGTCCAGGTCCGGATCCGGGTCCTAGTCCGGGTCCGGGTCCGGGTCCGGTTTCGGGTAAGGGTCCGGGTCCGGGTCCGGGTAAGGGTCCGGGTCCGGGTCCGGGTAAGGGTCCGGGTCCGGTTTGGTGTCCGGGTCCGGGTAAGGGTTGGTGTCCGGGTCCGGCTCCGGGTCCGGGTCCGGGTCCGGGTCCAGGTAAGGGTCTGGGTCCTGGTCCGGGTAAGGGTCCGGATCCGGGTAAGGGTCCGTGTCCGCGTAAGGGTCCGGGTCCATGTCCGGGTCCGGGTCCGGATCCGGGTAAGGGTCCGTGTACGGGTCCGGGTAAGGGTCCGGGTCCGGATCTGGGTCCGGGTCAGGGTAAGGGTCCGGGTCCTGGTCCGGGTCCGGGTCCGGGTAGGAGTTCGGGTCCGGGTCCGGGTCCGGTTCCGGGTCCGGGTCCGGGTAAGGGTCCGGGTCCGGGTCCGGGTCCGGGTAAGGGTCCGGGTCCGGGTCCGGGTAAGGGTCCGTGTCCATGTCCGGGTCCGGGTCCGGGTCCGGGTCCGGGTCCGGGTCCGGGTAAGGGTTCGGGTCCGGGTCCGGGTCCGGGTCCGGGTAAGGGTCCGGGTCCGGGTCCCGGTAAGGGTCTGGGTCCGGATCCGTGTCCGGGCAAAGGTCCGGGTCCAGGTCCGGGTAAGGGTCCGTGTCCGTGTCCGTGTCCGGGTCCGTGTCCGGGTAAGGGTCCGGGTCCGGGTCCGGCTCCGGGTCCGGGTCCGGGAAAGGGTCCGGGTCCGGGTCAGGGTCCGGGTCCGGGTCAGGGTCAGAGTTAGGGTCAGGGTCAGAGTCATGGCACGGATCCGGGTCCGGGTCCGGGTAAGGGTCCAGGTCCGCGTCCGTGTATGGGTCCGGGTCCGGGTCCGGGTCTGGGTAAGTGTCCAGGTCCGGGTCAGGGTCAGGGTCAGGGTCAGGGTCCGGGTCCGTGTAAGGGTCCGGGTCCGGGTCCGGGTCCGGGTCCGGGTCCGGGTCCGAGTCCGGGTCCGGGCAAGGGTCCGGGTCCGGGTCCCGGTAAGGGTCCGGGTCCGGATCCGGGTCCGGGTAAAGGTCCGGGTCCAGGTCCGGGTCCGGGTCCGGGTCCGGGTCCGGGTAAGGGTCCGGGTCCGGGTCCGGGTCTGGGTAAGGGTCCGGGTCCGTGTCCGGGTCCGGGTGCGGCTAAGGGTCTGGGTGCGTGTCCGGGTGCGGGTGCGGGTGCGGGTCCGGGTCCGGGTCTGGAAAAGGGTCCGGGTTCGGGTCCGCGTCCGGGTCCGTGTCCGGGTCCGGGTCAGGGTCCGGGTCAGGGTCCGGTTCCAGGTCCGGTTAAGGGTCCGGGTCCGTGTCCGTGTCCGGGTCCGGGTAAGGGTCCGGGTCCGGGTCCGGCTCCGGGTCCAGGTCCGGGAAAGGGTCCGGGTCAGGGTCCGTGTCCGTGTCCGGGTCCGGGGAAGGGTCCGGGGAATGGTCCGGGGAAGGGTCCGGGTCCGGGTCCAGGGTCCGTGTCCGTTTCCGGGTCCGGGTCAGGGTCTGGGTCCGGGTCCGGGTCCGGGTAAGTGTCCGGGTCGGGGTCTGGGTCCGGGTCGGGGTCCGGGTCCGGGTCCGGGTCTGGGTAAGAGTCCGGGTCCGGGTCCGGGTCCGGGTCCGGGTCCGGGTAAGGGTCCGGGTCCGGGTCCGGATCCGGATCCAGGTCCGGGTAAGGGTCCGGGTCCGGGTCCTGATCGGGGTTTGGGTCCGCGTCCAGGTCCGTGTCCGGGTCCGTGTCAGGGTCCGGGTCTGGGTCCGGGTCCGGGTCCGGTTAAGGGTCCGGGTCCGGGTCAGGGTCTGGGTCCGCGTCCGGGTAAGGGTCCGGGTCCGGGTCCGGGTCCGGGTAAGGGTCCGGGTCCATGTCCCTGTCCAGGTCCGGGTCCGGGTAAGGGTCCGGGTCCGGGTCCGGGTAAGGGTGCGGGTCCGGGTCCGGGTAAGTGTCCTGGTCCGGGTAAGGGTCCGTGTCCGGGTCCGTGTCCGTGTCCGTGTCCGGGTCCGGGTAAGGGTCCGGGTCCGGGTCCGGGTCCGGGTCCGGGTAAGGGTCCGGGTCTGGGTCCGGGTCCGGTTCCGGTTCCGGGTAAGGGTCCGGTTCCGGGTCCGGGTAAGGGTCCGGGTCCGGGTCCGGGTCCGGGTCCGGGTCCGGGAAAGGGTCTGGGTCCGGGTCCGGGTCCGGGTCCGGGTAAGGGTCTGTGTCCGGGTCCGGGTCAGGGTCCGGGTCCGGGTCCGGGTAAGGGTCCGGGTCCGGGTCCGTGTCCGGGTCCGGGTCCGGGTAAGGGTCCGGGTCTGGGTCCGGGTCCGGTTCCGGGTCCGGGTAAGGGTCCGGGTCCGGGTCCGGGTCCGGGTCCGGGTCCGGGAAAGGGTCCGGGTCCGGGTCCGGGTCCGGGTCCATGTAAGGGTCCGGGGAAGGGTCCGGGGAAGTGTCCGGGTCCGGGTCCGGGTCCGTGTCCGGGTCTGGTTAAGGGTCCGGGTCCATGTCCGGGTAAGGGTCCGTGTCCATGTTCGTGTCCGGGTCCGGGTCCGGGTCCGGGTCCGGGTCCGGGTCCAGGTAAGGGTTCGGGTCTGGGTCCGGGTCCAGGTAAGGGTCCGGGTCCGGGTCCGGGTAAGGGTCCGGGTCCGGGTCCGGGTCCGGGTCCGGGTCCGGGTCCGGGTCAGGGTAAGGGTCCGGGTCCGGGTCTGGGTCTGAGTCCGGGTAAGAGTTCGGGTCCGGGTCCGGGTCCGGGTCCGGGTCCGGGTCCGGGTAAGGGTCCGGGTCCGGGTAAGGGTCCGGGTCCGGGTCCAGGTAAGGGTCCGGGTCCGGGTCCGGGTAAGGGTCCGGGTCCGGGTCAGGGTCCGGGTCCGGGTAAGGGTCCGGGTCCATGTCCGGGTCCGGGTCGGGGTCCGGGTAAGGGTCCAGGTCCGGATCCGGGTCCTAGTCCGGGTCCGGGTCCGGGTCCAGGTTCGGGTAAGGGTCCGGGTCCGGCTCCGGGTAAGGGTCCGGGTCCGGGTCCGGGTAAGGGTCCGGGTCCGGGTTGGTGTCCGGGTCCGGGTAAGGGTTCGTGTCCGGGTCCGGGTCCGGGTCCGGGTCCGGGTCCGGGTCCGGGTCCAGGTAAGGGTCTGGGTCCTGGTCTGGGTAAGGGTCCGGATCCGGGTAAGGGTCCGTGTCCGGGTAATGGTCCGGGTCCATGTCCGGGTCCGGGTCCGGATCCGGGTATGGGTCCGTGTACGGGTCCGGGTAAGGGTCCGGGTCCGGGTCAGGGTAAGGGTCCGGGTCCTGGTCCGGGTCCGGGTCCGGGTAGGAGTTCGGGTCCGGGTCCGGGTCCGGGTCAGGGTCCGGGTCCGGGTAAGGGTCCGGGTCCGGGTCCGGGTAAGGGTCCGGGTCCGGGTCCGGGTAAGGGTCCGTGTCCATGTCCGGGTAAGGGTCCGGGTCCGGGTTCGTGTCCGGTCCGGGTAAGGTTTCGGGTCCGGGTCCGGGTCCGGGTCCGGGTCCGGGTCCGGGTCCAGGTAAGGGTCCGGGTCCTGGTCCGGGTAAGGGTCCGGATCCGGGTAAGAGTTCGGGTACGGGTCCGGGTCCGGGTCCGGGTCCGGGTCCGGGTCCGGGTAAGGGTCCGGGTACGGGTACGGGTAAGGGTCCGTGTCCATGTCCGGGTCCGGGTCCTGGTCCGGGTCCGGGTCCGGGTCAGGGTAAGGGTAAGGGTCCGGGTCCGGGTCCGGGTCCGGGTCCGGGTAAGAGTTCGGGTCCGGGTCCGGGTCCGGGTCCGGGTCCGGGTAAGGGTCCGGGTCCGGGTAAGTGTCCGGGTCCAGGTCCGGGAAAGGGTCCGGGTCCGGGTCCGGGTCCGGGTAAGGGTCCGGGTCCGGGTCAGAGTCCGGGTCCGGGTAAGGGTCCGGGTCCATGTCCGGGTCCGGGTCGGGGTCCGGGTAAGGGTCCAGGTCCGGATCCGAATCCGGGTCCGAGTACGGGTCCGGGTCCGGGTCCGGGTCCGGGTTCGGGTAAGGGTCCGGGTCCGGGTCCGGGTAAGGGTCCGGGTCCGGGTCCGGGTCCGGGTAAGGGTCCGGGTCCGGGTCAGGGTCCGGGTCCGGGTAAGGGTCCGGGTCCATGTCCGGGTCCTGGTCGGGTTCCGGGTAAGGGTCCAGGTCCGGATCCGGGTCCTAGTCCGGGTCCGGGTCCGGGTCCGGGTAAGGGTTCGGGTCCGGGTCCGGGTCCGGGTCCGGGTAAGGGTTCGGGTCCGGGTCCGGGTCCGGGTCCGGGTAAGGGTCCGGGTCCGGGTCCGGGTAAGGGTCCGGGTCCGCGTCGGGGTCTGGGTCCGGGTCCGGGTCCGGGTCAGGGTAAGGGTCCGGGTCCGGGTCAGGGTCTGGGTCCGGGTCCGCGTCCGGGTAAGGGTCCGGGTCCGGGTCCGGGTCCGGGTAAGGTTCCGGGTCCATGTCCCTGTCCAGGTCCGGGTCCGGGTAAGGGTCCGGGACCGGGTCCGGGTAAGGGTCCGGGTCTGGGTCCGGGTCCGGGTAAGGGTCCGTGTCAGGGTCCGGGTCCGGGTAAGGGTCCGGGTCCGGGTTCGGGTAAGGGTCTGGGTCCATGTCCGGGTCCGGGTCCGGGTCCGGGTCCGGGTCCGGGTAAGGGTTCGGGTCCGGGTCCGGGTCCGGGTCCGGGTCCGGGTCCGGGTCCGGGTAAGGGTCCGGGTCCGGGTCCGGGTCCGGGTTTGGGTCCGGGTCCGTGTAAGGGTCCGGGTCCGGGTCCGTGTAAGAGTCCGGGTCCGGGTCCGGGTCCGGGTCTGGGTCCGGGTCCGGGTCCGGATAAGGGTCCGGGTCCGGGTCCGGGTCCGGGTCCGGGTCCGGATAAGAGTCCGGGTCCATGTCCGGGTCCGGGTCCGGGTCCGGGTCCGGGTAAGGGTCCGGGTCCGGGTCCGGGTCCGGGTCCGGGTCCGGGTCTGGGTCCAGGTAAGGGTCCGGGTAAGGGTCCGGGTCCTGGTCCAGGTAAGGGTCCGGGTCCAGGTCTGGGTCCGGGTAAGGGTCCGGGTCCGGGTCCGGGTCCAGGTCCGGGTCTTGGTCCGGGTCCGGGTAAGGGTCCGGGTCCATGTCTGGATCCGGGTCCGGGTCCGGGTAAAGGTCCGGGTCCGGGTCCGGGTCCGGGTCCGGGTTTGGGTCCGGGTCCGTGTAAGGGTCCGGGTCCGGGTCCGTGTAAGGGTCCGGGTCCGGGTCCGGGTCCGGGTCTGGGTCCGGGTCCGGGTCCGGATAAGGGTCCGGGTCCGGGTCCGGGTCCGGGTCCGGGTCCGGATAATAGTCCGGGTCCATGTCCGGGTCCGGGTCCGGGTCCGGGTCCGGGTAAGGGTCCGGGTCCGGGTCCGGGTCCGGGTTCGGGTCCGGGTCCGGGTCCGGGTCCGGGTAAGGGTCCGGGTCCGGGTAAGGGTCCGGGTCCGCGTCGGGGTCTGGGTCCGGGTCCGGGTCCGGGTCCGGGTCCGGGTCAGGGTAAGGGTCCGGGTCCGGGTCAGGGTCGGGGTCCGGGTAAGGGTCCGGGTAAGGGTCCGTGTCCGTGTCCGTGTCCGGGTCTGGGTCCGGGTCCGGGTCCGGGTAAGGGTCCGGTCCGTGTCCGGGTCCGGGTCCAGGTCTGGGTCCGGGTCCGGGTAAGGGTCCGGGTCCGGGTCCAGGTCCGGGTCCGGGTAAGGGTCCGGGTCCTGGTCCGTGTAAGGGTCCGGGGAAGGGTCCGGGTCCGGGTCCGGGGAAGGGTCCAGGTCTGGGTCTGGGTCCGGGTCTGGGTAAGGGTCCGGGTCCGGGTCCGGGTCCGGGTCCGGGTCCGGGTAAGGGTCCAGGTCCATGTCCGGGTCTGGGTCCGGATCCGGGTAAGGGTCCGTGTCTGGGTCCGGGTAAGGGTCCGGGTCCGTGTCCGTGTCCGTGTCCGGGTCCGGGTTCGGGTCCGGGTCCGGGTCCTGGTCCTGGTCCGGGTCCGGGTTCGGGTCCGGGTCCGGGTTTGGGTCCGTGTCCGTGTCCGGGTCCGGGTCAGGGTCCGGGTCCGGGTCCTGGTCCTGGTCTGGGTCCGGGTTCGGGTCCGGGTCCGGGTCCGGGTAAGGGTCCGGGTCCGGGTCCGGCTCCGGCTCCGGGTCCGGGTCCGGGAAAGGGTCCGGGTCCGGGTCAGGGTCCGGGTCAGGGTCCGGGTCCGGGTAAAGGTCCGGGTCCGTGTCTGGGTCCGGGTCCGGGTGCAGCTAAGGGTCCGGGTGCGGGTCCGGGTGCGGGTGGGGGTCTGGGTGGGTGTCCGGGTCCGGGTCCATGTCAGGGTCCGGGTCTTTGTAAGGGTCCGGGTCCGAGTCCGGGTCCGGGTCCGGGTAAGGGTGCGGGTCCGGGTCCGGGTAAGGGTCCGGGTCCGGGTCCTGGTCCGGGTCCGGGTTCGGGTCCGGGTCCGGGTCCGGGTTCGGGTCCGGGTCTGGGTCCGGGTCCGGGTCCGGGTCAGGGTCCGGGTCCAGGTCCTGGTCCTGGTCCGGGTCCGGGGTCCGGGTCTGTGTCCGGATCCGGGTCAGGGTCCGGGTCCGAGTCCGGGTAAGGGTCCGGGTCTGGGTCTGGGTCTGGGTCCGGGTCCAGGTCTGGGTAAGGGTCCGGGTCCGGGTAAGGATCCGGGTCCGGGTCAGCTCAGGGTCAGGGTCAGGGTCCGGGTCCGGGTCCGTGTAAGGGTCCGGGTCCGGGTCCGGGTCCGAGTCCGGGTCCGGGTCCGGGTAAGGGTCCGGGTCCGGGTCCGGGTCCGGGTAAGTGTCCGGGTCCGGGTCCGGGTAAGGGTCCGGGTCCGGGTCCGGGTCCTGGTCCTGGTCCGGGTCCGGGTTCGGGTCCGGGTTCGGGTCCGAGTCCGGGTCCGGGTCAGGGTCCGGGTCCGGGTCCGGGTCCTGGTCCTGGTCCGGGTCCGGGTCCGGGTTCGGGTCCGGGTCCGGGTTCGGGTCCGGGTCCGGGTCCCGGTCCGGGTCAGGGTCCGGGTCCGGGTCCGGGTAAGGGTCCAGGTCTGGGACCGGGTCCGGATCCGGGTAAGGGTCCTTGTCCGGGTCCGGGTAAGGGTCCGGGTCCGGGTGCGGCTAAGGGTCTGGGTGCGTGTCCGGGTGCGGGTGCGGGTGCGGGTCCGGGTCCGGGTCCGGAAAAGGGTCCGGGTTCGGGTCCGCGTCCGGGTCCGTGTCCGGGTCCGGGTCAGGGTCCGGGTCAGGGTCCGGTTTCAGGTCCGGGTAAGGGTCCGGGTCCGTGTCCTGGTCCGGGTCCGGGTCCGGGTAAGGGTCCGGCTCCGGCTCCGGCTCCGGCTCCGGGTCCGGGTCCGGGTCCGGGAAAGGGTCCGGGTCCGGGTCCGGGTCCGGGTCCGGGTAAGGGTCCGGGTCTGGGTCCGGGTCCGGTTCCGGTTCCGGGTAAGGGTCCGGGTCCGGGTCCGGGTAAGGGTCCGGGTCCGGGTCCGGGTCCGGGTCCGGGTCCGGGAAAGGGTCTGGGTCCGGGTCCGGGTCCGGGTCCGGGTAAGGGTCTGTGTCCGGGTCCGGGTCAGGGTCCGGGTCCGGGTCCGGGTAAGGGTCCGGGTCCGGGTCCGTGTCCGGGTCCGGGTCCGGGTAAGGGTCCGGGTCTGGGTCCGGGTCCGGTTCCGGGTCCGGGTAAGGGTCCGGGTCCGGGTCCGGGTCCGGGTCCGGGTCCGGGAAAGGGTCCGGGTCCGGGTCCGGGTCCGGGTCCATGTAAGGGTCCGGGGAAGGGTCCGGGGAAGTGTCCGGGTCCGGGTCCGGGTCCGTGTCCGGGTCCGGGTCAGGGTCCGGGTCCGAGTCCGGGTAAGGGTCCGGGTCCGGGTCTGGGTCCGGGTCCGGGTCCGGGTAAGGGTCCGGGTCCGGGTCCGGGTCCGGGTCCGGGTCCGGGTCCGGGTCCAGGTAAGGGTCCGGGTCCGGGTCCGGTTCCGTGTCCGGGTCCGGGTCAGTGTCCAGGTCCAGGTCCGAGTCCGGGTCCGGGTAAGGGTCCGGGTCTGTGTCCGGGTCTGGTTAAGGGTCCGGGTCCATGTCCGGGTAAGGGTCCGTGTCCATGTTCGTGTCCGGGTCCGGGTCCGGGTCCAGGTAAGGCTTCGGGTCTGGGTCCGGGTCCAGGTAAGGGTCCGGGTCCGGGTCCGGGTAAGGGTCCGGGTCCGGGTCCGGGTCCGGGTCCGGGTCCGGGTCCGGGTCAGGGTAAGGGTCCGGGTCCGGGTCTGGGTCTGAGTCCGGGTAAGAGTTCGGGTCCGGGTCCGGGTCCGGGTCTGGGTCCGGGTCCGGGTAAGGGTCCGGGTCCGGGTAAGGGTCCGGGTCCGGGTCCAGGTAAGGGTCCGGGTCCGGGTCCGGGTAAGGGTCCGGGTCCGGGTCAGGGTCCGGGTCCGGGTAAGGGTCCGGGTCCATGTCCGGGTCCGGGTCGGGGTCCGGGTAAGGGTCCAGGTCCGGATCCGGGTCCTAGTCCGGGTCCGGGTCCGGGTCCAGGTTCGGGTAAGGGTCCGGGTCCGGCTCCGGGTAAGGGTCCGGGTCCGGGTCCGGGTAAGGGTCCGGGTCCGGGTTGGTGTCCGGGTCCGGGTAAGGGTTCGTGTCCGGGTCCGGGTCCGGGTCCGGGTCCGGGTCCGGGTCCGGGTCCAGGTAAGGGTCTGGGTCCTGGTCTGGGTAAGGGTCCGGATCCGGGTAAGGGTCCGTGTCCGGGTAATGGTCCGGGTCCATGTCCGGGTCCGGGTCCGGATCCGGGTATGGGTCCGTGTACGGGTCCGGGTAAGGGTCCGGGTCCGGGTCAGGGTAAGCGTCCGGGTCCTGGTCCGGGTCCGGGTCCGGGTAGGAGTTCGGGTCCGGGTCCGGGTCCGGGTCCGGGTCCGGGTCCGGGTAAGGGTCCGGGTCCGGGTCCGGGTAAGGGTCCGGGTCCGGGTCCGGGTAAGGGTCCGTGTCCATGTCCGGGTAAGGGTCCGGGTCCGGGTTCGTGTCCGGTCCGGGTAAGGTTTCGTGTCCGGGTCCGGGTCCGGGTCCAGGTCCGGGTCCGGGTCCGGGTCCAGGTAAGGGTCCGGGTCCTGGTCCGGGTAAGGGTCCGGATCCGGGTAAGAGTTCGGGTACGGGTCCGGGTCCGGGTCCGGGTCCGGGTCCGGGTCCGGGTAAGGGTCCGGGTACGGGTACGGGTAAGGGTCCGTGTCCATGTCCGGGTCCGGGTCCTGGTCCGGGTCCGGGTCCGGGTCAGGGTAAGGGTAAGGGTCCGGGTCCGGGTCCGGGTCCGGGTCCGGGTAAGAGTTCGGGTCCGGGTCCGGGTCCGGGTCCGGGTCCGGGTAAGGGTCCGGGTCCGGGTAAGTGTCCGGGTCCAGGTCCGGGAAAGGGTCCGGGTCCGGGTCCGGGTCCGGGTAAGGGTCCGGGTCCGGGTCAGAGTCCGGGTCCGGGTAAGGGTCCGGGTCCATGTCCGGGTCCGGGTCGGGGTCCGGGTAAGGGTCCAGGTCCGGATCCGAATCCGGGTCCGAGTACGGGTCCGGGTCCGGGTCCGGGTCCGGGTTCGGGTAAGGGTCCGGGTCCGGGTCCGGGTAAGGGTCCGGGTCCGGGTCCGGGTCCGGGTAAGGGTCCGGGTCCGGGTCAGGGTCCGGGTCCGGGTAAGGGTCCGGGTCCATGTCCGGGTCCTGGTCGGGTTCCGGGTAAGGGTCCAGGTCCGGATCCGGGTCCTAGTCCGGGTCCGGGTCCGGGTCCGGGTAAGGGTTCGGGTCCGGGTCCGGGTCCGGGTCCGGGTAAGGGTTCGGGTCCGGGTCCGGGTCCGGGTCCGGGTAAGGGTCCGGGTCCGGGTCCGGGTAAGGGTCCGGGTCCGCGTCGGGGTCTGGGTCCGGGTCCGGGTCCGGGTCAGGGTAAGGGTCCGGGTCCGGGTCAGGGTCTGGGTCCGGGTCCGCGTCCGGGTAAGGGTCCGGTTCCGGGTCCGGGTCCGGGTAAGGTTCCGGGTCCATGTCCCTGTCCAGGTCCGGGTCCGGGTAAGGGTCCGGGACCGGGTCCGGGTAAGGGTCCGGGTCCGGGTCCGGGTCCGGGTAAGGGTCCGTGTCAGGGTCCGGGTCCGGGTAAGGGTCCGGGTCCGGGTTCGGGTAAGGGTCTGGGTCCATGTCCGGGTCCGGGTCCGGGTCCGGGTCCGGGTCCGGGTAAGGGTTCGGGTCCGGGTCCGGGTCCGGGTCCGGGTCCGGGTCCGGGTCCGGGTAAGGGTCCGGGTCCGGGTCCGGGTCCGGGTTTGTGTCCGGGTCCGTGTAAGGGTCCGGGTCCGGGTCCGTGTAAGGGTCCGGGTCCGGGTCCGGGTCCGGGTCTGGGTCCGGGTCCGGGTCCGGATAAGGGTCCGGGTCCGGGTCCGGGTCCGGGTCCGGGTCCGGATAAGAGTCCGGGTCCATGTCCGGGTCCGGGTCCGGGTCCGGGTCCGGGTAAGGGTCCGGGTCCGGGTCCGGGTCCGGGTCCGGGTCCGGGTCTGGGTCCAGGTAAGGGTCCGGGTAAGGGTCCGGGTCCTGGTCCAGGTAAGGGTCCGGGTCCAGGTCTGGGTCCGGGTAAGGGTCCGGGTCCGGGTCCGGGTCCAGGTCCGGGTCTTGGTCCGGGTCCGGGTAAGGGTCCGGGTCCATGTCTGGATCCGGGTCCGGGTCCGGGTAAAGGTCCGGGTCCGGGTCCGGGTCCGGGTCCGGGTCCGGGTTTGGGTCCGGGTCCGTGTAAGGGTCCGGGTCCGGGTCCGTGTAAGGGTCCGGGTCCGGGTCCGGGTCCGGGTCTGGGTCCGGGTCCGGGTCCGGATAAGGGTCCGGGTCCGGGTCCGGGTCCGGGTCCGGGTCCGGATAATAGTCCGGGTCCATGTCCGGGTCCGGGTCCGGGTCCGGGTCCGGGTAAGGGTCCGGGTCCGGGTCCGGGTCCGGGTTCGGGTCCGGGTCCGGGTCCGGGTCCGGGTAAGGGTCCGGGTCCGGGTAAGGGTCCGGGTCCGCGTCGGGGTCTGGGTCCGGGTCCGGGTCCGGGTCCGGGTCCGGGTCAGGGTAAGGGTCCGGGTCCGGGTCAGGGTCGGGGTCCGGGTAAGGGTCCGGGTAAGGGTCCGTGTCCGTGTCCGTGTCCGGGTCTGGGTCCGGGTCCGGGTCCGGGTAAGGGTCCGGTCCGTGTCCGGGTCCGGGTCCAGGTCTGGGTCCGGGTCCGGGTAAGGGTCCGGGTCCGGGTCCAGGTCCGGGTCCGGGTAAGGGTCCGGGTCCTGGTCCGTGTAAGGGTCCGGGGAAGGGTCCGGGTCCGGGTCCGGGGAAGGGTCCAGGTCTGGGTCTGGGTCCGGGTCCGGGTAAGGGTCCGGGTCCGGGTCCGGGTCCGGGTCCGGGTCCGGGTAAGGGTCCAGGTCCATGTCCGGGTCTGGGTCCGGATCCGGGTAAGGGTCCGTGTCTGGGTCCGGGTAAGGGTCCGGGTCCGTGTCCGTGTCCGTGTCCGGGTCCGGGTTCGGGTCCGGGTCCGGGTCCTGGTCCTGGTCCGGGTCCGGGTTCGGGTCCGGGTCCGGGTTTGGGTCCGTGTCCGTGTCCGGGTCCGGGTCAGGGTCCGGGTCCGGGTCCTGGTCCTGGTCTGGGTCCGGGTTCGGGTCCGGGTCCGGGTCCGGGTAAGGGTCCGGGTCCGGGTCCGGCTCCGGCTCCGGGTCCGGGTCCGGGAAAGGGTCCGGGTCCGGGTCAGGGTCCGGGTCCGGGTCCGGGTCCGGGTAAAGGTCCGGGTCCGTGTCTGGGTCCGGGTCCGGGTGCAGCTAAGGGTCCGGGTGCGGGTCCGGGTGCGGGTGGGGGTCTGGGTGGGTGTCCGGGTCCGGGTCCATGTCAGGGTCCGGGTCTTTGTAAGGGTCCGGGTCCGAGTCCGGGTCCGGGTCCGGGTAAGGGTGCGGGTCCGGGTCCGGGTAAGGGTCCGGGTCCGGGTCCTGGTCCGGGTCCGGGTTCGGGTCCGGGTCCGGGTCCGGGTTCGGGTCCGGGTCTGGGTCCGGGTCCGGGTCCGGGTCAGGGTCCGGGTCCAGGTCCTGGTCCTGGTCCGGGTCCGGGGTCCGGGTCTGTGTCCGGATCCGGGTCAGGGTCCGGGTCCGAGTCCGGGTAAGGGTCCGGGTCTGGGTCTGGGTCTGGGTCCGGGTCCAGGTCTGGGTAAGGGTCCGGGTCCGGGTAAGGATCCGGGTCCGGGTCAGCTCAGGGTCAGGGTCAGGGTCCGGGTCCGGGTCCGTGTAAGGGTCCGGGTCCGGGTCCGGGTCCGAGTCCGGGTCCGGGTCCGGGTAAGGGTCCGGGTCCGGGTCCGGGTCCGGGTAAGGGTCCGGGTCCGGGTCCGGGTAAGGGTCCGGGTCCGGGTCCGGGTCCTGGTCCTGGTCCGGGTCCGGGTTCGGGTCCGGGTTCGGGTCCGGGTCCGGGTCAGGGTCCGGGTCCGGGTCCGGGTCCTGGTCCTGGTCCGGGTCCAGGTCCGGGTTCGGGTCCGGGTCCGGGTTCGGGTCCGGGTCCGGGTCCCGGTCCGGGTCAGGGTCCGGGTCCGGGTCCGGGTAAGGGTCCAGGTCTGGGACCGGGTCCGGATCCGGGTAAGGGTCCTTGTCCGGGTCCGGGTAAGGGTCCGGGTCCGGGTGCGGCTAAGGGTCTGGGTGCGTGTCCGGGTGCGGGTGCGGGTGCGGGTCCGGGTCCGGGTCCGGAAAAGGGTCCGGGTTCGGGTCCGCGTCCGGGTCCGTGTCCGGGTCCGGGTCAGGGTCCGGGTCAGGGTCCGGTTCCAGGTCCGGGTAAGGGTCCGGGTCCGTGTCCTGGTCCGGGTCCGGGTCCGGGTAAGGGTCCGGCTCCGGCTCCGGCTCCGGCTCCGGGTCCGGGTCCGGGAAAGGGTCCGGGTCCGGGTCAGGGTCCGTGTCCGTGTCCGTGTCCGGGTCCGGGGAAGGGTCCGGGGAATGGTCCGGGGAAGGGTCCGGGTCCGGGTCCAGGGTCCGTGTCCGTGTCCGGGTCCGGGTCAGGGTCCGGGTCTGGGTCTGGGTAAGGGTCCGGGTCCGGGTCCGGGTCCGGGTCCGGGTAAGGGTCCGGGTCCGGATTCGGATCCGGGTCCGGGTCCGGGTAAGGGTCCGGGTCCGGGTCCTGGTCGGGGTCTGGGTCCGGGTCCGGGTCCGTGTAAGGGTCCGGGTCCGGGTCCGGGGAAGGGTCCGGGTTTGGGTCCGCGTCCGGGTCCGTGTCCGGGTCCGTGTCAGGGTCCGGGTCTGGGTCCGGGTCCGGGTCCGGTTAAGGGTCCGGGTCCGGGTCAGGGTCTGGGTCCGGGTCCGCGTCCGGGTAAGGGTTCGGGTCCGGGTCCGGGTCCGGGTAAGGGTCCGGGTCCATGTCCCTGTCCAGGTCCGGGTCTGGGTCCGGGTAAGGGTCCGGGTCCGGGTCCGGGTAAGGGTCCGGGTCCGGGTCCGGGTCCGGGTAAGAGTCCTGGTCTGGGTAAGGGTCCGTGTCCGGGTCCGTGTCCGTGTCCGGGTCCGGGTCCGGGTCCGGGTAAGGGTCCGGGTCCGGGTCCGTGTCCGTGTCCGTGTCCGTGTCCGGGTAAGGGTCCGGGTCTGGGTCCGTGTCCGGGTCCGGTTCCGGGTAAGGGTCCGGGTCCGGGTCCGGGTAAGGGTCCGGGTCCGGGTCCGGGTCCGGGTCCGGGTCCGGGTCCGGGAAAGTGTCCGGGTCCGGGTCCGGGTCCGGGTAAGGGTCCATGTCCGGGTCCGGGTCCGGGTCCGGGTCCGGGTCCGGGTAAGGGTCCGGGTCCGGGTCCGTGTCCGGGTACGTGTCCGGGTAAGGGTCCGGGTCTGGGTCCGGGTCCGGTTCCGGGTCCGGGTAAGGGTCCGGGTCCGGGTCCGGGTCCGGGTCCGGGAAAGGGTCTGCGTCCGGGTCCGGGTCCGGGTCCGGGTCCATGTAAGGGTCCGGGGAAGGGTCCGGGGAAGTGTCCGGGTCCGGGTCCGGGGTCCGGGTCCGTGTCCGGGTCCGGGTCAGGGTCCGGGTCCGGGTCCGAGTCCGGGTAAGGGTCCGCGTACGGGTCTGGGTCAGGGTCTGGGTCCGGGTCCGGGTCCGGGTAAGGGTCCGGGTCCGGGTCCGGGTCCGGGGAAGGGTCCGGGTCCGGGTCTGGGTCCGGGTCCGGGTCCGGGTCCAGGTAAGGGTCCGGGTCCGGGTCCGGTTCCGTGTCCGGGTCCGTGTCAGGGTCCGGGTCCAGGTCCGAGTCCGGGTCCGGGTAAGGGTCCGGGTAAGGCTCCGGGTCCGGGTCCGGATCTGGGTCCGGGTCTGGTTAAGGGTCCGGGTCCATGTCCAGGTAAGGGTCCGTGTCCATGTTCGGGTCCGGGTCTGGGTCCGGGTCCGGGTCCGGGTAAGGGTTCGGGTCCGGGTCCGGGTCCAGTTAAGGGTCCGGGTCCGGGTAAGGGTCCGGGTCCGGGTCCGGGTCCGGGTCAGGGTCCGGGTCAGTGTAAGTGTCCGGGTCCGGGTCCGGGTCCGGGTCTGGGTCCGGGTAAGAGTTCGGGTCCGGGTCCGGGTCCGGGTCCGGGTAAGGGTCCGGGTCCGGGTAAGGGTCCGGGTCCGGGTCCGGGTCCGGAAAAGGGTCCGGGTTCGGGTTCGGGTCCGCGTCCGGGTCCGTGTCCGGGTCCGGGTCAGGGTCCGGGTCAGGGTCCGGTTCCAGGTCCGGGTAAGGGTCCGGGTCCGTGTCCTGGTCCGGGTCCGGGTCCGGGTAAGGGTCCGGCTCCGGCTCCGGCTCCGGGTCCGGGTCTGGGAAAGGGTCCGGGTCCGGGTAAGAGTCCTGGTCTGGGTAAGGGTCCGTGTCCGGGTCCGTGTCCGTGTCCGGGTCCGGGTCCGGGTACGGGTCCGGGTAAGGGTCCGGGTCCGGGTCCGGGTCCGTGTCCGTGTCCGTGTCCGGGTAAGTGTCCGGGTCCGGGTCCGGGTCCGGGTCCGGGTCCGGGAAAGTGTCCGGGTCCGGGTCCGGGTCCGGGTAAGTGTCCATGTCCGGGTCCGGGTCCGGGTCCGGGTCCGGGTCCGGGTCCGGGTAAGGGTCCGGGTCCGGGTCCGTGTCCGGGTACGGGTCCGGGTAAGGGTCCGGGTCTGGGTCCGGGTCCGGTTCCGGGTCCGGGTAAGGGTCCGGGTCCGGGTCCGGGTCCGGGTCCGGGTCCGGGTCCGGGAAAGGGTCCGGGTCCGGGTCCGGGTCCGGGTCCGGGTCCGGGTCCATGTAAGGGTCCGGGGAAGGGTCCGGGGAAGTGTCCGGGTCCGGGTCCGGGGTCCGGGTCCGTGTCCGGGTCCGGGTCAGGGTCCGGGTCCGGGTCCGAGTCCGGGTAAGGGTCCGCGTACGGGTCTGGGTCAGGGTCTGGGTCCGGGTCCGGGTAAGGGTCCGGGTCCGGGTCCGGGTCCGGGGAAGGGTCCGGGTCCGGGTCTGGGTCCGGGTCCGGGTCCGGGTCCAGGTAAGGGTCCGGGTCCGGGTCCGGTTCCGTGTCCGGGTCCGGGTCAGGGTCCGGGTCCAGGTCCGAGTCCGGGTCCGGGTAAGGGTCCGGGTAAGGCTCCGGGTCCGGGTCCGGATCTGGGTCCGGGTCTCGTTAAGGGTCCGGGTCCATGTCCGGGTAAGGGTCCGTGTCCATGTTCGGGTCCGGGTCCGGGTCCGGGTCCGGGTCCGGGTAAGGGTTCGGGTCCGGGTCCGGGTCCAGTTAAGGGTCCGGGTCCGGGTAAGGGTCCGGGTCCGGGTCCGGGTCCGGGTCCGGGTCCGGGTCAGTGTAAGTGTCCGGGTCCGGGTTCCGGGTCCGGGTCTGGGTCCGGGTAAGAGTTCGGGTCCGGGTCCGGGTCCGGGTCCGGGTCCGGGTAAGGGTCCGGGTCCGGGTAAGGGTCCGGGTCCGGGTCCGGGTCCGGAAAAGGGTCCGGGTTCGGGTCCGCGTCCGGGTCCGTGTCCGGGTCCGGGTCAGGGTCCGGGTCAGGGTCCGGTTCCAGGTCCGGGTAAGGGTCCGGGTCCGTGTCCTGGTCCGTGTCCGGGTCCGGGTAAGGGTCCGGGTCCGGCTCCGGCTCCGGGTCCGGGTCTGGGAAAGGGTCCGGGTCCGGGTCCGGGGAAGGGTCCGGGGAATGGTCCGGGGAAGGGTCCGGGTCCGGGTCCGGGGTCCGTGTCCGTGTCCGTGTCCGTGTCAGGGTCCGGGTCTGGGTCTGGGTAAGGGTCCGGGTCCGGGTCCGGGTCCGGGTCCGGGTCCGGGTAAGGGTCCGGGTCCGGGTCCGGATTCGGATCCGGGTCCGGGTCCGGGTAAGGGTCCGGGTCCGGGTCCTGGTCGGGGTCTGGGTCCGGGTCCGGGTCCGTGTAAGGGTCCGGGTCCGGGTCCGGGGAAGGGTCCGTGTTTGGGTCCGCGTCCGGGTCCGTGTCCGGGTCCGTGTCAGGGTCCGGGTCTGGGTCCGGGTCCGGGTCCGGTTAAGGGTCCGGGTCCGGGTCAGGGTCTGGGTCCGGGTCCGCGTCCGGGTAAGGGTTCGGGTCCGGGTCCGGGTCCGGGTAAGGGTCCGGGTCCATGTCCCTGTCCAGGTCCGGGTCTGGGTCCGGGTACGGGTCCGGGTCCGGGTCCGGGTAACGGTCCGGGTCCGGGTCCGGGTCCGGGTAAGAGTCCTGGTCTGGGTAAGGGTCCGTGTCCGGGTCCGTGTCCGGGTCCGTGTCCGGGTCCGGGTAAGGGTCCGGGTCCGGGTCCGGGTCCGGGTCCGTGTCCGTGTCCGGGTAAGGGTCCGGGTCTGGGTCTGTGTCCGGGTCCGGTTCCGGGTAAGGGTCCGGGTCCGGGTCCGGGTCCGGGTCCGAGTCCGGGAAAGGGTCCGGGTCCGGGTCCGGGTCCGGGTCCGGGTCCGGGAAAGTGTCCGGGTCCGGGTCCGGGTCCGGGTAAGGGTCCATGTCCGGGTCCAGGTCAGGGTCCGGGTCCGGGTCCGGGTAAGGGTCCGGGTCCGGGTCCGTGTCCGGGTCCGGGTCCGGGTCCGGGTAAGGGTCCGGGTCTGGGTCCGGGTCCGGTTCCGGGTCCGGGTAAGGGTCCGGGTCCGGGTCCGGGTCCGGGTCCGGGTCCGGGAAAGGGTCCGGGTCCGGGTCCGGGTCCGGGTCCGGGTCCGGGTCCATGTAAGGGTCCGGGGAAGGGTCCGGGGAAGTGTCCGGGTCCGGGTCCGGGGTCCGGGTCCGTGTCCGGGTCCGGGTCAGGGTCCGGGTCCGGGTCCGAGTCCGGGTAAGGGTCTGCGTACGGGTCTGGGTCAGGGTCTGGGTCCGGGTCCGGGTCTGGGTAAGGGTCCGGGTCCGGGTCCGGGTCCGGGTCCGCGTCCGGGTCCGGGTCCGGGTCCAGGTCCAGGTAAGGGTCCGGGTCCGGGTCCGGTTCCGTGTCCGGGTCCGGGTCAGGGTCCGGGTCCAGGTCCGAGTCCGGGTCCGGCTAAGGGTCCGGGTAAGGCTCCGGGTCCGGGTCCGGATCTGGGTCCGGGTCTGGTTAAGGGTCTGGGTCCATGTCCGGGTAAGGGTCCGTGTCCATGTTCGGGTCCGGGTCCGGGTCCGGGTCCGGGTAAGGGTTCGGGTCCGGGTCCGGGTCCAGGTAAGGGTCCGGGTCCGGGTAAGGGTCCGGGTCCGGGTCCGGGTCCGGGTCCGGGTCCGGGTCAGGGTAAGTGTCCGGGTCCGGGTCCGGGTCCGGGTCTGGGTCCGGGTAAGAGTTCGGGTCCGGGTCCGGGTCCGGGTTCGGGTCCGGGTAAGGGTCCGGGTCCGGGTAAGGGTCCGGGTCCAGGTCCGGGTAAGGGTCCGGGTCCGGGTCCGGATAAGGGTCCGGGTCCGGGTCAGGGTCCGGGTCCGGGTAAGGGTCCGGGTCCATGTCCGGGTCCGGGTCGGGGTCCGGGTAAGGGTCCAGGTCCGGATCCGGGTCCTAGTCCGGGTCCGGGTCCGGGTCCGGTTTCGGGTAAGGGTCCGGGTCCGGGTCCGGGTAAGGGTCCGGGTCCGGGTCCGGGTAAGGGTCCGGGTCCGGTTTGGTGTCCGGGTCCGGGTAAGGGTTGGTGTCCGGGTCCGGCTCCGGGTCCGGGTCCGGGTCCGGGTCCAGGTAAGGGTCTGGGTCTTGGTCCGGGTAAGGGTCCGGATCCGGGTAAGGGTCCGTGTCCGCGTAAGGGTCCGGGTCCATGTCCGGGTCCGGGTCCGGATCCGGGTAAGGGTCCGTGTACGGGTCCGGGTAAGGGTCCGGGTCCGGATCCGGGTCAGGGTAAGGGTCCGGGTCCTGGTCCGGGTCCGGGTCCGGGTAGGAGTTCGGGTCCGGGTCCGGGTCCGGTTCCGGGTCCGGGTCCGGGTAAGGGTCCGGGTCCGGGTCGGGGTCCGGGTAAGGGTCCGGGTCCGGGTCCGGGTAAGGGTCCGTGTCCATGTCCGGGTCCGGGTCCGGGTCCGGGTCCGGGTCCGGGTAAGGGTTCGGGTCCGGGTCCGGGTCCGGGTCCGGGTAAGGGTCCGGGTCCGGGTCCCGGTAAGGGTCTGGGTCCGGATCCGTGTCCGGGCAAAGGTCCGGGTCCAGGTCCGGGTAAGGGTCCGGGTCCGTGTCCGTGTCCGGGTCCGTGTCCGGGTAAGGGTCCGGGTCCGGGTCCGGCTCCGGGTCCGGGTCCGGGAAAGGGTCCGGGTCCGGGTCAGGGTCCGGGTCCGGGTCAGGGTCAGAGTTAGGGTCAGGGTCAGAGTCATGGCACGGATCCGGGTCCGGGTCCGGGTAAGGTTCCAGGTCCGCGTCCGTGTATGGGTCCGGGTCCGGGTCCGGGTCTGGGTAAGTGTCCAGGTCCGGGTCAGGGTCAGGGTCAGGGTCAGGGTCCGGGTCCGTGTAAGGGTCCGGGTCCGGGTCCGGGTCCGGGTCCGGGTCCGGGTCCGAGTCCGGGTCCGGGCAAGGGTCCGGGTCCGGGTCCCGGTAAGGGTCCGGGTCCGGATCCGGGTCCGGGTAAAGGTCCGGGTCCAGGTCCGGGTCCGGGTCCGGGTCCGGGTAAGGGTCCGGGTCCGGGTCCGGGTCTGGGTAAGGGTCCGGGTCCGTGTCCGGGTCCGGGTGCGGCTAAGGGTCTGGGTGCGTGTCCGGGTGCGGGTGCGGGTGCGGGTCCGGGTCCGGGTCCGGAAAAGGGTCCGGGTTCGGGTCCGCGTCCGGGTCCGTGTCCGGGTCCGGGTTAGGGTCCGGGTCAGGGTCCGGTTCCAGGTCCGGTTAAGGGTCCGGGTCCGTGTCCGTGTCCGGGTCCGGGTAAGGGTCCGGGTCCGGGTCCGGCTCCGGGTCCAGGTCCGGGAAAGGGTCCGGGTCAGGGTCCGTGTCCGTGTCCGGGTCCGGGGAAGGGTCCGGGGAATGGTCCGGGGAAGGGTCCGGGTCCGGGTCCAGGGTCCGTGTCCGTTTCCGGGTCCGGGTCAGGGTCTGGGTCCGGGTCCGGGTCCGGGTAAGTGTCCGGGTCGGGGTCTGGGTCCGGGTCGGGGTCCGGGTCCGGGTCCGGGTCTGGGTAAGGGTCCGGGTCCGGGTCCGGGTCCGGGTCCGGGTCCGGGTAAGGGTCCGGGTCCGGGTCCGGATCCGGATCCAGGTCCGGGTAAGGGTCCGGGTCCGGGTCCTGATCGGGGTTTGGGTCCGCGTCCGGGTCCGTGTCCGGGTCCGTGTCAGGGTCCGGGTCTGGGTCCGGGTCCGGGTCCGGTTAAGGGTCCGGGTCCGGGTCAGGGTCTGGGTCCGCGTCCGGGTAAGGGTCCGGGTCCGGGTCCGGGTCCGGGTAAGGGTCCAGGTCCATGTCCCTGTCCAGGTCCGGGTCCGGGTAAGGGTCCGGGTCCGGGTCCGGGTAAGGGTGCGGGTCCGGGTCCGGGTAAGTGTCCTGGTCCGGGTAAGGGTCCGTGTCCGGGTCCGTGTCCGTGTCCGTGTCCGGGTCCGGGTAAGGGTCCGGGTCCGGGTCCGGGTCCGGGTCCGGGTAAGGGTCCGGGTCTGGGTCCGGGTCTGGGTCCGGGTCCGGTTCCGGTTCCGGGTAAGGGTCCGGGTCCGGGTCCGGGTAAGGGTCCGGGTCCGGGTCCGGGTCCGGGAAAGGGTCTGGGTCCGGGTCCGGGTCCGGGTCCGGGTCCGGGTAAGGGTCCGTGTCCGGGTCCGGGTCAGGGTCCGGGTCCGGGTCCGGGTAAGGGTCCGGGTCCGGGTCCGTGTCCGGGTCCGGGTCCGGGTAAGGGTCCGGGTCTGGGTCCGGGTCCGGTTCCGGGTCCGGGTAAGGGTCCGGGTCCGGGTCCGGGTCCGGGTCCGGGTCCGGGAAAGGGTCCGGGTCCGGGTCCGGGTCCGGGTCCATGTAAGGGTCCGGGGAAGGGTCCGGGGAAGTGTCCGGGTCCGGGTCCGGGTCCGTGTCCGGGTCCGGGTCAGGGTCCGGGTCCGAGTCCGGGTAAGGGTCCGGGTCCGGGTCTGGGTCCGGGTCCGGGTCCGGGTAAGGGTCCGGGTCCGGGTCCGGGTCCGGGTCCGGGTCCGGGTCCGGGTCCAGGTAAGGGTCCGGGTCCGGGTCCGGTTCCGTGTCCGGGTCCGGGTCCGGGTCCGGGAAAGGGTCCGGGTCCGGGTCCGGGTCCGGGTCCATGTAAGGGTCCGGGGAAGGGTCCGGGGAAGTGTCCGGGTCCGGGTCCGGGTCCGTGTCCGGGTCCGGGTCAGGGTCCGGGTCCGAGTCCGGGTAAGGGTCCGGGTCCGGGTAAGGGTCCGGGTCCGGGTCCGGGTCCGGGTCCGGGTCCGGGAAAGGGTCCGGGTCCGGGTCCGGGTCCGGGTCCATGTAAGGGTCCGGGGAAGGGTCCGGGGAAGTGTCCGGGTCCGGGTCCGGGTCCGTGTCCGGGTCCGGGTCAGGGTCCGGGTCCGAGTCCGGGTAAGGGTCCGGGTCCGGGTCTGGGTCCGGGTCCGGGTCCGGGTAAGGGTCCGGGTCCGGGTCCGGGTCCGGGTCCGGGTCCGGGTCCGGGTCCAGGTAAGGGTCCGGGTCCGGGTCCGGTTCCGTGTCCGGGTCCGGGTCAGTGTCCAGGTCCAGGTCCGAGTCCGGGTCCGGGTAAGGGTCCGGGTAAGGGTCCGGGTCCGGGTCCGGGTCTGTGTCCGGGTCTGGTTAAGGGTCCGGGTCCATGTCCGGGTAAGGGTCCGTGTCCATGTTCGTGTCCGGGTCCGGGTCCGGGTCCGGGTCCGGGTCCAGGTAAGGGTTCGGGTCTGGGTCCGGGTCCAGGTAAGGGTCCGGGTCCGGGTCCGGGTAAGGGTCCGGGTCCGGGTCCGGGTCCGGGTCCGGGTCCGGGTCCGGGTCTGGGTAAGGGTCCGGGTCCGGGTCTGGGTCTGAGTCCGGGTAAGAGTTCGGGTCCGGGTCCGGGTCCGGGTCCGGGTCCGGGTCCGGGTCCGGGTAAGGGTCCGGGTCCGGGTAAGGGTCCGGGTCCGGGTCCAGGTAAGGGTCCGGGTCCGGGTCCGGGTAAGGGTCCGGGTCCGGGTCAGGGTCCGGGTCCGGGTAAGGGTCCGGGTCCATGTCCGGGTCCGGGTCGGGGTCTGGGTAAGGGTCCAGGTCCGGATCCGGGTCCTAGTCCGGGTCCGGGTCCGGGTCCAGGTTCGGGTAAGGGTCCGGGTCCGGCTCCGGGTAAGGGTCCGGGTCCGGGTCCGGGTAAGGGTCCGGGTCCGGGTTGGTGTCCGGGTCCGGGTAAGGGTTCGTGTCCGGGTCCGGGTCCGGGTCCGGGTCCGGGTCCGGGTCCAGGTAAGGGTCTGGGTCCTGGTCTGGGTAAGGGTCCGGATCCGGGTAAGGGTCCGTGTCCGGGTAATGGTCCGGGTCCATGTCCGGGTCCGGGTCCGGATCCGGGTATGGGTCCGTGTACGGGTCCGGGTAAGGGTCCGGGTCCGGGTCAGGGTAAGGGTCCGGGTCCTGGTCCGGGTCCGGGTCCGGGTAGGAGTTCGGGTCCGGGTCCGGGTCCGGGTCCGGGTCCGGGTCCGGGTAAGGGTCCGGGTCCGGGTCCGGGTAAGGGTCCGGGTCCGGGTCCGGGTAAGGGTCCGTGTCCATGTCCGGGTAAGGGTCCGGGTCCGGGTTCGTGTCCGGTCCGGGTAAGGTTTCGTGTCCGGGTCCGGGTCCGGGTCCGGGTCCGGGTCCGGGTCCGGGTCCAGGTAAGGGTCCGGGTCCTGGTCCGGGTAAGGGTCCGGATCCGGGTAAGAGTTCGGGTCCGGGTCCGGGTCCGGGTCCGGGTCCGGGTCCGGGTCCGGGTCCGGGTAAGGGTCCGGGTACGGGTACGGGTAAGGGTCCGTGTCCATGTCCGGGTCCGGGTCCTGGTCCGGGTCCGGGTCCGGGTCAGGGTAAGGGTAAGGGTCCGGGTCCGGGTCCGGGTCCGGGTCCGGGTAAGAGTTCGGGTCCGGGTCCGGGTCCGGGTCCGGGTCCGGGTAAGGGTCCGGGTCCGGGTAAGGGTCCGGGTCCGGGTCAGAGTCCGGGTCCGGGTAAGGGTCCGGGTCCATGTCCGGGTCCGGGTCGGGGTCCGGGTAAGGGTCCAGGTCCGGATCCGGATCCGGGTCCGAGTACGGGTCCGGGTCCGGGTCCGGGTCCGGGTCCGGGTTCGGGTAAGGGTCCGGGTCCGGGTCCGGGTAAGGGTCCGGGTCCGGGTCCGGGTCCGGGTAAGGGTCCGGGTCCAGGTCAGGGTCCGGGTCCGGGTAAGGGTCCGGGTCCATGTCCGGGTCCTGGTCGGGTTCCGGGTAAGGGTCCAGGTCCGGATCCGGGTCCTAGTCCGGGTCCGGGTCCGGGTCCGGGTAAGGGTTCGGGTCCGGGTCCGGGTCCGGGTAAGGGTTCGGGTCCGGGTCCGGGTCCGGGTCCGGGTCCGGGTAAGGGTCCGGGTCCGGGTCCGGGTAAGGGTCCGGGTCCGCGTCGGGGTCTGGGTCCGGGTCCGGGTCCGGGTCAGGGTAAGGGTCCGGGTCCGGGTCAGGGTCTGGGTCCGGGTCCGCGTCCGGGTAAGGGTCCGGGTCCGGGTCCGGGTCCGGGTAAGGTTCCGGGTCCATGTCCGGGTAAGGGTCCGGGTCCGGGTCCGGGTCCGGGTCCGGGTAAGGGTCCGTGTCAGGGTCCGGGTCCGGGTAAGGGTCCGGGTCCGGGTTCGGGTAAGGGTCTGGGTCCATGTCCGGGTCCGGGTCCGGGTCCGGGTCCGGGTCCGGGTAAGGGTTCGGGTCCGGGTCCGGGTCCGGGTCCGGGTCCGGGTCCGGGTCCGGGTAAGGGTCCGGGTCCGGGTCCGGGTCCGTGTTTGGGTCCGGGTCCGTGTAAGGGTCCGGGTCCGGGTCCGTGTAAGGGTCCGGGTCCGGGTCCGGGTCCGGGTCTGGGTCCGGGTCCGGGTCCGGATAAGGGTCCGGGTCCGGGTCCGGGTCCGGGTCCGGGTCCGGATAAGAGTCCGGGTCCATGTCCGGGTCCGGGTCCGGGTCCGGGTCCGGGTAAGGGTCCGGGTCCGGGTCCGGGTCCGGGTCCGGGTCCGGGTCTGGGTCCAGGTAAGGGTCCGGGTAAGGGTCCGGGTCCTGGTCCAGGTAAGGGTCCGGGTCCAGGTCTGGGTCCGGGTAAGGGTCCGGGTCCGGGTCCGGGTCCAGGTCCGGGTCTTGGTCCGGGTCCGGGTAAGGGTCCGGGTCCATGTCTGGATCCGGGTCCGGGTCCGGGTAAAGGTCCGGGTCCGGGTCCGGGTCCGGGTCCGGGTCCGGGTTTGGGTCCGGGTCCGTGTAAGGGTCCGGGTCCGGGTCCGTGTAAGGGTCCGGGTCCGGGTCCGGGTCCGGGTAAGGGTCCGGGTCCGGGTCAGAGTCCGGGTCCGGGTAAGGGTCCGGGTCCATGTCCGGGTCCGGGTCGGGGTCCGGGTAAGGGTCCAGGTCCGGATCCGGATCCGGGTCCGAGTACGGGTCCGGGTCCGGGTCCGGGTCCGGGTTCGGGTAAGGGTCCGGGTCCGGGTCCGGGTAAGGGTCCGGGTCCGGGTCCGGGTCCGGGTCCGGGTAAGGGTCCGGGTCCGGGTCAGGGTCCGGGTCCGGGTAAGGGTCCGGGTCCATGTCCGGGTCCTGGTCGGGTTCCGGGTAAGGGTCCAGGTCCGGATCCGGGTCCTAGTCCGGGTCCGGGTCCGGGTCCGGGTCCGGGTAAGGGTTCGGGTCCGGGTCCGGGTCCGGGTAAGGGTTCGGGTCCGGGTCCGGGTCCGGGTCCGGGTAAGGGTCCGGGTCCGGGTCCGGGTAAGGGTCCGGGTCCGCGTCGGGGTCTGGGTCCGGGTCCGGGTCCGGGTCAGGGTAAGGGTCCGGGTCCGGGTCAGGGTCTGGGTCCGGGTCCGCGTCCGGGTAAGGGTCCGGGTCCGGGTCCGGGTCCGGGTAAGGTTCCGGGTCCATGTCCCTGTCCAGGTCCAGGTCCGGGTAAGGGTCCGGGACCGGGTCCGGGTAAGGGTCCGGGTCCGGGTCCGGGTCCGGGTAAGGGTCCGTGTCAGGGTCCGGGTCCGGGTAAGGGTCCGGGTCCGGGTTCGGGTAAGGGTCTGGGTCCATGTCCGGGTCCGGGTCCGGGTCCGGGTCCGGGTCCGGGTAAGGGTTCGGGTCCGGGTCCGGGTCCGGGTCCGGGTCCGGGTCCGGGTCCGGGTAAGGGTCCGGGTCCGGGTCCGGGTCCGTGTTTGGGTCCGGGTCCGTGTAAGGGTCCGGGTCCGGGTCCGTGTAAGGGTCCGGGTCCGGGTCCGGGTCCGGGTCTGGGTCCGGGTCCGGGTCCGGATAAGGGTCCGGGTCCGGGTCCGGGTCCGGGTCCGGGTCCGGATAAGAGTCCGGGTCCATGTCCGGGTCCGGGTCCGGGTCCGGGTCCGGGTAAGGGTCCGGGTCCGGGTCCGGGTCCGGGTCCGGGTCCGGGTCTGGGTCCAGGTAAGGGTCCGGGTAAGGGTCCGGGTCCTGGTCCAGGTAAGGGTCCGGGTCCAGGTCTGGGTCCGGGTAAGGGTCCGGGTCCGGGTCCGGGTCCAGGTCCGGGTCTTGGTCCGGGTCCGGGTAAGGGTCCGGGTCCATGTCTGGATCCGGGTCCGGGTCCGGGTAAAGGTCCGGGTCCGGGTCCGGGTCCGGGTCCGGGTCCGGGTTTGGGTCCGGGTCCGTGTAAGGGTCCGGGTCCGGGTCCGTGTAAGGGTCCGGGTCCGGGTCCGGGTCCGGGTCTGGGTCCGGGTCCGGGTCCGGATAAGGGTCCGGGTCCGGGTCCGGGTCCGGGTCCGGGTCCGGATAATAGTCCGGGTCCATGTCCGGGTCCGGGTCCGGGTCCGGGTCCGGGTAAGGGTCCGGGTCCGGGTCCGGGTCCGGGTTCGGGTCCGGGTCCGGGTCCGGGTCCGGGTAAGGGTCCGGGTCCGGGTAAGGGTCCGGGTCCGCGTCGGGGTCTGGGTCCGGGTCCGGGTCTGGGTCAGGGTAAGGGTCCGGGTCCGGGTCAGGGTCTGGGTCCGGGTCCGCGTCCGGGTAAGGGTCCGGGTCCGGGTCCGGGTCCGGGTAAGGTTCCGGGTCCATGTCCCTGTCCAGGTCCGGGTCCGGGTAAGGGTCCGGGACCGGGTCCGGGTAAGGGTCCGGGTCCGGGTCCGGGTCCGGGTAAGGGTCCGTGTCAGGGTCCGGGTCCGGGTAAGGGTCCGGGTCCGGGTTCGGGTAAGGGTCTGGGTCCATGTCCGGGTCCGGGTCCGGGTCCGGGTCCGGGTCCGGGTAAGGGTTCGGGTCCGGGTCCGGGTCCGGGTCCGGGTCCGGGTCCGGGTCCGGGTAAGGGTCCGGGTCCGGGTCCGGGTCCGGGTTTGGGTCCGGGTCCGTGTAAGGGTCCGGGTCCGGGTCCGTGTAAGGGTCCGGGTCCGGGTCCGGGTCTGGGTCCGGGTCCGGGTCCGGATAAGGGTCCGGGTCCGGGTCCGGGTCCGGGTCCGGATAAGAGTCCGGGTCCATGTCCGGGTCCGGGTCCGTGTCCGGGTCCGGGTAAGGGTCCGGGTCCGGGTCCGGGTCCGGGTCCAGGTCCGGGTCTGGGTCCAGGTAAGGGTCCGGGTAAGGGTCCGGGTCCTGGGCCGGGTAAGGGTCCGGGTCCAGGTCTGGGTCCGGGTAAGGGTCCGGGTCCGGGTCCGGGTCCAGGTCCGGGTCTTGGTCCGGGTCCGGGTAAGGGTCCGGGTCCATGTCTGGATCCGGGTCCGGGTCCGGGTAAAGGTCCGGGTCCGGGTCCAGGTCCGGGTCCGGGTTTGGGTCCGGGTCCGTGTAAGGGTCCGGGTCCGGGTCCGTGTAAGGGTCCGGGTCCGGGTCTGGGTCCGGGTCTGGGTCCGGGTCCGGGTCCGGTTAAGGGTCCGGGTCCGGGTCCGGGTCCGGGTCCGGATAAGAGTCCGGGTCCATGTCCGGGTCCGGGTCCGTGTCCGGGTCCGGGTAAGGGTCCGGGTCCGGGTCCGGGTCCGGGTCCGGGTCCGGGTCTGGGTCCAGGTAAGGGTCCGGGTAAGGGTCCGGGTCCTGGGCCGGGTAAGGGTCCAGGTCCAGGTCTGGGTCCGGGTAAGGGTCCGGGTCCGGGTCCGGGTCCAGGTCCGGGTCTTGGTCCGGGTCCGGGTAAGGGTCCGGGTCCATGTCTGGATCCGGGTCCGGGTCCGGGTAAAGGTCCGGGTCCGGGTCCAGGTCCGGGTCCGGGTTTGGGTCCGGGTCCGTGTAAGGGTCCGGGTCCGGGTCCGTGTAAGGGTCCGGGTCCGGGTCCGGGTCCGGGTCTGGGTCCGGGTCCGGGTCCGGTTAAGGGTCCGGGTCCGGGTCCGGGTCCGGGTCCGGGTCCGGATAAGAGTCCGGGTCCATGTCCGGGTCCGGGTCCGGGTCCGGGTCCGGGTCCGGGTCCGGGTAAGGGTCCGGGTCCGGGTCCGGGTCCGGGTCCGGGTCCGGGTAAGGGTCCAGGTCTGGGTCCGGGTCCGGGTCTGGGTCCGGGTAAGGGTCCGGGTAAGGGTCCGGGTCCTGGTCCGGGTAAGGGTCCGGGTCCAGGTCTGGGTCCGGGTAAGGGTCCGGGTCCGGGTCCGGGTCCAGGTCCGGGTCTTGGTTCGGGTCCGGGTAAGGGTCCGGGTCCATGTCTGGATCCGGGTCCGGGTCCGGGTAAAGGTCCGGGTCCGGGTCCGGGTAAGGGTCCGGGTCCGGGTCCGGGGTAAGGGTTTGGGTCCGGGTCCGGGTCCGGGTCCTGGTCCTGGTCCGGGTCCCGTTCCGTGTCCGGGTCCGGGAAAGGGTCCGGGTCCGGGTCCGGGTCCGGGTTCCGGGTCTGGGTCCGGGTCCGGGTCCGGGTCCGTGTAAGGGTCCGGGGAAGGGTCCGGGTCAGTGTCCGGGTCCGGGTCCGTGGACCGGGTCAGTGTCCGGGTCCGGGTCAGGGTCCGGGTCCGGGTCCGGGTCCAGGTAAGGGTCCGGGTCCGGGTCCGGGTCCGGGTAAGGGTCCGGGTCCGGGTCAGGGTCCGGGTCCGGGTAAGGGTCCGGGTCCATGTCCGGGTCCGGGTCGGGGTCCGGGTAAGGGTCCAGGTCCGGATCCGGGTCCTAGTCCGGGTCCGGGTCCGGGTCCAGGTTCGGGTAAGGGTCCGGGTCCGGGTCCGGGTAAGGGTCCGGGTCCGAGTCCGGGTAAGGGTCCGGGTCCGGGTTGGTGTCCGGGTCCGGGTAAGGGTTCGTGTCCGGGTCCGGGTCCGGGTCCGGGTCCGGGTCCGGGTCCGGGTCCAGGTAATGGTCCGGGTCCATGTCCGGGTCCGGGTCCGGATCCGGGTATGGGTCCGTGTACGGGTCCGGGTAAGGGTCCGGGTCCGGGTCAGGGTAAGGGTCCGGGTCCTGGTCCGGGTCCGGGTCCGGGTAGGAGTTCGGGTCCGGGTCCGGGTCCGGGTCCGGGTCCGGGTCCGGGTAAGGGTCCGGGTCCGGGTCCGGGTCCGGGTAAGGGTCCGGGTCCGGGTCCGGGTAAGGGTCCGTGTCCATGTCCGGGTAAGGGTCCGGGTCCGGGTTCGTGTCCGGTCCGGGTAAGGTTTCGTGTCCGGGTCCGGGTCCGTGTCCGGGTCCGGGTCCGGGTCCGGGTCCAGGTAAGGGTCCGGGTCCTGGTCCGGGTAAGGGTCCGGATCCGGGTCCGGGTCCGGGTCCGGGTCCGGGTCCGGGTCCGGGTCCGGGTCCGGGTAAGGGTCCGGGTACGGGTACGGGTAAGGGTCCGTGTCCATGTCCGGGTCCGGGTCCTGGTCCGGGTCCGGGTACGGGTCAGGGTAAGGGTAAGGGTACGGGTCCGGGTCCGGGTCCGGGTCCGGGTCCGGGTAAGAGTTCGGGTCCGGGTCCGGGTCCTGGTCCGGGTCCGGGTAAGGGTCCGGGTCCGGGTAAGTGTCCGGGTCCAGGTCCGGGAAAGGGTCCGGGTCCGGGTCCGGGTCCGGGTAAGGGTCCGGGTCCGGGTCAGAGTCCGGGTCCGGGTAAGGGTCCGGGTCCATGTCCGGGTCCGGGTCGGGGTCCGGGTAAGGGTCCAGGTCCGGATCCGGATCCGGGTCCGAGTACGGGTCCGGGTCCGGGTCCGGGTCCGGGTTCGGGTAAGGGTCCGGGTCCGGGTCCGGGTAAGGGTCCGGGTCCGGGTCAGGGTCCGGGTCCGGGTAAGGGTCCGGGTCCATGTCCGGGTCCTGGTCGGGTTCCGGGTAAGGGTCCAGGTCCGGATCCGGGTCCTAGTCCGGGTCCGGGTCCGGGTCCGGGTAAGGGTTCGGGTCCGGGTCCGGGTCCGGGTAAGGGTTCGGGTCCGGGTCCGGGTCCGGGTCCGGGTAAGGGTCCGGGTCCGGGTCCGGGTAAGGGTCCGGGTCCGCGTCGGGGTCTGGGTCCGGGTCCGGGTCCGGGTCAGGGTAAGGGTCCGGGTCCGGGTCAGGGTCTGGGTCCGGGTCCGCGTCCGGGTAAGGGTCCGGGTCCGGGTCCGGGTCCGGGTAAGGTTCCGGGTCCATGTCCCTGTCCAGGTCCGGGTCAGGGTAAGGGTCCGGGACCGGGTCCGGGTAAGGGTCCGTGTCAGGGTCCGGGTCCGGGTAAGGGTCCGGGTCCGGGTTCGGGTAAGGGTCTGGGTCCATGTCCGGGTCCGGGTCCGGGTCCGGGTCCGGGTCCGGGTAAGGGTTCGGGTCCGGGTCCGGGTCCGGGTCCGGGTCCGGGTCCGGGTAAGGGTCTGGGTCAGGGTCCGGGTCCGGGTTTGGGTCCGGGTCCGTGTAAGGGTCCGGGTCCGGGTCCGTGTAAGGGTCCGGGTCCGGGTCCGGGTCCGGGTCTGGGTCCGGGTCCGGGTCCGGATAAGGGTCCGGGTCCGGGTCCGGGTCCGGGTCCGGGTCCGGATAAGAGTCCGGGTCCATGTCCGGGTCCGGGTCCGTGTCCGGGTCCGGGTAAGGGTCCGGGTCCGGGTCCGGGTCCGGGTCCGGGTCCGGGTCTGGGTCCAGGTAAGGGTCCGGGTAAGGGTCCGGGTCCTGGTCCGGGTAAGGGTCCGGGTCCAGGTCTGGGTCCGGATAAGGGTCCGGGTCCGGGTCCGGGTCCGGGTCCGGATAATAGTCCGGGTCCATGTCCGGGTCCGGGTCCGGGGTCCGGGCCCGGGTCCAGGTCCGGGTCTTGGTCCGGGTCCGGGTAAGGGTCCGGGTCCATGTCTGGATCCGGGTCCGGGTCCGGGTAAAGGTCCGGGTCCGGGTCCGGGTCCGGGTCCGGGTTTGGGTCCGGGTCCGTGTAAGGGTCCGGGTCCGGGTCCGTGTAAGGGTCCGGGTCCGGGTCCGGGTCCGGGTCTGGGTCCGGGTCCGGGTCCGGATAAGGGTCCGGGTCCGGGTCCGGGTCCGGGTCCGGGTCCGGATAATAGTCCGGGTCCATGTCCGGGTCCGGGTCCGGGTCCGGGTCCGGGTAAGGGTCCGGGTCCGGGTCCGGGTCCGGGTTCGGGTCCGGGTCCGGGTCCGGGTCCGGGTCCGGGTAAGGGTCCGGGTCCGGGTCCGGGTAAGGGTCCGGGTCCGCGTCGGGGTCTGGGTCCGGGTCCGGGTCAGGGTAAGGGTCCGGGTCCGGGTCAGGGTCTGGGTCCGGGTCCGCGTTCGTGTAAGGGTCCGGTTCCGGGTCCGGGTCCGGTTAAGGTTCCGGGTCCATGTCCCTGTCCAGGTCCGGGTCCGGGTAAGGGTCCGGGACCGGGTCCGGGTAAGGGTCCGGGTCCGGGTCCGGGTCCGGGTAAGGGTCCGTGTCAGGGTCCGGGTCCGGGTAAGGGTCCGGGTCCGGGTTCGGGTAAGGGTCTGGGTCCATGTCCGGGTCCGGGTCCGGGTCCGGGTCCGGGTCCGGGTCCGGGTAAGGGTTCGGGTCCGGGTCCGGGTCCGGGTCCGGGTCCGGGTCCGGGTAAGGGTCCGGGTCCGGGTCCGGGTCCGGGTTTGGGTCCGGGTCTGTGTAAGGGTCCGGGTCCGGGTCCGTGTAAGGGTCCGGGTCCGGGTCCGGGTCCGGGTCTGGGTCCGGGTCCGGGTCCGGATAAGGGTCCGGGTCCGGGTCCGGGTCCGGGTCCGGGTCCGGATAAGAGTCCGGGTCCATGTCCGGGTCCGGGTCCGGGTCCGGGTCCGGGTAAGGGTCCGGGTCCGGGTCCGGGTCCGGGTCCGGGTCCGGGTCTGGGTCCAGGTAAGGGTCCGGGTAAGGGTCCGGGTCCTGGGCCGGGTAAGGGTCCGGGTCCAGGTCTGGGTCCGGGTAAGGGTCCGGGTCCGAGTCCGGGTCCAGGTCCGGGTCTTGGTCCGGGTCCGGGTAAGGGTCCGGGTCCATGTCTGGATCCGGGTCCGGGTCCGGGTAAAGGTCCGGGTTCGGGTCCGGGTCCGGGTCCGGGTCCGGGTTTGGGTCCGGGTCCGTGTAAGTGTCCGGGTCCGGGTCCGGGTCCGTGTAAGGGTCCGGGTCCGGGTCCGGGTCCGGGTCTGGGTCCGGGTCCGGGTCCGGATAAGGGTCCGGGTCCGGGTCCGGGTCCGGGTCCGGATAAGAGTCCGGGTCCATGTCCGAGTCCGGGTCCGGGTCCGGGTCCGGGTAAGGGTCCGGGTCCGGGTCCGGGTCCGGGTCCGGGTAAGGGTCCAGGTCTGGGTCCGGGTCCGGGTCTGGGTCCGGGTAAGGGTCCGGGTAAGGGTCCGGGTCCTGGTCCGGGTAAGGGTCCGGGTCCAGGTCTGGGTCCGGGTAAGGGTCCGGGTCCGGGTCCGGGTCCAGGTCCGGGTCTTGGTCCGGGTCCGGGTAAGGGTCCGGGTCCATGTCTGGATCCGGGTCCGGGTCCGGGTAAAGGTCCGGGTCCGGGTCCGGGTAAGGGTCCGGGTCCGGGTCCGGGTAAGGGTTTGGGTCCGGGTCCGGGTCCGGGTCCGGGTCCTGGTCCTTGTCCGGGTCCCGTTCCGTGTCCGGGTCCGGGAAAGGGTCCGGGTCCGGGTCCGGGTCCGGGTCCGGGTCTGGGTCCGGGTCCGGGTCCGGGTCCGTGTAAGTGTCCGGGGAAGGGTCCGGGGAAGTGTCAGTGTCCGGGTCCGTGGACCGGGTCAGTGTCCGGGTCCGGGTCAGGGTCCGGGTCCGGGTCCGAGTCCGGGTAAGGGTCCGGGTCCGGGTCTGGGTCAGGGTCCGGGTCCGGGTCCGGGGAAGGGTCCGGGTCCGGGGAAGGGTCCGTGTCCGGGTCCGTGTCCGGGTAAGGGTCCGTGTCCGTGTCCGTGTCCGTGTCCGTGTCCGTGTCCGGGTAAGGGTCCGGGTCCGGTTCTGTGTCCGGGTCCGGGTCCGGATAAGGGTCCGGGACTGTGTCTGGGTCCGGTTCCGGGTCCGGGTAAGGGTCCGGGTCCGGGTCCGGGTCCGGGTCCGGGTCCGGGTCCGGGTCCCGGTCCGGGTCCGGGAAAGGGTCCGGGTCCGGGTCCGGGTCCGGGTCCGGGTCCGGGTAAGGGTCCGGGTCCATGTCCGGGTCCGGGTCGGGGTCCAGGTACGGATCCGGGTCCGAGTCCGGGTCCGGGTTCGGGTAAGGGTCCGGGTCCGGGTCCGGGTAAGGGTCCGGGTCCAGGTCCGGGTAAGGGTCCGGGTCCGGGTTCGTGTCCGGGTCCGGGTAAGGTTTCGTGTCCGGGTCCGGGTCCGGGTCCGGGTCCAGGTAAGGGTCCGGGTCCTGGTCCGGGTAAGGGTCCGGATCCGGGTAAGGGTCCGTGTCCGGGTAAGGGTCCGGGTCCATGTCCGGGTTCGGGTTCGGATCAGGGTAAGGGTCCGTGTCCGGGTCCGGGTAAGGGTCCGGGTCTGGGTCCGGGTCCGGGTCCGGGTCAGGGTAAGGGTCCGGGTCCGGGTCCGGGTCCGGGTAAGAGTTCGGGTACGGGTCCGGGTCCGGGTCCGGGTCCTGGTCCGGGTCCGGGTAAGGGTCCGGGTCCGGGTACGGGTAAGGGTCCGTGTCCATGTCCGGGTCCGGGTCCGGGTCCGGGTCCGGGTCCGGGTCAGGGTAATGGTACGGGTCCGGGTACGGGTCCGGGTCCGGGTAAGAGTTCGGGTCCGGGTCCGGGTCCGGGTCCGGGTCCGGGTAAGGGTCCGGGTCCGGGTAAGGGTCCGGGTCCGGGTCCGGGAAAGGGTCCGGGTCCGGGTCCGGGTCCGGGTAAGGGTCCGGGTCCGGGTCAGAGTCCGGGTCCGGGTAAGGGTCCGGGTCCATGTCCGGGTCCGGGTCGGGGTCCGGGTAAGGGTCCAGGTCCGGATCCGGATCCGGGTCCGAGTACGGGTCCGGGTCCGGGTCCGGGTTCGGGTAAGGGTCCGGGTCCGGGTCCGGGTCCGGGTAAGGGTCCGGGTCCATGTCTGGATCCGGGTCCGGGTAAGGGTTCTGGTCCGGGTCCGGGTCCGGGTCCGGGTAAGGGTCCGGGTCCGGGTCCGGGTCCGGGTCCGGGTCAGGGTCCGAGTACGGGTCCGGGTCCGGGTCCGGGTTCGGGTAAGGGTCCGGGTCCAGGTCCGGGTAAGGGTCCGGGTCCGGGTCCGGGTAAGGGTCCGGGTCCGGGTTGGTGTCCGGGTCCGGGTAAGGGTTCGTGTCCGGGTCCGGGTCCGGGTCCGGGTCCGGGTCCGGGTCCGGGTCCAGGTAAGGGTCTGAGTCCTGGTCCGGGTAAGGGTCCGGATCCGGGTAAGGGTCCGTGTCCGGGTAAGGGTCCGGGTCCATGTCCGGGTCCGGGTCCGGATCCGGGTAAGGGTCCGTGTCCGTGTCCGGTTCAGGGGTCCGGGTCCGGGTCCGGGTCCGGGTCCGGGTCAGGGTAAGGGTCCGGGTCCTGGTCCGGGTCCGGGTCCGGGTAAGAGTTCGGGTCCTGGTCCGGGTCCGGGTCCGGGTCCGGGTCCGGGTCCCGGGTAAGGGTCCGGGTCCGGGTCCGGGTCCGGTCCGGGTAAGGGTCCGGGTCCGGGTCCGGGTAAGGGTCCGTGTCCATGTCCGGGTCCGTGTCCGGGTCCGGGTCCGGGTTCGGGGTAAGGGTTCGGGTCCGGGTCCGGGTCCGGGTCCGGTTAAGGGTCCGGGTCCGGGTCCGGGTCCGGGTCCGGGTCAGGGTAAGGGTCCGGGTCCGGGTCCGGGTCCGGGTCAGGGTCCGGGTAAGGGTCCAGGTCCATGTCCGGGTCCGGGTCCCGCATCCGGGTAAGGGTCCGTGTCCGGGTCCGGGTAAGGGTCCGGGTCCGGGTCCGGGTCCGGGTCCGGGTCCGGGGTCAGGGTAAGGGTCCGGGTCCGGGTCCGGGGTCCGGGTCCGGGTCCGGGTCCGGGTCAGGGTCCGAGTACGGGTCCGGGTCCGGGTCGGGTAAGGGTTCCGGGTCCGGGTCCAGGTCCGGGTAAGGGTCCGGGTCCGGGTCCGGGTAAGGGTCCGGGTCCGGGTTGGTGTCCGGGGTCCGGGTAAGGGTGCGTGTCCGGGTCCGGGTCCGGGTCCGGGTCCGGGTCCGGGTCCGGGTCCAGGTAAGGGTCTGGGTCCTGGTCCGGGTAAGGGTCCGGATCCGGGTAAGGGTCCGTGTCCGGGTAAGGGTCCGGGTCCATGTCCGGGGTCCGGGTCCGGATCCGGGTATGGTCCGTGTCCGTGTCCGGGTAAGGGTCCGGGTCCGGGTCCGGGTCCGGGTCAGGGTAAGGGTCCGGGTCCGGGTCCGGTCCGGGTCCGGGTCCGGGTCCGGGTCAGGGTAAGGGGTCTGGGTCCTGGTCCGGGTAAGGGTCCGGATCCGGGTAAGGGTCCGTGTCCGGGTAAGGGTCCGGGTCCATGTCCGGGTCCGGGTCCGGATCCGGGTAAGGGTCCGTGTCCGGGTCCGGGTAAGGGTCCGGGTCCGGGTCCGGGTCCGGGTCCGGGTCAGGGTAAGGGTCCGGGTCCGGGTTGGGTGTCCGGGTCCGGGTAAGGGTTCGTGTCCGGGTCCGTGTCCGGGTCCGGGTCCGGGTCCGGGTCCGGGTCAGGTAAGGGTCTGGGTCCTGGTCCGGGTAAGGGTCCGGATCCGGGTAAAGGTCCGTGTCCGGGTAAGGGTCCGGGGTCCATGTCCGGGTCCGGGTCCGGATCCGGGTAAGGGTCCGTGTCCGGGTCCGGGTAAGGGTCCGGGTCCGGGTCCGGGTCCGGGTCAGGGTAAGGGTCCGGGTCCGGGTCCGGGTCCGGGTCCGGGTCGGGTCCGGGTCAGGGTAAGGGTCCGGGTCCGGGTCCGGGTCAGGGTCCGGGGTAAGAGTTCGGGTCCGGCTCCGGGTCCGGGTCCGGGTCCGGGTCCGGGTAAGGGTCCGGGTCCGGGTTCCGGGTAAGGGTCCGGGTCCGGGTTGGTGTCCGGATCCGGGTAAGGGTTCGTGTCCGGGTCCGGTCCGGGTCCGGGTCCGGGTCCGGGTCCGGGTCCGGGTCCAGGTAAGGGTCTGGGTCCTGGTCCGGGTAAGGGTCCGGATCCGGGTAAGGGGTCCGTGTCCGGGTAAGGGTCCGGGTCCATGTCCGGGTCCGGGTCCGGATCCGGGTAAGGGTCCGTGTCCGGGTCGGGTAAGGGTCCGGGTCCGGGTCCGGGTCAGGGTAAGGGTCCGGGTCCGGGTCCGGGTCCGGGTCCGGGTCTGGGTCCGGGTCAGGGTAAGGGTCCGGGGTCCGGGTCCGGGTCAGGGTCCGGGGTAAGAGTTCGGGTCCGGGTCCGGGTCCGGGTCCGGGTCCGGGTCCGGGTCCGGGTAAGGGTCCGGGTCCGGGTTCCGGGGTAAGGGTCCGGGTCCGGGTTGGTGTCCGGGTCCGGGTAAGGGTTCGTGTCCGGGTCCGGGTCCGGGTCCGGGTCCGGGTCCGGGTCCGGGTCCGGGTCCAGGTAAGGGTCTGGGTCCCTGGTCCGGGTAAGGGTCCGGATCGGGTAAGGGTCCGTGTCCGGGTAAGGGTCCGGGTCCATGTCCGGGTCCGGTCCGGATCCGGGGGTAAGGGTCCGTGTCCGGGTCCGGTTAAGGGTCCAGGTCCGGGTCCGGGTCCGGGTCTGGGTCCGGGTCAGGGTAAGGGTCCGGGTCCTGGTCCGGGTCCGGGTCCGGGTAAGAGTTCGGGTCCTGGTCCGGGTCCGGGTCCGGGTCCGGGTCCGGTTCCGGGTAAGGGTCCGGGTCCGGGTCTGGGTCCGGGTCCGGGTAAGGGTCCGGGTCCGGGTCCGGGTAAGGGTCCGTGTCCATGTCCGGGTCCGTGTCCGGGTCCGGGTCCGGGTTCGGGTAAGGGTTCGGGGTCCGGGTCCGGGTCCGGGTCCGGGTCCGGTTAAGGGTCCGGGTCCGGGTCCGGGTCCGGGTCCGGGTCAGGGTAAGGGTCCGGGTCCGGGTCCGGGTCCGGGTCCGGGTCCGGGTAAGGGTCCGGGTCCATGTCCGGGTCCGTGTCCGGATCCGGGTAAGGGTCCGTGTCCGGGTCCGGGTAAGGGTCCGGGTCCGGGTCCGGGTCCGGGTCCGGGTCAGGGTAAGGGTCTGGGTCCGGGTCCGGGTCCGGGTCCGGGTCAGGGTCCGAGTACGGGTCCGGGTCCGGGTTCGGGTAAGGGTCCGGGTCCGGGTCCGGGTCCGGGTAAGGGTCCGGGTCCGGGTCCGGGTAAGGGTCCGGGTCCGGGTTGGTGTCCGGGTCCGGGTAAGGGTTCGTGTCCGGGTCCGGGTCCGGGTCCGGGTCCGGGTCCGGGTCCGGGTCCAGGTAAGGGTCTGGGTCCTGGTCCGGGTAAGGGTCCGGATCCGGGTAAGGGTCCGTGTCCGGGTAAGGGTCCGGGTCCATGTCCGGGTCCGGGTCCGGATCCGGGTAAGGGTCCGTGTCCGGGTCCGGGTAAGGGTCCGGGTCCGGGTCCGGGTCCGGGTCAGGGTAAGGGTCCGGGTCCGGGTCCGGGTCCGGGTCCGGGTCCGGGTCCGGGTCCGGGTCAGGGTAAGGGTCCGGGTCCGGGTCCGGGTCAGGGTCCGGGTAAGAGTTCGGGTCCGGGTCCGGGTCCGGGTCCGGGTCCGGGTCCGGGTAAGGGTCCGGGTCCGGGTCCGGGTAAGGGTCCGTGTCAGGGTCCGGGTCCGGGTCAGGGTCAGGGTCCGGGTCCGGGTCCGGGTCCTGGTCCGGGTCCGGGTCCGGGTCGGGGTAAGGGTCCGGGTCCGGGTAAGGGTCCGGGTCCGGGTCCGGGTCCGGGTAAGGGTCCGGGTCCGGGTCAGGGTCCGGGTCCGTGTAAGGGTCCGGGTCCGGGTCCGGGTAAGGGTCCAGGTAAGGGTTCGGGTCCGGGTCCGAGTCTGGGTCTGGGTCCGGGTCCGGGTAAGGGTCTGTGTCCGTGTCCGGGTCCGGGTCTGGGTCCGGGTCCGGGTAAGGGTCCGTGTCCAGGTCCGGGTTTTGGTCCGGGTCC
Source organism: Arizona elegans (assembly GCA_022577455.1). NCBI lineage: Eukaryota > Metazoa > Chordata > Lepidosauria > Squamata > Colubridae > Arizona > Arizona elegans. The sequence continues at coordinate 24,082,669 of JAKOOJ010000014.1, forward strand.
GGGTAAGGGTCCGGGTCCATGTCTGGATCCGAGTCCGGGTCTGGGTAAGGGTCCGGGTCCGGGTCCGGGTCCGGGTCCGGGTAAGGGTCCGGGTCCGGGTCCGGGGACCGGATCCGGGTAAAGGTCGGGGTCCGGGTCCGGGTAAGGGTTCGGGTCCGGGTCCGGGTCCGGGTCCGGGTCCGGGTAAGGGTCCGGGTCCGGGTCCGGGTCCGGGTCCGGGTCCGGGTAAGGGTCCGTGTCCGGGTCCGGGTCCGGGTAAGGGTCCGGGTCCGGGTCCGGGTAAGGGTCCGGGTCCGGGTCCGGGTCCGGGTTCGGGTCCGGGTCCGGGTAAGGGTCCGGGTCCGGGTCCGTGTAAGGGTCCGGGTCCGGGTCTGGGTCCGGGTCCGGGTCCGGGTAAGGGTCCGGGTCCGGGTCCGGGTCCGGGTCCGGGTCCGGATAAGAGTCCGGGTCCATGTCCGGGTCCGGGTCCGGGTCCGGGTAAGGGTCCGGGTCCGGGTCCGGGTCCCGGTCCGGGTAAGGGTCCAGGTCTGGGTCCGGGTCCGGTTCTGGGTCCGGGTAAGGGTCCGGGTAAGGGTCCGTGTCCGGGTCCGGGTATGGGTCCGGGTCCAGGTCTTGGTCCGGGTAAGGATCTGGGTCCTGGTCCGGGTCCGGGTCCGGGTCGGGGTAAGGGTCCGGGTCCGGGGTAAGGGTCCGGGTCCGGGTCCGGGTCCGGGTAAGGGTCCGGGTCCGGGTCCGGGTCAGGGTCCAGGTCCGGGTAAGGGTCCGGGTCCGGGTCCGGGTAAGGGTCCAGGTAAGGGTTCGGGTCCTGGTCCGGGTCCGGGTCTGGGTCCGGGTCCGGGTAAGGGTCCGGGTCCGTGTCCGGGTCTGGGTCCGGGTCCGGGTAAGGGTCCGTGTCCAGGTCCGGGTCTTGGTCCGGGTCCGGGTAAGGGTCCGGGTCCATGTCTGGATCCGAGTCCGGGTCTGGGTAAGGGTCCGGGTCCGGGTCCGGGTCCGGGTCCGGGTAAGGGTCCGGGTCCGGGTCCGTTACCGGATGCGGGTAAAGGTCGGGGTCCGGGTCCGGGTAAGGGTTCGGGTCCCGGTCCGGGTCCAGGTCCGGGTCCGGGTAAGGGTCCGGGTCCGGGTCCGGGTCCGGGTCCGGGTCCGGGTAAGTGTCCGTGTCCGGGTCCGGGTCCGGGTAAGGGTCCGGGTCCGGGTCCGGGTAAGGGTCCGGGTCCGGGTCCGGGTCCGGGTTCGGGTCCGGGTCCGGGTAAGGGTCCGGGTCCGGGTCCGTGTAAGGGTCCGGGTCCGGGTCCGGGTAAGGGTCCGAGTCCATGTCCAGGTCCGGGTCCGGGTCAGGGTAAGGGTCCGGGTCCGGGTCCGGGTCCGGGTCCGGGTCCGGGTCCGGGTCAGGGTAAGAGTTCGGGTCCGGGTCCGGGTCCGGGTCCGGGTCCGGGTCCGGGTAAGGGTCCGGGTCCGGGTAAGAGTTCGGGTCCGAGTCCGGGACCGGGTCCGGTTCCGGGTTCGGGTCCGGGTCCGGGTCCGGGTTCGGGTCCGGGTCCGGGTCCGGGTCCGGGTCCGGGTAAGAGTTCGGGTCCGGGTCCGGGTCCGGGTCCGGGTCCGGGTCCGGGTCCGGGTAAGGGTCCGGGTCCGGTTCCGGGTAAGGGTCCGGGTCCGGGTCCGGGTAAGAGTTCGGGTCCGGGTCTGGGTCCGGTTCCAGGACCGGGTCCGGGTTCGGGTCCGGGTCCGGGTAAGGGTCCGGGTCCGGGTCCGGGTAAGGGTCCGGGGCCGGGGCCGGGTAAGTGTCCGGGTCCGGGTCCAGGTCCGTGTCCGTGTCTGGGTCCGGGTCCGGGTCCGGGTCCGGGTAAGTGTCCGGGTAAGTGTCCGGGTCCGGGTCCGGGTCCGGGTCCGGGTCCGGGTCCGTGTCCGGGTTCAGGTCCGGGTCCGTGTAAGGGTCCGGGTCCGGGTCTGGGTAAGGATCCGGGTCCGGGTCCTGGTCTGGGTCCGGGTCCGGGTCCGGGTCCGGGTCCGGGTCACGGTCAGGGTCCGGGTCCGGGTAAGGGTCCGGGTCCGGGTCCGGGTCCGGGTCCGGGTCCGGGTCCGGGTCCGGGTAAGGGTCCGGGTCCGGGTCCGGGTCCGGGTAAGAGTTCGGGTACGGGTACGGGTCCGGGTCCGGGTCCGGGTCCGGGTCCGGGTAAGGGTCCGGGTCCGGGTACGGGTAAGGGTCCGTGTCCATGTCCGTGTCCGGGTCCGGGTCCGGGTCCGGGTCCGGGTCAGGGTAAGGGTACGGGTCCGGGTACGGGTCCGGGTCCGGGTAAGAGTTCGGGTCCGGGTCCGGGTCCGGGCCCGGGTCCGGGTCCGGGTAAGGGTCCGGGTCCGGGTAAGGGTCCGGGTCCGGGTCCGGGAAAGGGTCCGGGTCCGGGTCCGGGTCCGGGTAAGGGTCCGGGTCCGGGTCAGAGTCCGGGTCCGGGTAAGGGTCCGGGTCCATGTCCGGGTCCGGGTCGGGGTCCGGGTAAGGGTCCAGGTCCGGATCCGGATCCGGGTCCGAGTACGGGTCCGGGTCCGGGTCCGGGTTCGGGTAAGGGTCCGGGTCCGGGTCCGGGTCCGGGTAAGGGTCCGGGTCTGGGTCCGGGTAAGGGTCCGGGTCCGGGTTGGTGTTCGGGTCCGGGTAAGGGTTCGTGTCCGGGTCCGGGTCTTGGTCCGGGTCCGGGTAAGGGTCCGGGTCCATGTCTGGATCCGGGTCCGGGTAAGGGTTCTGGTCCGGGTCCGGGTCCGGGTCCGGGTAAGGGTCCGGGTCCGGGTCCGGGTCCGGGTCCGGGTCAGGGTCCGAGTACGGGTCCGGGTCCGGGTCCGGGTTCGGGTAAGTGTCCGGGTCCAGGTCCGGGTAAGGGTCCGGGTCCGGGTCCGGGTAAGGGTCCGGGTCCGGGTTGGTGTCCGGGTCCGGGTAAGGGTTCGTGTCCGGGTCCGGGTCCGGGTCCGGGTCCGGGTTCGGGTCCGGGTCCGGGTCCAGGTAAGGGTCTGGGTCCTGGTCCGGGTAAGGGTCCGGATACGGGTAAGGGTCCGTGTCCGGGTAAGGGTCCGGGTCCATGTCCGGGTCCGGGTCCGGATCCGGGTAAGGGTCCGTGTCCGGGTCCGGTTAAGGGTCCGGGTCCGGGTCCGGGTCCGGGTCCGGGTCAGGGTAAGGGTCCGGGTCCTGGTCCGGGTCCGGGTCCGGGTAAGAGTTCGGGTCCTGGTCCGGGTCCGGGTCCGGGTCCGGGTCCGGGTCCGGGTCCGGGTCCGGGTAAGGGTCCGGGTCCGGGTCCGGGTCCGGGTCCGGGTAAGGGTCCGGGTCCGGGTCTGGGTAAGGGTCCGTGTCCATGTCCGTGTCCGTGTCCGTGTCCGTGTCCGGGTTCGGGTAAGGGTTCGGGTCCGGGTCCGGGTCCGGGTCCGGTTAAGGGTCCGGGTCCGGGTCCGGGTCCGCGTCAGGGTAAGGGTCCGGGTCCGGGTCCGGGTCCGGGTCCGGGTAAGGGTCCGGGTCCATGTCCGGGTCCGGGTCCGGATCCGGGTAAGGGTCCGTGTCTGGGTCCGGGTAAGGGTCCGGGTCCGGGTCCGGGTCCGGGTCAGGGTCCGAGTACGGGTCCGGGTCCGGGTTCGGGTAAGGGTCCGGGTCCGGGTCCGGGTCCGGGTCCGGGTAAGGGTCCGGGTCCGGGTCCGGGTAAGGGTCCGGGTCCGGGTTGGTGTCCGGGTCCAGGTAAGGGTTCGTGTCCGGGTCCGGGTCCGGGTCCGGGTCCGGGTCCGGGTCCGGGTCCAGGTAAGGGTCTGGGTCCTGGTCCGGGTAAGGGTCCGGATCCGGGTAAGTGTCCGTGTCCGGGTAAGGGTCCGGGTCCATGTCCGGGTCCGGGTCCGGATCCGGGTAAGGGTCCGTGTCCGGGTCCGGGTAAGGGTCCGGGTCCGGGTCCGGGTCCGGGTCCGGGTCAGTGTAAGGGTCCGGGTCCGGGTCCGGGTCCGGGTCCGGGTCCGGGTCCGGGTCAGGGTAAGGGTCCGGGTCCGGGTCCGGGTCAGGGTCCGGGTAAGAGTTCGGGTCCGGGTCCGGGTCCGGGTCCGGGTCCGGGTCCGGGTAAGGGTCCGGGTCCGGGTCCGGGTAAGGGTCCGTGTCAGGGTCCGGGTCCGGGTAAGGGTCAGGGTCCGGGTCCGGGTCCGGGTCCTGGTCCGGGTCCGGGTCCGGGTCGGGGTAAGGGTCCGGGTCCGGGTAAGGGTCCGGGTCCGGGTCCGGGTCCGGGTCCGGGTAAGGGTCCGGGTCCGGGTCAGGGTCTGGGTCCGGGTAAGGGTCCGGGTCCGGGTCCGGGTAAGGGTCCAGGTAAGGGTTCGGGTCCGGGTCCGGGTCCGGGTCTGGGTCCGGGTCCGGGTAAGGGTCCGGGTCCGTGTCCGGGTCCGGGTCTGGGTCCGGGTCCGGGTAAGGGTCCGTGTCCAGGTCCGGGTCTTGGTCCGGGTCCGGGTAAGGGTCCGGGTCCATGTCTGGATCCGAGTCCGGGTCTGGGTAAGGGTCCGGGTCCGGGTCCGGGTCCGGGTCCGGGTAAGGGTCCGGGTCCGGGTCCGGGACCGGATCCGGGTAAAGGTCGGGGTCCGGGTCCGGGTAAGGGTTCGGGTCCCGGTCCGGGTCCGGGTCCGGGTCCGGGTAAGGGTCCGGGTCCGGGTCCGGGTCCGGGTCCGGGTCCGGGTAAGGGTCCGTGTCCGGGTCCGGGTCCGGGTAAGGGTCCGGGTCCGGGTCCGGGTCCGGGTCCGGGTAAGGGTCCGGGTCCGGGTCCGGGTCCGGGTTCGGGTCCGGGTAAGGGTCCGGGTCCGGGTCCGTGTAAGGGTCCGGGTCCGGGTCCGGGTCCGGGTCCGGGTCCGGGTCTGGGTCCGGGTCCGGGTCCGGGTAAGGGTCCGGGTCCGGGTCCGGGTCCGGGTCCGGGTCCGGATAAGAGTCCGGGTCCATGTCCGGGTCCGGGTCCGGGTAAGGGTCCGGGTCCGGGTCCGGGTCCGGGTCCCGGTCCGGGTAAGGGTCCAGGTCTGGGTCCGGGTCCGGTTCTGGGTCCGGGTAAGGGTCCGGGTAAGGGTCCGTGTCCGGGTCCGGGTATGGGTCCGGGTCCAGGTCTTGGTCCGGGTAAGGATCTGGGTCCTGGTCCGGGTCCGGGTCCGGGTCGGGGTAAGGGTCCGGGTCCGGGTAAGGGTCCGGGTCCGGGTCCGGGTCCGGGTAAGGGTCCGGGTCCGGGTCAGGGTCCAGGTCCGGGTAAGGGTCCGGGTCCGGGTCCGGGTAAGGGTCCAGGTAAGGGTTCGGGTCCTGGTCCGGGTCCGGGTCTGGGTCCGGGTCCGGGTTCGGGTCCGCGTCCGTGTCCGTGTCCGGGTCCGGGTCAGGGTCCGGGTCAGGGTCCGGTTCCAGGTCCGGGTAAGGGTCCGGGTCCGGGTCCGGGTCCGGGTCCGGGTAAGGGTCCGGGTCCGGCTCCGGGTCCGGGTCCGGGTCCGGGAAAGGGTCCGGGTCCGGGTCAGGGTCCGTGTCCGTGTCCGGGTCCGGGCAATGGTCCGGGTAAGGGTCTGGGTCCGGGTCTGGGGTCCGTGTCCGGGTCCGGGTCAGGGTCCGGGTCTGGGTCCGAGTCCGGGTAAGGGTCAGTGTCCGGGTCTGGGTCAGGGTCTGGGTCTGGGTCCGGGTCCGGGTAAGTGTCCGGGTCGGGGTCTGGGTCCGCGTCGGGGTCCGGGTCCGGGTCCGGGTCTGGGTAAGGGTCCGGGTCCGGGTCCGGGTCCGGGTCCGGGTAAGGGTCCGGGTCCGGGTCCTGGTCGGGGTCTGGGTCCGGGTCCGGGTCCGTGTAAGGGTCCGGGTCCAGGTCCGGGGAAGGGTCCGGGTTTGGGTCCGCGTCCGGGTCCGTGTCAGGGTCCGGGTCTGGGTCCGGGTCCGGGTCCGGGTCCGGTTAAGGGTCCGGGTCCGGGTCAGGGTCTGGGTCCGGGTCCGCGTCCGGGTAAGGGTCTGGGTCCGGGTCCGCGTCCGGGTAAGGGTCCGGGTCCGGGTCCGGGTAAGGGTCCGGGTCCATGTCCCTGTCCAGGTCCGGGTCCGGGTCCGGGTCCGTGTCCGGGTCCGGGTCCGGGTCCGGGTAAGGGTCCGGGTCCGGGTCCGGGTCCGTGTCCGGGTCCGGGTCCGGGTCCGGGTAAGGGTCCGGGTCTGGGTCCGTGTCCGTGTCCGGTTCCTGGTAAGGGTCCGGGTCCGGGTCCGGGTCCGGGTCCGGGTAAGGGTCCGGGTCCGGGTCAGGGTCCGGGTCCGGGTCCGGGTAAGGGTCCGGGTCCGGGTCCGGGTCAGGGTCCGGGTCCGGGTCCGGGTCCGGGTCCGGGTAAGGGTCCGGGTCCGTGTCCGTGTCCGGGTCCGGGTCCGGGTAAGGGTCCGGGTCTGGGTCCGGGTCCGGTTCCGGGTCCGGGTAAGGGTCCGGGTCCGGGTCCGGGTCCGGGTCCGGGTCCGGGAAAGGGTCCGGGTCCGGGTCCGGGTCCGGGTCCGGGTCCGGGTCCATGTAAGGGTCCGGGGAAGGGTCCGGGGAAGTGTCCGGGTCCGGGTCCGAGTCCGGGTAAGGGTCCGGGTACGGGTCTGGGTCAGGGTCTGGGTCTGGGTCCGGGTCCAGGTAAGGGTCCGGGTCCGGGTCCGGGGAAGGGTCCGGGTCCGGGTCCGGGTCCGGGTCCGGGTCCGGGTCCGGGTCCAGCTAAGGGTCCGGGTCCGGGTCCGGGTCCGGGTCCGGGTCCGGGTCCGGGTCAGGGTCCGGGTCCAGGTCCGAGTCTGGGTCCGGATAAGGGTCCGGGTAAGGGTCCGGGTCCGGGTCCGGGTCTGGGTCCGGGTCCGGTTAAGGGTCCGGGTCCATTTCCGGGTAAGGGTCCGTGTCCATGTTCGGGTCCGGGTCCGGGTCCGGGTCCGGGTCCGGGTAAGGGTTCGGGTCCGGGTCCGGGTCCGGGTCCAGGTAAGGGTCCGGGTCCGGGTCCGGGTAAGGGTCCGGGTCCGGGTCCGGGTCCGGGTCCGGGTCAGGGTAAGGGTCCGGGTCCGGGTCCGGGTCCGGGTCCGGGTCTGGGTCCGGGTAAGAGTTCGGGTCCGGGTACGGGTCCGGGTCCGGGTCCGCGTAAGGGTCCGGCTCCGGGTAAGGGTCTGGGTCCGGGTCCGGGTAAAGGTCCGGGTCCGGGTCCGGGTCCGGGTAAGGGTCCGGGTCCGGGTCAGGGTCCGGGTCCGGGTCCGGGTAAGGGTCCGGGTCCATGTCCGGGTCCGGGTCGGGGTCCGGGTAAGGGTCCAGGTCCGGATCCGGGTCCTAGTCCGGGTCCGGGTCCGGGTCCGGGTTCGGGTAAGGGTCCGGGTCCGGGTAAGGGTCCGGGTCCGGGTCCGGGTAAGGGTCCGGGTCCGGGTTGGTGTCCGGGTCCGGGTAAGGGTTCGTGTCCGGGTCCGGGTCCGGGTCCGGGTCCGGGTCCGGGTCCGGGTCCTGGTCCAGGTAAGGGTCTGGGTCCTGGTCCGGGTAAGGGTCCGGATCCGGGTAAGGGTCCGTGTCCGGGTAAGGGTCCGGGTCCATGTCCGGGTCCGGGTCCGGATCCGGGTAAAGGTCCGTGTACGGGTCTGGGTAAGGGTCCGGGTCCGGGTCCGGGTCCGGGTCAGGGTCCGGGTCCAGGTAAGGGTCCGGGTCCGGGTCCGGGTCCGGGTCCGGGTCCGAGTCCGGGTCCGGTTAAAGGTCCGGGTCCAGGTCCGGGTCCGGGTAAGTGTCCGGGTCCGGGTCCGGGTAAGGGTCCGGGTCCATTTCCGGGTAAGGGTCCGTGTCCATGTTCGGGTCCGGGTCCGGGTCCGGGTCCGGGTCCGGGTAAGGGTTCGGGTCCGGGTCCGGGTCCAGGTAAGGGTCCGGGTCCGGGTCCGGGTAAGGGTCCGCGTCCGTGTCCGTGTCCGGGTCCGGGTCAGGGTCCGGGTCAGGGTCCGGTTCCAGGTCCGGGTAAGGGTCCGGGTCCGGGTCCGGGTCCGGGTCCGGGTAAGGGTCCGGGTCCGGCTCCGGCTCCGGGTCCGGGTCCGGGTCCGGGAAAGGGTCCGGGTCCGGGTCAGGGTCCGTGTCCGTGTCCGGGTCCGGGGAAGGGTCCGGGCAATGGTCCGGGGAAGGGTCTGGGTCCGGGTCTGGGGTCCGTGTCCGGGTCCGGGTCAGGGTCAGGGTCCGGGTCTGGGTCCGAGTCCGGGTAAGGGTCAGTGTCCGGGTCTGGGTCAGGGTCTGGGTCTGGGTCCGGGTCCGGGTAAGTGTCCGGGTCGGGGTCTGGGTCCGCGTCGGGGTCCGGGTCCGGGTCCGGGTCTGGGTAAGGGTCCGGGTCCGGGTCTGGGTCCGGGTCCTGGTCGGGGTCTGGGTCCGGGTCCGGGTCCGTGTAAGGGTCCGGGTCCAGGTCCGGGGAAGGGTCCGGGTTTGGGTCCGCGTCCGGGTCCGTGTCAGGGTCCGGGTCTGGGTCCGGGTCCGGGTCCGGTTAAGGGTCCGAGTCCGGGTCAGGGTCTGGGTCCGGGTCCGCGTCCGGGTAAGGGTCCGGGTCCGTGTCCGGGTAAGGGTCCGGGTCCATGTCCCTGTCCAGGTCCGGGTCCGTGTCCGGGTCCGTGTCCGGGTCCGGGTCCGGGTCCGGGTAAGGGTCCGGGTCCGGGTCCGGGTCCGGGTCCAGGTCCGGGTCCGGGTAAGGGTCCGGGTCTGGGTCCGTGTCCGTGTCCGGTTCCTGGTAAGGGTCCGGGTCCAGGTCCGGGTCCGGGTCAGGGTAAGGGTCCGGGTCCGGGTCCGGGTCCGGGTCCGGGTCCGGGTAAGGGTCCGGGTCCGGGTCCGGGTCAGGGTCCGGGTCCGGGTCCGGGTCCGGGTAAGGGTCCGGGTCCGTGTCCGGGTCCGGGTCCGGGTCCGGGTAAGGGTCCGGGTCTGGGTCCGGGTCCGGTTCCGGGTCCGGGTAAGGGTCCGGGTCCGGGTCCGGGTCCGGGTCCGGGTCCGGGTCCGGGTCCGGGTCCGGGAAAGGGTCCGGGTCCGGGTCCGGGTCCGGGTCCGGGTCCATGTAAGGGTCCGGGGAAGGGTCCGGGGAAGTGTCCGGGTCCGGGTCTGGGGTCCGGGTCCGTGTCCGGGTCCGGGTCAGGGTCCGGGTCCGGGTCCGAGTCCGGGTAAGGGTCCGGGTACGGATCTGGGTCAGGGTCTGGGTCTGGGTCCGGGTCCAGGTAAGGGTCCGGGTCCGGGTCCGGGGAAGGGTCCGGGTCCGGGTCCGGGTCCGGGTCCGGGTCCGGGTCCGGGTCCAGGTAAGGGTCCGGGTCCGGGTCCGGGTCCGGGTCCGGTTCCGTGTCCGGGTCCGGGTCAGGGTCCGGGTCCAGGTCCGAGTCTGGGTCCGGGTAAGGGTCCGGGTAAGGGTCCGGGTCCGGGTCCGGGTCTGGGTCCGTGTCCGGTTAAGGGTCCGGGTCCATTTCCGGGTAAGGGTCCGTGTCCATGTTCGGGTCCGGGTCCGGGTCCGGGTCCGGGTCCGGGTAAGGGTTCGGGTCCGGGTCCGGGTCCAGGTAAGGGTCCGGGTCCGGGTCCGGGTCCGGGTCCGGGTCCTGGTCCGGGTCAGGGTAAGGGTCCGGGTCCGGGTCCGGGTCCGGGTCTGGGTCCGGGTAAGAGTTCGGGTCCGGGTACGGGTCCGGGTCCGGGTCTGGGTAAGGGTCCGGCTCCGGGTAAGGGTCTGGGTCCGGGTCCGGGTAAAGGTCCGGGTCCGGGTCCGGGTCCGGGTAAGGGTCCGGGTCCGGGTCAGGGTCCGGGTCCGGGTCCGGGTAAGGGTCCGGGTCCATGTCCGGGTCCGGGTCGGGGTCCGGGTAAGGGTCCAGGTCCGGATCCGGGTCCTAGTCCGGGTCCGGGTCCGGGTCCGGGTTCGGGTAAGGGTCCGGGTCCGGGTAAGGGTCCGGGTCCGGGTCCGGGTAAGGGTCCGGGTCCGGGTTGGTGTCCGGGTCCGGGTAAGGGTTCGTGTCCGGGTCCGGGTCCGGGTCCGGGTCCGGGTCCGGGTCCGGGTCCTGGTCCAGGTAAGGGTCTGGGTCCTGGTCCGGGTAAGGGTCCGGATCCGGGTAAGGGTCCGTGTCCGGGTAAGGGTCCGGGTCCATGTCCGGGTCCGGGTCCGGATCCGGGTAAGGGTCCGTGTACGGGTCCGGGTAAGGGTCCGTGTCCGGGTCCGGGTCCGGGTCAGGGTCCGGGTCCGGGTAAGGGTCCGGGTCCGGGTCCGGGTCCGGGTCCGGGTCCGGGTCCGGGTCCGGTTAAAGGTCCGGGTCCAGGTCCGGGTCCGGGTAAGGGTCCGGGTCCGGGTCCGGGGAAGGGTCCGGGTCCGGGTCCGGGTCCGGGTCAGGGTCCGGGTCCAGGTCCGAGTCTGGGTCCGGGTAAGGGTCCGGGTAAGGGTCCGGGTCCGGGTCCGGGTCTGGGTCCGGGTCCGGTTAAGGGTCCGGGTCCATTTCCGGGTAAGGGTCCGTGTCCATGTTCGGGTCTGGGTCCGGGTCCGGGTCCGGGTCCGGGTAAGGGTTCGGGTCCGGGTCCGGGTCCAGGTAAGGGTGCGGGTCCGGGTCCGGGTAAGGGTCCGGGTCCGGGTCCGGGTCCGGGTCAGGGTAAGGGTCCGGGTCCGGGTCCGGGTCCGGGTCTGGGTCCGGGTAAGAGTTCGGGTCCGGGTACGGGTCCGGGTCCGGGTCCGGGTAAGGGTCCGGCTCCGGGTAAGGGTCTGGGTCCGGGTCCGGGTAAAGGTCCGGGTCCGGGTCCGGGTCCGGGTAAGGGTCCGGGTCCGGGTCAGGGTCCGGGTCCGGGTCCGGGTCCGGGTAAGGGTCCGGGTCCATGTCCGGGTCCGGGTCGGGGTCCGGGTAAGGGTCCAGGTCCGGATCCGGGTCCTAGTCCGGGTCCGGGTCCGAGTCTGGGTCCGGGTAAGGGTCCGGGTAAGGGTCCGGGTCCGGGTCCGGGTCTGGGTCCGGGTCCGGTTAAGGGTCCGGGTCCATTTCCGGGTAAGGGTCCGTGTCCATGTTCGGGTCCGGGTCCGGGTCCGGGTCCGGGTCCGGGTAAGGGTTCGGGTCCGGGTCCGGGTCCAGGTAAGGGTCCGGGTCCGGGTCCGGGTAAGGGTCCGGGTCCGGGTCCGGGTCCGGGTCCGGGTCCGGGTCAGGGTAAGGGTCCGGGTCCGGGTCCGGGTCCGGGTCTGGGTCCGGGTAAGAGTTCGGGTCCGGGTACGGGTCCGGGTCCGGGTCCGGGTAAGGGTCCGGCTCCGGGTAAGGGTCTGGGTCCGGGTCCGGGTAAAGGTCCGGGTCCGGGTCCGGGTCCGGGTAAGGGTCCGGGTCCGGGTCAGGGTCCGGGTCCGGGTCCGGGTAAGGGTCCGGGTCCATGTCCGGGTCCGGGTCGGGGTCCGGGTAAGGGTCCAGGTCCGTATCCGGGTCCTAGTCCGGGTCCGGGTCCGGGTCCGGGTTCTGGTAAGGGTCCGGGTCCGGGTAAGGGTCCGGGTCCGGGTCCGGGTAAGGGTCCGGGTCCGGGTTGGTGTCCGGGTCCGGGTAAGGGTTCGTGTCCGGGTCCGGGTCCGGGTCCGGGTCCGGGTCCGGGTCCGGGTCCTGGTCCGGGTAAGGGTCCGGATCCGGGTAAGGGTCCGTGTCCGGGTAAGGGTCCGGGTCCATGTCCGGGTCCGGGTCCGGATCCGGGTAAGGGTCCGTGTACGGGTCCGGGTAAGGGTCCGTGTCCGGGTCCGGGTCCGGGTCAGGGTCCGGGTCCGGGTAAGGGTCCGGGTCCGGGTCCGGGTCCGGGTCCGGGTCCGAGTCCGGGTCCGGTTAAAGGTCCGGGTCCAGGTCCGGGTCCGGGTAAGGGTCCGGGTCCGGGTCCGGGGAAGGGTCCGGGTCCGGGTCCGGGTCCGGGTCCGGGTCCGGGTCCGGGTCCAGGTAAGGGTCCGGGTCCGGGTCCTAGTCCGGGTCCGGTTCCGTGTCCGGGTCCGGGTCAGGGTCCGGGTCCAGGTCCGAGTCTGGGTCCGGGTAAGGGTCCGGGTAAGGGTCCGGGTCCGGGTCCGGGTCTGGGTCCGGGTCCGGTTAAGGGTCCGGGTCCATTTCCGGGTAAGGGTCCGTGTCCATGTTCGGGTCCGGGTCCGGGTCCGGGTCCGGGTCCGGGTAAGGGTTCGGGTCCGGGTCCGGGTCCAGGTAAGGGTCCGGGTCCGGGTCCGGGTAAGGGTCCGGGTCCGGGTCCGGGTCCGGGTCAGGGTAAGGGTCCGGGTCCGGGTCCGGGTCCGGGTCTGGGTCCGGGTAAGAGTTCGGGTCCGGGTACGGGTCCGGGTCCGGGTCCGGGTAAGGGTCCGGCTCCGGGTAAGGGTCTGGGTCCGGGTCCGGGTAAAGGTCCGGGTCCGGGTCCGGGTCCGGGTAAGGGTCCGGGTCCGGGTCAGGGTCCGGGTCCGGGTCCGGGTAAGGGTCCGGGTCCATGTCCGGGTCCGGGTCGGGGTCCGGGTAAGGGTCCAGGTCCGGATCCGGGTCCTAGTCCGGGTCCGGGTCCGGGTCCAGGTTCGGGTAAGGTTCCGGGTCCGGGTAAGGGTCCGGGTCCGGGTCCGGGTAAGGGTCCGGGTCCGGGTTGGTGTCCGGGTCCGGGTAAGGGTTCGTGTCCGGGTCCGGGTCCGGGTCCGGGTCCGGGTCCGGGTCCGGGTCCTGGTCCAGGTAAGGGTCTGGGTCCTGGTCCGGGTAAGGGTCCGGATCCGGGTAAGGGTCCGTGTCCGGGTAAGGGTCCGGGTCCATGTCCGGGTCCGGGTCCGGATCCGGGTAAGGGTCCGTTTACGGGTCCGGGTAAGGGTCCGTGTCCGGGTCCGGGTCCGGGTGAGGGTCCGGGTCCGGGTCCGGGTAAGGGTCCGGGTCCGGGTCCGGGTCCGGGTCCGGGTCCGAGTCCGGGTCCGGTTAAAGGTCCGGGTCCAGGTCCGGGTCCGGGTAAGTGTCCGGGTCCGGGTCCGGGTAAGGGTCCGGGTCCATTTCCGGGTAAGGCTCCGTGTCCATGTTCGGGTCCGGGTCCGGGTCCGGGTCCGGGTCCGGGTAAGGGTTCGGGTCCGGGTCCGGGTCCAGGTAAGGGTCCGGGTCCGGATCCGGGTAAGGGTCCGTGTCCGGGTAAGGGTCCGGGTCCATGTCCGGGTCCGGGTCCGGATCCGGGTAAGGGTCCGTGTACGGGTCCGGGTAAGGGTCCGTGTCCGTGTCCGGGTCCGGGTCAGGGTCCGGGTCCGGGTCCGGGTAAGGGTCCGGGTCCGGGTCCGGGTCCGGGTCCGGGTCCGAGTCCGGGTCCGGTTAAAGGTCCGGGTCCAGGTCCGGGTCCGGGTAAGTGTCCGGGTCCGGGTCCGGGTAAGGGTCCGGGTCCATTTCCGGGTAAGGGTCCGTGTCCATGTTCGGGTCCGGGTCCGGGTCCGGGTCCGGGTCCGGGTAAGGGTTCGGGTCCGGGTCCGGGTCCAGGTAAGGGTCCGGGTCCGGGTCCGGGTAAGTGTCCGGGTCCGGGTAAGGGTCCGGGTCCGGGTCCGGGTCCGGGTAAGGGTCCGTGTCCGTGTCCGTGTCCGTGTCCGGGTCAGGGTGCGGCTAAGGGTGCGGGTGCGGTTGCGGGTGCGGGTCCGGGTCCGGGTCCATGTCCGGGTCTTTGTAAGGGTCCGGGTCCGGGTCCGGGTCAGGGTCCTGGTCCGGACAAGAGTCCGGGTCCGGGTCCGGGTCCAGGTAAGGGTCCGGGTCCGTGTCCGGGTCCGGGTAAGAGTCCGGGTCCGGGTCCGGGTCCGGGTAAGGGTCCAGGTAAGGGTCCGTGTCCGGGTCCGGGTCCGGGTCCGGGTAAGGGTCCGGGTCCGGGTCCGGGTAAGGGTCCGGGTCCGGGTCCGGGTCCGGGTCCGGGTCCGGTTCCGGGTCCGGGTAAGGGTCCGGGACCATGTCCGGGTCCGGGTCCGTGTCTGGGTAAGGGTCCGGGTCTGCGTCCGTGTCCGTGTCCGTGTCCGTGTCCGGGTTCAGGTCCGGGTCCGGGTCCGGGTCCGGGTCCGGGTCCGGGTCCGGGTCAGGGTCCGGGTAAGGGTCCAGGTCCGGGTCTGGGTCCGGGTCCGGGTAAGGGTCCGGGTCCGGGTCCGGGTACGGGTACGGGTCCAGGTCCATGTCCGGGTCCGGGTCCGGATCCGGGTAAGGGTCCGGTTCCAGGTCCGGTTAAGGGTCCGGGTCCGTGTCCGTGTCCGGGTCCGGGTAAGGGTCCGGGTCCGGGTCCGGCTCCGGGTCCAGGTCCGGGAAAGGGTCCGGGTCAGGGTCCGTGTCCGTGTCCGGGTCCGGGGAAGGGTCCTGGGAATGGTCCGGGGAAGGGTCCGGGTCCGGGTCCAGGGTCCGTGTCCGTTTCCGGGTCCGGGTCAGGGTCTGGGTCCGGGTCCGGGTCCGGGTAAGTGTCCGGGTCGGGGTCTGGGTCCGGGTCGGGGTCCGGGTCCGGGTCCGGGTCTGGGTAAGGGTCCGGGTCCGGGTCCGGGTCCGGGTCCGGGTCCGGGTAAGGGTCCGGGTCCGGGTCCGGATCCGGATCCAGGTCCGGGTAAGGGTCCGGGTCCGGGTCCTGGTCGGGGTTTGGGTCCGCGTCCGGGTCCGTGTCCGGGTCCGTGTCAGGGTCCGGGTCTGGGTCCGGGTCCGGGTCCGGTTAAGGGTCCGGGTCCGGGTCAGGGTCTGGGTCCGCGTCCGGGTAAGGGTCCAGGTCCGGGTCCGGGTCCGGGTAAGGGTCCAGGTCCATGTCCCTGTCCAGGTCCGGGTCCGGGTAAGGGTCCGGGTCCGCGTCCGGGTAAGGGTTCGGGTCCGGGTCCGGGTCCGGGTAAGGGTCCGGGTCCATGTTCCTGTCCAGGTCCGGGTCTGGGTCCGGGTAAGGGTCCGGGTCCGGGTCCGGGTAAGGGTCCGGGTCCGGGTCCGGGTCCGGGTAAGAGTCCTGGTCTGGGTAAGGGTCCGTGTCCGGGTCCGTGTCCGGGTCCGTGTCCGGGTCCGGGTAAGGGTCCGGGTCCGGGTCCGGGTCCGGGTCCGTGTCCGTGTCCGGGTAAGGGTCCGGGTCTGGGTCCGTGTCCGGGTCCGGTTCCGGGTAAGGGTCCGGGTCCGGGTCCGGGTCCGGGTCCGGGTAAGGGTCCGGGTCCGGGTCCGGGTCCGGGTCCGGGTCCGGGAAAGTGTCCGGGTCCGGGTCCGGGTCCGGGTAAGTGTCCATGTCCGGGTCCGGGTCAGGGTCCGGGTCCGTGTCCGGGTAAGGGTCCGGGTCCGTGTCCGTGTCCGTGTCCGTGTCCGTGTCCGGGTAAGGGTCCGGGTCTGGGTCCGGGTCCGGTTCCGGGTCCGGGTAAGGGTCCGGGTCCGGGTCCGGGTCCGGGTCCGGGAAAGGGTCCGGGTCCGGGTCCGGGTCCGGGTCCGGGTCCGGGTCCATGTAAGGGTCCGGGGAAGGGTCCGGGGAAGTGTCCGGGTCCGGGTCCGGGGTCCGGGTCCGTGTCCGGGTCCGGGTCAGGGTCCGGGTCCGGGTCCGAGTCCGGGTAAGGGTCCGCGTACGGGTCTGGGTCAGGGTCTGGGTCCGGGTCCGGGTCCGGGTAAGGGTCCGGGTCCGGGTCCGGGTCCGGGTCCGCGTCCGGGTCCGGGTCCGGGTCCAGGTCCAGGTAAGGGCCCGGGTCCGGGTCCGGTTCCGTGTCCGGGTCCGGGTCAGGGTCCGGGTCCAGGTCCGAGTCCGGGTCCGGGTAAGGGTCCGGGTAAGGCTCCGGGTCCGGGTCCGGATCTGGGTCCGGGTCTGGTTAAGGGTCCGGGTCCATGTCCGGGTAAGGGTCCGTGTCCATGTTCGGGTCCGTGTCCGGGTCCGGGTCCGGGTCCGGGTAAGGGTTCGGGTCCGGGTCCGGGTCCAGGTAAGGGTCCGGGTCCGGGTAAGGGTCCGGGTCCGGGTCCGGGTCCGGGTCCGGGTCCGGGTCCGGGTCCGGGTCAGGGTAAGTGTCCGGGTCCGGGTCCGGGTCCGGGTCTGGGTCCGGGGAAGAGTTCGGGTCCGGGTCCGGGTCCGGGTTCGGGTCCGGGTAAGGGTCCGGGTCCGGGTCCGGGTAAGGGTCCGGGTAAGGCTCCGGGTCCGGGTCCGGATCTGGGTCCGGGTCTGGTTAAGGGTCCGGGTCCATGTCCGGGTAAGGGTCCGTGTCCATGTTCGGGTCCGTGTCCGGGTCCGGGTCCGGGTCCGGGTAAGGGTTCGGGTCCGGGTCCGGGTCCAGGTAAGGGTCCGGGTCCGGGTAAGGGTCCGGGTCCGGGTCCGGGTCCGGGTCCGGGTCCGGGTCAGGGTAAGTGTCCGGGTCCGGGTCCGGGTCCGGGTCTGGGTCCGGGTAAGAGTTCGGGTCCGGGTCCGGGTCCGGGTTCGGGTCCGGGTAAGGGTCCGGGTCCGGGTAAGGGTCCGGGTCCAGGTCCGGGTAAGGGTCAGGGTCCGGGTCCGGGTAAGGGTCCGGGTCCGGGTCAGGGTCCGGGTCGGGGTCCGGGTAAGGGTCCAGGTCCGGATCCGGGTCCTAGTCCGGGTCCGGGTCCGGGTCCGGTTTCGGGTAAGGGTCCGGGTCCGGGTCCGGGTAAGGGTCCGGGTCCGGGTCCGGGTAAGGGTCCGGGTCCGGGTCTTGGTCCGGGTCTGGGTCCGGGTAAGGGTCCGGGTCCATGTCTGGATCCGGGTCCGGGTCCGGGTAAAGGTCCGGTTCCGGGTCCGGGTCCGGGTCCGGGTCCGGGTTTGGGTCCGGGTCCGTGTAAGGGTCCGGGTCCGGGTCCGTGTAAGGGTCCGGGTCCGGGTCCGGGTCCGGGTCTGGGTCCGGGTCCGGGTCCGGATAAGGGTCCGGGTCCGGGTCCGGGTCCGGGTCCGGGTCCGGATAATAGTCCGGGTCCATGTCCGGGTCCGGGTCCGGGTCCGGGTCCGGGTAAGGGTCCGGGTCCGGGTCCGGGTCCGGGTCCGGGTTCGGGTCCGGGTCCGGGTCCGGGTCCGGGTAAGGGTCCGGGTCCGGGTCCGGGTAAGGGTCCGGGTCCGCGTCGGGGTCTGGGTCCGGGTCCGGGTCCGGGTCAGGGTAAGGGTCCGGGTCCGGGTCAGGGTCTGGGTCCGGGTCCGCGTCCGGGTAAGGGTCCGGGTCCGGGTCCGGGTCCGGGTAAGGTTCCGGGTCCATGTCCCTGTCCAGGTCCGGGTCCGGGTAAGGGTCCGGGACCGGGTCCGGCTAAGGGTCCGGGTCCGGGTCCGGGTCCGGGTAAAGGTCCGTGTCAGGGTCCGGGTCCGGGTAAGGGTCCGGGTCCGGGTTCGGGTAAGGGTCTGGGTCCATGTCCGGGTCCGGGTCCGGGTCCGGGTCCGGGTCCGGGTAAGGGTTCGGGTCCGGGTCCGGGTCCGGGTCCGGGTCCGGGTCCGGGTCCGGGTAAGGGTCCGGGTCCGGGTCCGGGTCCGGGTTTGGGTCCGGGTCCGTGTAAGGGTCCGGGTCCGGGTCCGTGTAAGGGTCCGGGTCCGGGTCCGGGTCCGGGTCTGGGTCCGGGTCCGGGTCCGGATAAGGGTCCGGGTCCGGGTCCGGGTCCGGGTCCGGGTCCGGATAAGAGTCCGGGTCCATGTCCGGGTCCGGGTCCGGGTCCGGGTCCGGGTAAGGGTCCGGGTCTGGGTCCGGGTCCGGGTCCGGGTCCGGGTCCGGGTCTGGGTCCAGGTAAGGGTCCGGGTAAGGGTCCGGGTCCTGGGCCGGGTAAGGGTCCGGGTCCAGGTCTGGGTCCGGGTAAGGGTCCGGGTCCGGGTCCGGGTCCAGGTCCGGGTCTTGGTCCGGGTCCGGGTAAGGGTCCGGGTCCATGTCTGGATCCGGGTCCGGGTCCGGGTAAAGGTCCGGGTCCGGGTCCGGGTCCGGGTCCGGGTTTGGGTCCGGGTCCGTGTAAGGGTCCGGGTCCGGGTCCGTGTAAGGGTCCGGGTCCGGGTCCGGGTCCGGGTCTGGGTCCGGGTCCGGGTCCGGATAAGGGTCCGGGTCCGGGTCCTGGTCCGGGTCCGGGTCCGGATAAGAGTCCGGGTCCATGTCCGGGTCCGGGTCCGGGTCCGGGTCCGGGTAAGGGTCCGGGTCCGGGTCCGGGTCCGGGTAAGGGTCCAGGTCTGGGTCCGGGTCCGGGTCTGGGTCCGGGTAAGGGTCCGGGTAAGGGTCCGGGTCCTGGTCCGGGTAAGGGTCCGGGTCCAGGTCTGGGTCCGGGTAAGGGTCCGGGTCCGGGTCCGGGTCCAGGTCCGGGTCTTGGTCCGGGTCCGGGTAAGGGTCCGGGTCCATGTCTGGATCCGGGTCCGGGTCCGGGTAAAGGTCCGGGTCCGGGTCCGGGTAAGGGTCCGGGTCCGGGTCCGGGTAAGGGTTTGGGTCCGGTTCCGGGTCCGGGTCCTGGTCCTGGTCCGGGTCCCGTTCCGTGTCCGGGTCCGGGAAAGGGTCCGGGTCCGGGTCTGGGTCCGGGTCCGGGTCTGGGTCCGGGTCCGGGTCCGGGTCCGTGTAAGGGTCCGGGGAAGGGTCCGGGGAAGGGTCCGGGTCCGGGTCCGTGGACCGGGTCAGTGTCCGGGTCCGGGTCAGGGTCCGGGTCCGGGTCCGAGTCCGGGTAAGGGTCCGGGTCCGGGTCTGGGTCAGGGTCCGGGTCCGGGTCCGGGGAAGGGTCCGGGTCCGGGGAAGGGTCCGTGTCCGGGTCCGTGTCCGGGTAAGGGTCCGTGTCCGTGTCCGTGTCCGTGTCCGTGTCCGGGTAAGGGTCCGGGTCCGGTTCTGTGTCCGGGTCCGGGTCCGGATAAGGGTCCGGGACTGGGTCTGGGTCCGGTTCCGGGTCCGGGTAAGGGTCCGGGTCCGGGTCCGGGTCCGGGTCCGGGTCCGGGTCCGGGTCCGGGTCCGGGTCCGGGTCCCGGTCCGGGTCCGGGAAAGGGTCCGGGTCCGGGTCCGGGTCCGGGTCCGGGTCCGTGTAAGTGTCCGGGAAAGGGTCCGGGTCCGGGTCCGGGTCCGGGTCCGGGTAAGGGTCCGGGTCCATGTCCGGGTCCGGGTCGGGGTCCAGGTACGGATCCGGGTCCGAGTCCGGGTCCGGGTTCGGGTAAGGGTCCGGTTCCGGGTCCGGGTAAGGGTCCGGGTCCAGGTCCGGGTAAGGGTCCGGGTCCGGGTTCGTGTCCGGGTCCGGGTAAGGTTTCGTGTCCGGGTCCAGGTCCGGGTCCGGGTCCGGGTCCGGGTCCGGGTCCAGGTAAGGGTCCGGGTCCTGGTCCGGGTAAGGGTCCGGATCCGGGTAAGGGTCCGTGTCCGGGTAAGGGTCCGGGTCCATGTCCGGGTTCGGGTTCGGATCAGGGTAAGGGTCCGTGTCCGGGTCCGGGTAAGGGTCCGGGTCTGGGTCCGGGTCCGGGTCAGGGTAAGGGTCCGGGTCCGGGTCCGGGTCCGGGTAAGAGTTCGGGTCCGGGTCCGGGTCCGGGTCCGGGTCCGGGTCCGGGTAAGGGTCCGGGTCCGGGTCCGGGTAAGGGTCCGTGTCCATGTCCGGGTCCGGGTCCGGGTCCGGGTCCGGGTCCGGGTCCGGGTCAGGGTAAGGGTACGGGTCCGGGTACGGGTCCGGGTCCGGGTAAGAGTTCGGGTCCGGGTCCGGGTCCGGGTCCGGGTCCGGGTCCGGGTAAGGGTCCGGGTCCGGGTAAGGGTCCGGGTCCGGGTCCGGGAAAGGGTCCGGGTCCGGGTAAGGGTCCGGGTCCGGGTCAGAGTCCGGGTCCGGGTAAGGGTCCGGGTCCATGTCCGGGTCCGGGTCGGGGTCCGGGTAAGGGTCCAGGTCCGGATCCGGATCCGGGTCCGAGTACGGGTCCGGGTCCGGGTCCGGGTTCGGGTAAGGGTCCGGGTCCGGGTCCGGGTCCGGGTAAGGGTCCGGGTCCGGGTCCGGGTAAGGGTCCGGGTCCGGGTTGGTGTTCGGGTCCGGGTAAGGGTTCGTGTCCGGGTCCGGGTCTTGGTCCGGGTCCGGGTAAGGGTCCGGGTCCATGTCTGGATCCGGGTCCGGGTAAGGGTTCTGGTCCGGGTCCGGGTCCGGGTCCGGGTAAGGGTCCGGGTCCGGGTCCGGGTCCGGGTCCGGGTCAGGGTCCGAGTACGGGTCCGGGTCCGGGTCCGGGTTCGGGTAAGGGTCCGGGTCCAGGTCCGGGTAAGGGTCCGGGTCCGGGTCCGGGTAAGGGTCCGGGTCCGGGTTGGTGTCCGGGTCCGGGTAAGGGTTCGTGTCCGGGTCCGTGTCCGGGTCCGGGTCCGGGTCCGGGTCCGGGTCCGGGTCCAGGTAAGGGTCTGGGTCCTGGTCCGGGTAAGGGTCCGGATCCGGGTAAGGGTCCGTGTCCGGGTAAGGGTCCGGGTCCATGTCCGGGTCCGGGTCCGGATCCGGGTAAGGGTCCGTGTCCGGGTCCGGTTAAGGGTCCGGGTCCGGGTCCGGGTCCGGGTCCGGGTCAGGGTAAGGGTCCGGGTCCTGGTCCGGGTCCGGGTCCGGGTAAGAGTTCGGGTCCTGGTCCGGGTCCGGGTCCGGGTCCGGGTCCGGGTCCGGGTAAGGGTCCGGGTCCGGGTCCGGGTCCGGGTCCGGGTCCGGGTCCGGGTCCGGGTAAGGGTCCGGGTCCGGGTCCGGGTAAGGGTCCGTGTCCATGTCCGGGTCCGTGTCCGTGTCCAGGTCCGGGTTCGGGTAAGGGTTCGGGTCCGGGTCCGGGTCCGGGTCCGGTTAAGGGTCCGGGTCCGGGTCCGGGTCCGGGTCCGGGTCAGGGTAAGGGTCCGGGTCCGGGTCCGGGTCCGGGTCCGGGTCCGGGTAAGGGTCCGGGTCCATGTCCGGGTCCGGGTCCGGATCCGGGTAAGGGTCCGTGTCCGTGTCCGGGTAAGGGTCCGGGTCCGGGTCCAGGTCCGGGTCCGGGTCAGGGTAAGGGTCCGGGTCCGGGTCCGGGTCCGTGTCCGGGTCCGGGTCAGGGTCCGAGTACGGGTCCGGGTCCGGGTTCGGGTAAGGGTCCGGGTCCGGGTCCGGGTCCGGGTAAGGGTCCGGGTCCGGGTCCGGGTAAGGGTCCGGGTCCGGGTTGGTGTCCGGGTCCGGGTAAGGGTTCGTGTCCGGGTCCGGGTCCGGGTCCGGGTCCGGGTCCGGGTCCGGGTCCGGGTCCAGGTAAGGGTCTGGGTCCTGGTCCGGGTAAGGGTCCGGATCCGGGTAAGGGTCCGTGTCCGGGTAAGGGTCCGGGTCCATGTCCGGGTCCGGGTCCGGATCCGGGTAAGGGTCCGTGTCCGGGTCCGGGTAAGGGTCCGGGTCCAGGTCCGGGTCCGGGTCCGGGTCAGGGTAAGGGTCCGGGTCCGGGTCCGGGTCCGGGTCCGGGTCCGGGTCCGGGTCCGGGTCAGGGTAAGTGTCCGGGTCCGGGTCCGGGTCTGGGTCCGGGTAAGGGTCCGGGTCCGGGTCCGGGTCCGGGTAAGGGTCCGTGTCAGGGTCCGGGTCCGGGTAAGGGTCAGGGTCCGGGTCCGGGTCCGGGTCCTGGTCCGGGTCCGGGTCCTGGTCGGGGTAAGGGTCCGGGTCCGGGTAAGGGTCCGGGTCCGGGTCCGGGTCCGGGTAAGGGTCCGGGTCCGGGTCAGGGTCCGGGTCCGTGTAAGGGTCCGGGTCCGGGTCCGGGTAAGGGTCCAGGTAAGGGTTCGGGTCCGGGTCCGGGTCCGGGTCTGGGTCCGGGTCCGGGTAAGGGTCCGTGTCCGTTTCCGGGTCCGGGTCTGGGTCCGGGTCCGGGTAAGGGTCCGTGTCCAGGTCCGGGTCTTGGTCCGGGTCCGGGTAAGGGTCCGGGTCCATGTCTGGATCCGAGTCCGTGTCTGGGTAAGGGTCCGGGTCCGGGTCCGGGTCCGGGTCCGGGTAAGGGTCCGGGTCCGGGTCCGGGACCGGATCCGGGTAAAGGTCAGGGTCCGGGTCCGGGTAAGGGTTCGGGTCCCGGTCCGGGTCCGGGTCCGGGTCCGGGTAAGGGTCCGGGTCCGGGTCCGGGTCCGGGTCCGGGTCCGGGTAAGGGTCCGGGTCCGGGTCCGGGTCCGGGTAAGGGTCCGGGTCCGGGTCCGGGTAAGGGTCCGGGTCCGGGTCCGGGTCCGGGTTCGGGTCCGTGTCCGGGTAAGGGTCCGGGTCCGGGTCCGTGTAAGGGTCCGGGTCCGGGTCCGGGTCCGGGTCCGGGTCCGGGTCTGGGTCCGGGTCCGGGTCCGGGTAAGGGTCCGGGTCCGGGTCTGGGTCCGGGTCCGGGTCCGGATAAGAGTCCGGGTCCATGTCCGGGTCCGGGTCCGGGTCCGGGTAAGGGTCCGGGTCCGGGTCCGGGTCCCGGTCCGGGTAAGGGTCCAGGTCTGGGTCCGGGTCCGGTTCTGGGTCCGGGTAAGGGTCCGGGTAAGGGTCCGTGTCCGGGTCCGGGTATGGGTCCGGGTCCAGGTCTTGGTCCGGGTAAGGATCTGGGTCCTGGTCCGGGTCCGGGTCCGGGTCGGGGTAAGGGTCCGGGTCCGGGTAAGGGTCCGGGTCCGGGTCCGGGTCCGGGTAAGGGTCCGGGTCCGGGTCCGGGTCAGGGTCGAGGTCCGGGTAAGGGTCCGGGTCCGGGTCCGGGTAAGGGTCCAGGTAAGGGTTCGGGTCCTGGTCCGGGTCCGGGTCTGGGTCCGGGTCCGGGTAAGGGTCCGGGTCCGTGTCCGGGTCCGGGTCCGGGTCCGGGTAAGGGTCCGTGTCCAGGTCCGGGTCTTTGTCCGGGTCCGGGTAAGGGTCCGGGTCCATGTCTGGATCCGGGTCCGGGTCTGGGTAAGGGTCCGGGTCCGGGTCCGGGTAAGGGTCCGGGTCCGGGTCCGGGACCGGATCCGGGTAAAGGTCGGGGTCCGGGTAAGGGTTCGGGTCCCGGTCCGGGTCCGGGTCCGGGTCCGGGTAAGGGTCCGGGTCCGGGTCCGGGTCCGGGTCCGGGTCCGGGTCCGGGTAAGGGTCCGTGTCCGTGTCCGGGTCCGGGTAAGCGTCCGGGTCCGGGTCCGGGTAAGGGTCCGGGTCCGGGTCCGGGTTCGGGTCCGGGTCCGTGTAAGGGTCCGGGTCCGGGTCCGTGTAAGGGTCCGGGTCCGGGTCCTGGTCCGGGTCCGGGTCCGGGTCTGGGTCTGGGTCCGGGTCCGGGTCCGGGTAAGGGTCCGGGTCCGGGTCCGGGTCCGGGTCCGGGTCCGGATAAGAGTCCGGGTCCATGTCCGGGTCCGGGTCCGGGTCCGGGTAAGGGTCCGGGTCCGGGTCCGTGTCCCGGTCCGGGTAAGGGTCCAGGTCTGGGTCCGGGTCCGGTTCTGGGTCCGGGTAAGGGTCCGGGTAAGGGTCCGTGTCCGGGTCCGGGTATGGGTCCGGGTCCAGGTCTTGGTCCGGGTAAGGATCTGGGTCCGGGTCCTGGTCTGGGTCCGGGTAAGGGTCCGGGTCCTGGTCCGTGTCCAGGTCCGGGTCTTGGTCCGGGTCCGGGTAAGGGTCCGGGTCCATGTCTGGATCCGAGTCCGGGTCTGGGTAAGGGTCCGGGTCCGGGTAAGGGTCCGGGTCCGGGTCCGGGACCGGATCCGGGTAAAGGTCGGGGTCCGGGTCCGGGTAAGGGTTCGGGTCCCGGTCCGGGTCCAGGTCCGGGTCCGGGTAAGGGTCCGGGTCCGGGTCCGGGTCCGGGTCCGGGTCCGGGTAAGGGTCCGTGTCCGGGTCCGGGTCCGGGTAAGGGTCCGGGTCCGGGTCCGGGTAAGGGTCCGGGTCCGGGTCCGGGTCCGGGTTCGGGTCCGGGTCCGGGTAAGGGTCCGGGTCCGGGTCCGTGTAAGGGTCCGGGTCCGGGTCCGGGTAAGGGTCCGAGTCCATGTCCAGGTCCGGGTCCGGGTCAGGGTAAGGGTCCGGGTCCGTGTCCGTGTCCGGGTCCGGGTCCGGGTCCGGGTCAGGGTAAGAGTTCGGGTCCGGGTCCGGGTCCGGGTCCGGGTCCGGGTAAGGGTCCGGGTCCGGGTAAGAGTTCGGGTCCGGGTCCGGGTCCGGGACCGGGTCCGGTTCCGGGTTCGGGTCCGGGTCCGGGTTCGGGTCCGGGTCCGGGTCCGGGTCCGGGTCCGGGTAAGAGTTCGGGTCCGGGTCCGGGTCCGGGTCCGGGTCCGGGTCCGGGTCCGGGTCCGGGTAAGGGTCCGGGTCCGGTTCCGGGTAAGGGTCCGGGTCCGGGTCCGGGTAAGAGTTCGGGTCCGGGTCCGGGTCCGGGTCCAGGACCGGGTCCGGGTTCGGGTCCGGGTCCGGTTAAGGGTCCGGGTCCGGGTCCGGGTAAGGGTCCGGGTAAGGGTCCGGGTAAGTGTCCGGGTCCGGGTCCGGGTCCGTGTCCGTGTCTGGGTCCGGGTCCGGGTCCGGGTAAGTGTCCGGGTAAGGGTCCGGGTCCGGGTCCGGGTCCGGGTCCGGGTCCGGGTCCGTGTCCGGGTCCGGGTCCGGGTCCGTGTAAGGGTCCGGGTCCGGGTCCGGGTAAGGATCCGGGTCCGGGTCCTGGTCTGGGTCCGGGTAAGGGTCCGGGTCCGGGTCCGGGTCACGGTCAGGGTCCGGGTCCGGGTAAGGGTCCGGGTCCGGGTCCGGGTCCGGGTCCGGGTCCGGGTCCGGGTCCGGGTAAGGGTCCGGGTCCGGGTCCGGGTCCGGGTAAGAGTTCGGGTCCGGGTCCGGGTCCGGATCCGGGTCCGGGTCCGGGTCCGGGTAAGGGTCCGGGTACGGGTACAGGTAAGGGTCCGTGTCCATGTCCGGGTCCGGGTCCGGGTCCGGGTCCGGGTCCGGGTCCGGGTCCGGGTCCGGGTCCGGGTCAGGGTAAGGGTACGGGTCCGGGTCCGGGTCCGGGTCCGGGTCCGGGTCCGGGTCCGGATCCGGGTAAGGGTCCGGGTCCGGGTTGGTGTCCGGGTCCGGGTAAGGGTTCGTGTCCGGGTCCGGGTCCGGGTCCCGGTCCGGGTCCGGGAAAGGGTCCGGGTCCGGGTCCGGGTCCGGGTCCGGGTCCGTGTAAGTGTCCGGGAAAGGGTCCGGGTCCGGGTCCGGGTCCGGGTCCGGGTAAGGGTCCGGGTCCATGTCCGGGTCCGGGTCGGGGTCCAGGTACGGATCCGGGTCCGAGTCCGGGTCCGGGTTCGGGTAAGGGTCCGGTTCCGGGTCCGGGTAAGGGTCCGGGTCCAGGTCCGGGTAAGGGTCCGGGTCCGGGTTCGTGTCCGGGTCCGGGTAAGGTTTCGTGTCCGGGTCCAGGTCCGGGTCCGGGTCCGGGTCCGGGTCCGGGTCCAGGTAAGGGTCCGGGTCCTGGTCCGGGTAAGGGTCCGGATCCGGGTAAGGGTCCGTGTCCGGGTAAGGGTCCGGGTCCATGTCCGGGTTCGGGTTCGGATCAGGGTAAGGGTCCGTGTCCGGGTCCGGGTAAGGGTCCGGGTCTGGGTCCGGGTCCGGGTCAGGGTAAGGGTCCGGGTCCGGGTCCGGGTCCGGGTAAGAGTTCGGGTCCGGGTCCGGGTCCGGGTCCGGGTCCGGGTCCGGGTAAGGGTCCGGGTCCGGGTCCGGGTAAGGGTCCGTGTCCATGTCCGGGTCCGGGTCCGGGTCCGGGTCCGGGTCCGGGTCCGGGTCAGGGTAAGGGTACGGGTCCGGGTACGGGTCCGGGTCCGGGTAAGAGTTCGGGTCCGGGTCCGGGTCCGGGTCCGGGTCCGGGTCCGGGTCCGGGTCAGGGTAAGGGTACGGGTCCGGGTCCGGGTCCGGGTCCGGGTCCGGGTCCGGGTCCGGATCCGGGTAAGGGTCCGGGTCCGGGTTGGTGTCCGGGTCCGGGTAAGGGTTCGTGTCCGGGTCCGGGTCCGGGTCCGGGTCCGGGTCCGGGTCCGGGTCCGGGTCCGGGTCCGGGTCCGGGTCAGGGTAAGGGTACGGGTCCGGGTCCGGGTCCGGGTCCGGGTCCGGGTCCGGGTCCGGATCCGGGTAAGGGTCCGGGTCCGGGTTGGTGTCCGGGTCCGGGTAAGGGTTCGTGTCCGGGTCCGGGTCCGGGTCCCGGTCCGGGTCCGGGAAAGGGTCCGGGTCCGGGTCCGGGTCCGGGTCCGGGTCCGTGTAAGTGTCCGGGAAAGGGTCCGGGTCCGGGTCCGGGTCCGGGTCCGGGTAAGGGTCCGGGTCCATGTCCGGGTCCGGGTCGGGGTCCAGGTACGGATCCGGGTCCGAGTCCGGGTCCGGGTTCGGGTAAGGGTCCGGTTCCGGGTCCGGGTAAGGGTCCGGGTCCAGGTCCGGGTAAGGGTCCGGGTCCGGGTTCGTGTCCGGGTCCGGGTAAGGTTTCGTGTCCGGGTCCAGGTCCGGGTCCGGGTCCGGGTCCGGGTCCGGGTCCAGGTAAGGGTCCGGGTCCTGGTCCGGGTAAGGGTCCGGATCCGGGTAAGGGTCCGTGTCCGGGTAAGGGTCCGGGTCCATGTCCGGGTTCGGGTTCGGATCAGGGTAAGGGTCCGTGTCCGGGTCCGGGTAAGGGTCCGGGTCTGGGTCCGGGTCCGGGTCAGGGTAAGGGTCCGGGTCCGGGTCCGGGTCCGGGTAAGAGTTCGGGTCCGGGTCCGGGTCCGGGTCCGGGTCCGGGTCCGGGTAAGGGTCCGGGTCCGGGTCCGGGTAAGGGTCCGTGTCCATGTCCGGGTCCGGGTCCGGGTCCGGGTCCGGGTCCGGGTCCGGGTCAGGGTAAGGGTACGGGTCCGGGTACGGGTCCGGGTCCGGGTAAGAGTTCGGGTCCGGGTCCGGGTCCGGGTCCGGGTCCGGGTCCGGGTAAGGGTCCGGGTCCGGGTAAGGGTCCGGGTCCGGGTCCGGGAAAGGGTCCGGGTCCGGGTCCGGGTCCGGGTAAGGGTCCGGGTCCGGGTCAGAGTCCGGGTCCGGGTAAGGGTCCGGGTCCATGTCCGGGTCCGGGTCGGGGTCCGGGTAAGGGTCCAGGTCCGGATCCGGATCCGGGTCCGAGTACGGGTCCGGGTCCGGGTCCGGGTTCGGGTAAGGGTCCGGGTCCGGGTCCGGGTCCGGGTAAGGGTCCGGGTCCGGGTCCGGGTAAGGGTCCGGGTCCGGGTCCGGGTAAGGGTCCGGGTCCGGGTTGGTGTTCGGGTCCGGGTAAGGGTTCGTGTCCGGGTCCGGGTCTTGGTCCGGGTCCGGGTAAGGGTCCGGGTCCATGTCTGGATCCGGGTCCGGGTAAGGGTTCTGGTCCGGGTCCGGGTCCGGGTCCGGGTAAGGGTCCGGGTCCGGGTCCGGGTCCGGGTCCGGGTCAGGGTCCGAGTACGGGTCCGGGTCCGGGTCCGGGTTCGGGTAAGGGTCCGGGTCCAGGTCCGGGTAAGGGTCCGGGTCCGGGTCCGGGTAAGGGTCCGGGTCCGGGTTGGTGTCCGGGTCCGGGTAAGGGTTCGTGTCCGGGTCCGTGTCCGGGTCCGTGTCCGGGTCCGGGTCCGGGTCCGGGTCCGGGTCCGGGTCCAGGTAAGGGTCTGGGTCCTGGTCCGGGTAAGGGTCCGGATCCGGGTAAGGGTCCGTGTCCGGGTAAGGGTCCGGGTCCATGTCCGGGTGCGGGTCCGGATCCGGGTAAGGGTCCGTGTCCGGGTCCGGTTAAGGGTCCGGGTCCGGGTCCGGGTCCGGGTCCGGGTCAGGGTAAGGGTCCGGGTCCTGGTCCGGGTCCGGGTCCGGGTAAGAGTTCGGGTCCTGGTCCGGGTCCGGGTCCGGGTCCGGGTCCGGGTCCGGGTAAGGGTCCGGGTCCGGGTCCGGGTCCGGGTCCGGGTCCGGGTCCGGGTAAGGGTCCGGGTCCGGGTCCGGGTAAGGGTCCGTGTCCATGTCCGGGTCCGTGTCCGTGTCCAGGTCCGGGTTCGGGTAAGGGTTCGGGTCCGGGTCCGGGTCCGGGTCCGGTTAAGGGTCCGGGTCCGGGTCCGGGTCCGGGTCCGGGTCCGGGTCAGGGTAAGGGTCCGGGTCCGGGTCCGGGTCCGGGTCCGGGTCCGGGTAAGGGTCCGGGTCCATGTCCGGGTCCGGGTCCGGATCCGGGTAAGGGTCCGTGTCCGTGTCCGGGTAAGGGTCCGGGTCCGGGTCCAGGTCCGGGTCCGGGTCAGGGTAAGGGTCCGGGTCCGGGTCCGGGTCCGTGTCCGGGTCCGGGTCAGGGTCCGAGTACGGGTCCGGGTCCGGGTTCGGGTAAGGGTCCGGGTCCGGGTCCGGGTCCGGGTAAGGGTCCGGGTCCGGGTCCGGGTAAGGGTCCGGGTCCGGGTTGGTGTCCGGGTCCGGGTAAGGGTTCGTGTCCGGGTCCGGGTCCGGGTCCGGGTCCGGGTCCGGGTCCGGGTCCGGGTCCAGGTAAGGGTCTGGGTCCTGGTCCGGGTAAGGGTCCGGATCCGGGTAAGGGTCCGTGTCCGGGTAAGGGTCCGGGTCCATGTCCGGGTCCGGGTCCGGATCCGGGTAAGGGTCCGTGTCCGGGTCCGGGTAAGGGTCCGGGTCCAGGTCCGGGTCCGGGTCCGGGTCAGGGTAAGGGTCCGGGTCCGGGTCCGGGTCCGGGTCCGGGTCCGGGTCCGGGTCCGGGTCAGGGTAAGTGTCCGGGTCCGGGTCCGGGTCCGGGTCCGGGTAAGGGTCCGGGTCCGGGTCCGGGTCCGGGTAAGGGTCCGTGTCAGGGTCCGGGTCCGGGTAAGGGTCAGGGTCCGGGTCCGGGTCCGGGTCCTGGTCCGGGTCCGGGTCCTGGTCGGGGTAAGGGTCCGGGTCCGGGTAAGGGTCCGGGTCCGGGTCCGGGTCCGGGTAAGGGTCCGGGTCCGGGTCAGGGTCCGGGTCCGTGTAAGGGTCCGGGTCCGGGTCCGGGTAAGGGTCCAGGTAAGGGTTCGGGTCCGGGTCCGGGTCCGGGTCTGGGTCCGGGTCCGGGTAAGGGTCCGTGTCCGTTTCCGGGTCCGGGTCTGGGTCCGGGTCCGGGTAAGGGTCCGTGTCCAGGTCCGGGTCTTGGTCCGGGTCCGGGTAAGGGTCCGGGTCCATGTCTGGATCCGAGTCCGTGTCTGGGTAAGGGTCCGGGTCCGGGTCCGGGTCCGGGTCCGGGTAAGGGTCCGGGTCCGGGTCCGGGACCGGATCCGGGTAAAGGTCAGGGTCCGGGTCCGGGTAAGGGTTCGGGTCCCGGTCCGGGTCCGGGTCCGGGTAAGGGTCCGGGTCCGGGTCCGGGTCCGGGTCCGGGTCCGGGTCCGGGTAAGGGTCCGGGTCCGGGTCCGGGTCCGGGTAAGGGTCCGGGTCCGGGTCCGGGTAAGGGTCCGGGTCCGGGTCTGGGTCCGGGTTCGGGTCCGTGTCCGGGTAAGGGTCCGGGTCCGGGTCCGTGTAAGGGTCCGGGTCCGGGTCCGGGTTCGGGTAAGGGTCCGGGTCCAGGTCCGGGTAAGGGTCCGGGTCCGGGTCCGGGTAAGGGTCCGGGTCCGGGTTGGTGTCCGGGTCCGGGTAAGGGTTCGTGTCCGGGTCCGTGTCCGGGTCCGGGTCCGGGTCCGGGTCCGGGTCCGGGTCCAGGTAAGGGTCTGGGTCCTGGTCCGGGTAAGGGTCCGGATCCGGGTAAGGGTCCGTGTCCGGGTAAGGGTCCGGGTCCATGTCCGGGTCCGGGTCCGGATCCGGGTAAGGGTCCGTGTCCGGGTCCGGTTAAGGGTCCGTGTCCGGGTCCGGGTCCGGGTCCGGGTCAGGGTAAGGGTCCGGGTCCTGGTCCGGGTCCGGGTCCGGGTAAGAGTTCGGGTCCTGGTCCGGGTCCGGGTCCGGGTCCGGGTCCGGGTCCGGGTAAGGGTCCGGGTCCGGGTCCGGGTCCGGGTCCGGGTCCGGATCCGGGTAAGGGTCCGGGTCCGGGTCCGGGTAAGGGTCCGTGTCCATGTCCGGGTCCGTGTCCGTGTCCAGGTCCGGGTTCGGGTAAGGGTTCGGGTCCGGGTCCGGGTCCGGGTCCGGTTAAGGGTCCGGGTCCGGGTCCGGGTCCGGGTCCGGGTCCGGGTCAGGGTAAGGGTCCGGGTCCGGGTCCGGGTCCGGGTCCGGGTCCGGGTAAGGGTCCGGGTCCATGTCCGGGTCCGGGTCCGGATCCGGGTAAGGGTCCGTGTCCGGGTAAGGGTCCGGGTCCGGGTCCAGGTCCGGGTCCGGGTCAGGGTAAGGGTCCGGGTCCGGGTCCGGGTCCGTGTCCGTGTCCGGGTCAGGGTCCGAGTACGG
The DNA here is from genome assembly GCA_022577455.1 of Arizona elegans. Classification (NCBI taxonomy): domain Eukaryota; kingdom Metazoa; phylum Chordata; class Lepidosauria; order Squamata; family Colubridae; genus Arizona; species Arizona elegans. Next base: position 24,112,607 of record JAKOOJ010000014.1, read on the forward strand.
GTCCGGGTCCGGGTTCGGGTAAGGGTCCGGGTCCGGGTCCGGGTCCGGGTAAGGGTCCGGGTCCGGGTCCGGGTAAGGGTCCGGGTCCGGGTTGGTGTCCGGGTCCGGGTAAGGGTTCGTGTCCGGGTCCGGGTCCGGGTCCGGGTCCGGGTCCGGGTCCGGGTCCGGGTCCAGGTAAGGGTCTGGGTCCTGGTCCGGGTAAGGGTCCGGATCCGGGTAAGGGTCCGTGTCCGGGTAAGGGTCCGGGTCCATGTCCGGGTCCGGGTCCGGATCCGGGTAAGGGTCCGTGTCCGGGTCCGGGTAAGGGTCCGGGTCCAGGTCCGGGTCCGGGTCCGGGTCAGGGTAAGGGTCCGGGTCCGGGTCCGGGTCCGGGTCCGGGTCCGGGTCCGGGTCCGGGTCAGGGTAAGTGTCCGGGTCCGGGTCCGGGTCCGGGTCCGGGTAAGGGTCCGGGTCCGGGTCCGGGTCCGGGTAAGGGTCCGTGTCAGGGTCCGGGTCCGGGTAAGGGTCAGGGTCCGGGTCCGGGTCCGGGTCCTGGTCCGGGTCCGGGTCCTGGTCGGGGTAAGGGTCCGGGTCCGGGTAAGGGTCCGGGTCCGGGTCCGGGTCCGGGTAAGGGTCCGGGTCCGGGTCAGGGTCCGGGTCCGTGTAAGGGTCCGGGTCCGGGTCCGGGTAAGGGTCCAGGTAAGGGTTCGGGTCCGGGTCCGGGTCCGGGTCTGGGTCCGGGTCCGGGTAAGGGTCCGTGTCCGTTTCCGGGTCCGGGTCTGGGTCCGGGTCCGGGTAAGGGTCCGTGTCCAGGTCCGGGTCTTGGTCCGGGTCCGGGTAAGGGTCCGGGTCCATGTCTGGATCCGAGTCCGTGTCTGGGTAAGGGTCCGGGTCCGGGTCCGGGTCCGGGTCCGGGTAAGGGTCCGGGTCCGGGTCCGGGACCGGATCCGGGTAAAGGTCAGGGTCCGGGTCCGGGTAAGGGTTCGGGTCCCGGTCCGGGTCCGGGTCCGGGTCCGGGTAAGGGTCCGGGTCCGGGTCCGGGTCCGGGTCCGGGTCCGGGTAAGGGTCCGGGTCCGGGTCCGGGTCCGGGTAAGGGTCCGGGTCCGGGTCCGGGTAAGGGTCCGGGTCCGGGTCCGGGTCCGGGTTCGGGTCCGTGTCCGGGTAAGGGTCCGGGTCCGGGTCCGTGTAAGGGTCCGGGTCCGGGTCCGGGTCCGGGTCCGGGTCCGGGTCTGGGTCCGGGTCCGGGTCCAGGTAAGGGTCCGGGTCCGGGTCTGGGTCCGGGTCCGGGTCCGGATAAGAGTCCGGGTCCATGTCCGGGTCCGGGTCCGGGTCTGGGTCCGGGTCCGGGTCCGGGTAAGGGTCCGGGTCCGGGTAAGGGTCCGGGTCCGGGTCCGTGTAAGGGTCCGGGTCCGGGTCCGGGTAAGGGTCCGAGTCCATGTCCAGGTCCGGGTCCGGGTCAGGGTAAGGGTCCGGGTCCGTGTCCGTGTCCGGGTCCGGGTCCGGGTCCGGGTCAGGGTAAGAGTTCGGGTCCGGGTCCGGGTCCGGGTCCGGGTCCGGGTAAGGGTCCGGGTCCGGGTAAGAGTTCGGGTCCGGGTCCGGGTCCGGGACCGGGTCCGGTTCCGGGTTCGGGTCCGGGTCCGGGTTCGGGTCCGGGTCCGGGTCCGGGTCCGGGTCCGGGTAAGAGTTCGGGTCCGGGTCCGGGTCCGGGTCCGGGTCCGGGTCCGGGTCCGGGTCCGGGTAAGGGTCCGGGTCCGGTTCCGGGTAAGGGTCCGGGTCCGGGTCCGGGTAAGAGTTCGGGTCTGGGTCCGGGTCCGGGTCCAGGACCGGGTCCGGGTTCGGGTCCGGGTCCGGTTAAGGGTCCGGGTCCGGGTCCGGGTAAGGGTCCGGGGCCGGGTCCGGGTAAGTGTCCGGGTCCGGGTCCGGGTCCGTGTCCGTGTCTGGGTCCGGGTCCGGGTCCGGGTAAGTGTCCGGGTAAGGGTCCGGGTCCGGGTCCGGGTCCGGGTCCGGGTCCGGGTCCGTGTCCGGGTCCGGGTCCGGGTCCGTGTAAGGGTCCGGGTCCGGGTCCGGGTAAGGATCCGGGTCCGGGTCCTGGTCTGGGTCCGGGTAAGGGTCCGGGTCCGGGTCCGGGTCACGGTCAGGGTCCGGGTCCGGGTAAGGGGCCGGGTCCGGGTCCGGGTCCGGGTCCGGGTCCGGGTCCGGGTAAGGGTCCGGGTCCGGGTCCGGGTCCGGGTAAGAGTTCGGGTCCGGGTCCGGGTCCGGATCCGGGTCCGGGTCCGGGTCCGGGTAAGGGTCCGGGTACGGGTACAGGTAAGGGTCCGTGTCCATGTCCGGGTCCGGGTCCGGGTCCGGGTCCGGGTCCGGGTCCGGGTCCGGGTCCGGGTCCGGGTCAGGGTAAGGGTACGGGTCCGGGTACGGGTCCGGGTCCGGGTAAGAGTTCGGGTCCGGGTCCGGGTCCGGGTCCGGGTCCGGATCCGGGTAAGGGTCCGGGTCCGGGTAAGGGTCCGGGTCCGGGTCCGGGAAAGGGTCCGGGTCCGGGTCCGGGTCCGGGTAAGGGTCCGGGTCCGGGTCAGAGTCCGGGTCCGGGTAAGGGTCCGGGTCCATGTCCGGGTCCGGGTCGGGGTCCGGGTAAGGGTCCAGGTCCGGATCCGGATCCGGGTCCGAGTACGGGTCCGGGTCCGGGTCCGGGTTCGGGTAAGGGTCCGGGTCCGGGTCCGGGTCCGGGTAAGGGTCCGGGTCCGGGTCCGGGTAAGGGTCCGGGTCCGGGTTGGTGTTCGGGTCCGGGTAAGGGTTCGTGTCCGGGTCCGGGTCTTGGTCCGGGTCCGGGTAAGGGTCCGGGTCCATGTCTGGATCCGGGTCCGGGTAAGGGTTCTGGTCCGGGTCCGGGTCCGGGTCCGGGTAAGGGTCCGGGTCCGGGTCCGGGTCCGGGTCCGGGTCCGGGTCAGGGTCCGAGTACAGGTCCGGGTCCGGGTCCGGGTTCGGGTAAGGGTCCGGGTCCAGGTCCGGGTAAGGGTCCGGGTCCGGGTCCGGGTAAGGGTCCGGGTCCGGGTTGGTGTCCGGGTCCGGGTAAGGGTTCGTGTCCGGGTCCTGGTCCGGGTCCGGGTCCGGGTCCGTGTCCGGGTCCGGGTCCGGGTCCGGGTCCGGGTCCAGGTAAGGGTCTGGGTCCTGGTCCGGGTAAGGGTCCGGATCCGGGTCCGGGTCCGGGTCCGGGTAAGGGTCCGGGTCCGGGTCCGGGTCCGGGTAAGGGTCCGTGTCAGGGTCCGGGTCCGGGTAAGGGTCAGGGTCCGGGTCCGGGTCCGGGTCCTGGTCCGGGTCCGGGTCCGGGTCGGGGTAAGGGTCCGGGTCCGGGTAAGGGTCCGGGTCCGGGTCCGGGTCCGGGTAAGGGTCCGGGTCCGGGTCAGGGTCCGGGTCCGGGTAAGGGTCTGGGTCCGGGTCCGGGTAAGGGTCCAGGTAAGGGTTCGGGTGCGGGTCCGGGTCCGGGTCTGGGTCCGGGTCCGGATAAGGGTCCGTGTCCGTGTCCGGGTCCGGGTCTGGGTCCGGGTCCGGGTAAGGGTCCGTGTCCAGGTCCGGGTCTTGGTCCGGGTCCGGGTAAGGGTCCGGGTCCATGTCTGGATCCGAGTCCGTGTCTGGGTAAGGGTCCGGGTCCGGGTCCGGGTCCGGGTCCGGGTAAGGGTCCGGGTCCGGGTCCGGGACCGGATCCGGGTAAAGGTCAGGGTCCGGGTCCGGGTAAGGGTTCGGGTCCCGGTCCGGGTCCGGGTCCGGGTCCGGGTAAGGGTCCGGGTCCGGGTCCGGGTCCGGGTCCGGGTCCGGGTCCGGGTAAGGGTCCGTGTCCGGGTCCGGGTCCGGGTAAGGGTCCGGGTCCGGGTCCGGGTAAGGGTCCGGGTCCGGGTCCGGGTCCGGGTTCGGGTCCGGGTCCGGGTAAGGGTCCGGGTCCGGGTCCGTGTAAGGGTCCGGGTCCGGGTCCGGGTCCGGGTCCGGGTCCGGGTCCGGGTCCGGGTCTGGGTCCGGGTCCGGGTCCGGGTAAGGGTCCGGGTCCGGGTCCGGGTCCGGGTCCGGGTCCGGATAAGAGTCCGGGTCCATGTCTGGGTCCGGGTCCGGGTCCGGGTAAGGGTCCGGGTCCCGGTCCGGGTCCCGGTCCGGGTAAGGGTCCAGGTCTGGGTCCGGGTCCGGTTCTGGGTCCGGGTAAGGGTCCGGGTAAGGGTCCGTGTCCGGGTCCGGGTATGGGTCCGGGTCCAGGTCTTGGTCCGGGTAAGGATCTGGGTCCTGGTCCGGGTCCGGGTCCGGGTCGGGGTAAGGGTCCGGGTCCGGGTAAGGGTCCGGGTCCGGGTCCGGGTCCGGGTAAGGGTCCGGGTCCGGGTCCGGGTCAGGGTCGAGGTCCGGGTAAGGGTCCGGGTCCGGGTCCGGGTAAGGGTCCAGGTAAGGGTTCGGGTCCTGGTCCGGGTCCGGGTCTGGGTCCGGGTCCGGGTAAGGGTCCGGGTCCGTGTCCGGGTCCGGGTCCGGGTCCGGGTAAGGGTCCGTGTCCAGGTCCGGGTCTTTGTCCGGGTCCGGGTAAGGGTCCGGGTCCATGTCTGGATCCGGGTCCGGGTCTGGGTAAGGGTCCGGGTCCGGGTCCGGGTCCGGGTCCGGGTAAGGGTCCGGGTCCGGGTCCGGGACCGGATCCGGGTAAAGGTCGGGGTCCGGGTAAGGGTTCGGGTCCCGGTCCGGGTCCGGGTCCGGGTCCGGGTAAGGGTCCGGGTCCGGGTCCGGGTCCGGGTCCGGGTCCGGGTCCGGGTCCGGGTAAGGGTCCGTGTCCGTGTCCGGGTCCGGGTAAGCGTCCGGGTCCGGGTCCGGGTAAGGGTCCGGGTCCGGGTCCGGGTCCGGGTTCGGGTCCGGGTCCGTGTAAGGGTCCGGGTCCGGGTCCGTGTAAGGGTCCGGGTCCGGGTCCGGGTCCGGGTCCGGGTCCGGGTCTGGGTCTGGGTCCAGGTCCGGGTCCGGGTAAGGGTCCGGGTCCGGGTCCGGGTCCGGGTCCGGGTCCGGATAAGTGTCCGGGTCCATGTCCGGGTCCGGGTCCGGGTCCGGGTAAGGGTCCGGGTCCGGGTCCGGGTCCCGGTCCGGGTAAGGGTCCAGGTCTGGGTCCGGGTCCGGTTCTGGGTCCGGGTAAGGGTCCGGGTAAGGGTCCGTGTCCGGGTCCGGGTATGGGTCCGGGTCCAGGTCTTGGTCCGGGTAAGGATCTGGGTCCGGGTCCTGGTCTGGGTCCGGGTAAGGGTCCGGGTCCTGGTCCGTGTCCAGGTCCGGGTCTTGGTCCGGGTCCGGGTAAGGGTCCGGGTCCATGTCTGGATCCGAGTCCGGGTCTGGGTAAGGGTCCGGGTCCGGGTCCGGGTCCGGGTCCGGGTAAGGGTCCGGGTCCGGGTCCGGGACCGGATCCGGGTAAAGGTCGGGGTCCGGGTCCGGGTAAGGGTTCGGGTCCCGGTCCGGGTCCAGGTCCGGGTCCGGGTAAGGGTCCGGGTCCGGGTCCGGGTCCGGGTCCGGGTCCGGGTAAGGGTCCGTGTCCGGGTCCGGGTCCGGGTAAGGGTCCGGGTCCGGGTCCGGGTAAGGGTCCGGGTCCGGGTCCGGGTCCGGGTTCGGGTCCGGGTCCGGGTAAGGGTCCGGGTCCGGGTCCGTGTAAGGGTCCGGGTCCGGGTCCGGGTAAGGGTCCGAGTCCATGTCCAGGTCCGGGTCCGGGTCAGGGTAAGGGTCCGGGTCCGTGTCCGGGTCCGGGTCCGGGTCCGGGTCCGGGTCCGGGTCAGGGTAAGAGTTCGGGTCCAGGTCCGGGTCCGGGTCCGGGTCCGGGTAAGGGTCCGGGTCCGGGTAAGAGTTCGGGTCCGGGTCCGGGTCCGGGTCCGGGACCGGGTCCGGTTCCGGGTTCGGGTCCGGGTCCGGGTTCGGGTCCGGGTCCGGGTCCGGGTCCGGGTAAGAGTTCGGGTCCGGGTCCGGGTCCGGGTCCGGGTCCGGGTCCGGGTCCGGGTAAGGGTCCGGGTCCGGTTCCGGGTAAGGGTCCGGGTCCGGGTCCGGGTAAGAGTTCGGGTCCGGGTCCGGGTCCGGGTCCAGGACCGGGTCCGGGTTCGGGTCCGGGTCCGGGTAAGGGTCCGGGTCCGGGTCCGGGTAAGGGTCCGGGGCCGGGTCCGGGTAAGTGTCCGTGTCCGGGTCCGGGTCCGTGTCCGTGTCTGGGTCCGGGTCCGGGTCCGGGTAAGTGTCCGGATAAGGGTCCGGGTCCGGGTCCGGGTCCGGGTCCGGGTCCGGGTCCGTGTCCGGGTTCGGGTCTGGGTCCGTGTAAGGGTCCGGGTCCGGGTCCGGGTAAGGATCCGGGTCCGGGTCCTGGTCTGGGTCCGGGTAAGGGTCCGGGTCCGGGTCCGGGTCACGGTCAGGGTCCGGGTCCGGGTAAGGGTCCGGGTCCGAGTCCGGGTCCGGGTCCGGGTCCGGGTCCGGGTCCGGGTCCGGGTCCGGGTAAGGGTCCGGGTCCGGTTCCGGGTAAGGGTCCGGGTCCGGGTCCGGGTAAGAGTTCGGGTCCGGGTCCGGGTCCGGGTCCAGGACCGGGTCCGGGTTCGGGTCCGGGTCCGGGTAAGGGTCCGGGTCCGGGTCCGGGTAAGGGTCCGGGGCCGGGTCCGGGTAAGTGTCCGTGTCCGGGTCCGGGTCCGTGTCCGTGTCTGGGTCCGGGTCCGGGTCCGGGTAAGTGTCCGGATAAGGGTCCGGGTCCGGGTCCGGGTCCGGGTCCGGGTCCGGGTCCGTGTCCGGGTTCGGGTCTGGGTCCGTGTAAGGGTCCGGGTCCGGGTCCGGGTAAGGATCCGGGTCCGGGTCCTGGTCTGGGTCCGGGTAAGGGTCCGGGTCCGGGTCCGGGTCCGGGTCACGGTCAGGGTCCGGGTCCGGGTAAGGGTCCGGGTCCGAGTCCGGGTCCGGGTCCGGGTCCGGGTCCGGGTAAGGGTCCGGGTCCGGGTCCGGGTCCGGGTAAGAGTTCGGGTCCGGGTCCGGGTCCGGGTCCGGGTCAGGGTCCGGGTCCGGGTCCGGGTAAGGGTCCGGGTCCGGGTACGGGTAAGGGTCCGTGTCCATGTCCGGGTCCGGGTCCGGGTCCGGGTCCGGGTCCGGGTCCGGGTCCGGGTCAGGGTAAGGGTACGGGTCCGGGTACGGGTCCGGGTCCGGGTAAGAGTTCGGGTCCGGGTCCGGGTCCGGGTCCGGGTCCGGATCCGGGTAAGGGTCCGGGTCCGGGTCCGGGTAAGGGTCCGGGTCCGGGTCCGGGAAAGGGTCCGGGTCCGGGTCCGGGTCCGGGTAAGGGTCCGGGTCCGGGTCCGGGTCAGAGTCCGGGTCCGGGTAAGGGTCCGGGTCCATGTCCGGGTCCGGGTCGGGGTCCGGGTAAGGGTCCAGGTCCGGATCCGGATCCGGGTCCGAGTACGGGTCCGGGTCCGGGTCCGGGTTCGGGTAAGGGTCCGGGTCCGGGTCCGGGTCCGGGTAAGGGTCCGGGTCCGGGTCCGGGTAAGGGTCCGGGTCCGGGTTGGTGTTCGGGTCCGGGTAAGGGTTCGTGTCCGGGTCCGGGTCTTGGTCCGGGTCCGGGTAAGGGTCCGGGTCCATGTCTGGATCCGGGTCCGGGTAAGGGTTCTGGTCCGGGTCCGGGTCCGGGTCCGGGTAAGGGTCCGGGTCCGGGTCCGGGTCCGGGTCCGGGTCAGGGTCCGAGTACGGGTCCGGGTCCGGGTCCGGGTTCGGGTAAGGGTCCGGGTCCAGGTCCGGGTAAGGGTCCGGGTCCGGGTCCGGGTAAGGGTCCGGGTCCGGGTTGGTGTCCGGGTCCGGGTAAGGGTTCGTGTCCGGGTCCGGGTCCGGGTCCGGGTCCGGGTCCGGGTCCGGGTCCGGGTCCGGGTCCGGGTCCGGGTCCGGGTCCAGGTAAGGGTCTGGGTCCTGGTCCGGGTAAGGGTCCGGATCCGGGTAAGGGTCCGTGTCCGGGTAAGGGTCCGGGTCCATGTCCGGGTCCGGGTCCGGATCCGGGTAAGGGTCCGTGTCCGGGTCCGGTTAAGGGTCCGGGTCCGGGTCCGGGTCCGGGTCCGGGTCAGGGTAAGGGTCCGGGTCCTGGTCCGGGTCCGGGTCCGGGTAAGAGTTCGGGTCCTGGTCCGGGTCCGGGTCCGGGTCCGGGTCCGGGTCCGGGTAAGGGTCCGGGTCCGGGTCCGGGTCCGGGTAAGGGTCCGGGTCCGGGTCCGGGTAAGGGTCCGTGTCCATGTCCGGGTCCGTGTCCGTGTCCGTGTCCGGGTCCGGGTCCGGGTCCGGGTCCGGGTCCGGGTCCGGGTCCGGGTCCGGGTAAGGGTCCGGGTCCGGGTCCGGGTCCGGGTAAGGGTTCGGGTCCGGGTCCGGGTCCGGGTCCGGTTAAGGGTCCGGGTCCGGGTCCGGGTCCGGGTCCGCGTCAGGGTAAGGGTCCGGGTCCGGGTCCGGGTCCGGGTCCGGGTAAGGGTCCGGGTCCATGTCCGGGTCCGGGTCCGGATCCGGGTAAGGGTCCGTGTCCGGGTCCGGGTAAGGGTCCGGGTCCGGGTCCGGGTCCGGGTCAGGGTAAGGGTCCGGGTCCGGGTCCGGGTCCGGGTCCGGGTCCGGGTCCGGGTCAGGGTCCGAGTACGGGTCCGGGTCCGGGTTCGGGTAAGGGTCCGGGTCCGGGTCCGGGTCCGGGTAAGGGTCCGGGTCCGGGTCCGGGTAAGGGTCCGGGTCCGGGTTGGTGTCCGGGTCCGGGTAAGGGTTCGTGTCCGGGTCCGGGTCCAGGTAAGGGTCTGGGTCCTGGTCCGGGTAAGGGTCCGGATCCGGGTAAGGGTCCGTGTCCGGGTAAGGGTCCGGGTCCATGTCCGGGTCCGGGTCCGGATCCGGGTAAGGGTCCGTGTCCGGGTCCGGGTAAGGGTCCGGGTCCGGGTCCGGGTCCGGGTCCGGGTCAGGGTAAGGGTCCGGGTCCGGGTCCGGGTCCGGGTCCGGGTCCGGGTCAGGGTAAGGGTCCGGGTCCGGGTCCGGGTCAGGTTCCGGGTAAGAGTTCGGGTCCGGGTCCGGGTCCGGGTCCGGGTCCGGGTCCGGGTAAGGGTCCGGGTCCGGGTCCGGGTAAGGGTCCGTGTCAGGGTCCGGGTCCGGGTAAGGGTCAGGGTCCGGGTCCGGGTCCGGGTCCTGGTCCGGGTCCGGGTCCGGGTCGGGGTAAGGGTCCGGGTCCGGGTAAGGGTCCGGGTCCGGGTCCGGGTCCGGGTAAGGGTCCGGGTCCGGGTCAGGGTCCGGGTCCGGGTAAGGGTCCGGGTCCGGGTCCGGGTAAGGGTCCAGGTAAGGGTTCGGGTCCGGGTCCGGGTCCGGGTCTGGGTCCGGGTCCGGGTAAGGGTCCGGGTCCGTGTCCGGGTCCGGGTCTGGGTCCGGGTCCGGGTAAGGGTCCGTGTCCAGGTCCGGGTCTTGGTCCGGGTCCGGGTAAGGGTCCGGGTCCATGTCTGGATCCGAGTCCGGGTCTGGGTAAGGGTCCGGGTCCGGGTCCGGGTCCGGGTCCGGGTAAGGGTCCGGGTCCGGGTCCGGGACCGGATCCGGGTAAAGGTCGGGGTCCGGGTCCGGGTAAGGGTTCGGGTCCCGGTCCGGGTCCGGGTCCGGGTCCGGGTAAGGGTCCGGGTCCGGGTCCGGGTCCGGGTCCGGGTCCGGGTAAGGGTCCGTGTCCGGGTCCGGGTCCGGGTAAGGGTCCGGGTCCGGGTCCGGGTAAGGGTCCGGGTCCGGGTCCGGGTCCGGGTTCGGGTCCGGGTCCGGGTAAGGGTCCGGGTCCGGGTCCGTGTAAGGGTCCGGGTCCGGGTCCGGGTCCGGGTCCGGGTCCGGGTCTGGGTCCGGGTCCGGGTCCGGGTAAGGGTCCGGGTCCGGGTCCGGGTCCGGGTCCGGGTCCGGATAAGAGTCCGGGTCCATGTCCAGGTCCGGGTCCGGGTAAGGGTCCGGGTCCGGGTCCGGGTCCGGGTCCCGGTCCGGGTAAGGGTCCAGGTCTGGGTCCGGGTCCGGTTCTGGGTCCGGGTAAGGGTCCGGGTAAGGGTCCGTGTCCGGGTCCGGGTATGGGTCCGGGTCCAGGTCTTGGTCCGGGTAAGGATCTGGGTCCTGGTCCGGGTCCGGGTCCGGGTCGGGGTAAGGGTCCGGGTCCGGGTAAGGGTCCGGGTCCGGGTCCGGGTCCGGGTAAGGGTCCGGATCCGGGTCAGGGTCCAGGTCCGGGTAAGGGTCCGGGTCCGGGTCCGGGTAAGGGTCCAGGTAAGGGTTCGGGTCCTGGTCCGGGTCCGGGTCTGGGTCCGGGTCCGGGTAAGGGTCCGGGTCCGTGTCCGGGTCCGGGTCTGGGTCCGGGTCCGGGTAAGGGTCCGTGTCCAGGTCCGGGTCTTTGTCCGGGTCCGGGTAAGGGTCCGGGTCCATGTCTGGATCCGGGTCCGGGTCTGGGTAAGGGTCCGGGTCCGGGTCCGGGTCCGGGTCCGGGTCCGGGTAAGGGTCCGGGTCCGGGTCCGGGACCGGATCCGGGTAAAGGTCGGGGTCCGGGTAAGGGTTCGGGTCCCGGTCCGGGTCCGGGTCCGGGTCCGGGTAAGGGTCCGGGTCCGGGTCCGGGTCCGGGTCCGGGTCCGGGTCCGGGTCCGGGTAATGGTCCGTGTCCGTGTCCGGGTCCGGGTAAGCGTCCGGGTCCGGGTCCGGGTAAGGGTCCGGGTCCGGGTCCGGGTTCGGGTCCGGGTCCGTGTAAGGGTCCGGGTCCGGGTCCGTGTAAGGGTCCGGGTCCGGGTCCGGGTCCGGGTCCGGGTCCGGGTCTGGGTCCGGGTCCGGGTCCGGGTAATGGTCCGGGTCCGGGTCCGGGTCCGGGTCCGGGTCCGGATAAGAGTCCGGGTCCATGTCCGGGTCCGGGTCCGGGTAAGGGTCCGGGTCCGGGTCCGGGTCCCGGTCCGGGTAAGGGTCCAGGTCTGGGTCCGGGTCCGGTTCTGGGTCCGGGTAAGGGTCCGTGTCCGGGTCCGGGTATGGGTCCGGGTCCAGGTCTTGGTCCGGGTAAGGATCTGGGTCCGGGTCCTGGTCTGGGTCCGGGTAAGGGTCCGGGTCCTGGTCCGTGTCCAGGTCTGGGTCTTGGTCCGGGTCCGGGTAAGGGTCCGGGTCCATGTCTGGATCCGAGTCCGGGTCTGGGTAAGGGTCCGGGTCCGGGTCCGGGTAAGGGTCCGGGTCCGGGTCCGGGACCGGATCCGGGTAAAGGTCGGGGTCCGGGTCCGGGAAAGGGTTCGGGTCCCGGTCCGGGTCCAGGTCCGGGTCCGGGTAAGTGTCCGGGTCCGGGTCCGGGTCCGGGTCCGGGTCCGGGTAAGGGTCCAGGTAAGGGTTCGGGTCCTGGTCCGGGTCCGGGTCTGGGTCCGGGTCCGGGTAAGGGTCCGGGTCCGTGTCCGGGTCCGGGTCCGGGTCCGGGTAAGGGTCCGTGTCCAGGTCCGGGTCTTTGTCCGGGTCCGGGTAAGGGTCCGGGTCCATGTCTGGATCCGGGTCCGGGTCTGGGTAAGGGTCCGGGTCCGGGTCCGGGTCCGGGTCCGGGTAAGGGTCCGGGTCCGGGTCCGGGACCGGATCCGGGTAAAGGTCGGGGTCCGGGTAAGGGTTCGGGTCCCGGTCCGGGTCCGGGTCCGGGTCCGGGTAAGGGTCCGGGTCCGGGTCCGGGTCCGGGTCCGGGTCCGGGTCCGGGTCCGGGTAAGGGTCCGTGTCCGTGTCCGGGTCCGGGTAAGCGTCCGGGTCCGGGTCCGGGTAAGGGTCCGGGTCCGGGTCCGGGTCCGGGTTCGGGTCCGGGTCCGTGTAAGGGTCCGGGTCCGGGTCCGTGTAAGGGTCCGGGTCCGGGTCCGGGTCCGGGTCCGGGTCCGGGTCTGGGTCTGGGTCCAGGTCCGGGTCCGGGTAAGGGTCCGGGTCCGGGTCCGGGTCCGGGTCCGGGTCCGGATAAGAGTCCGGGTCCATGTCCGGGTCCGGGTCCGGGTCCGGGTAAGGGTCCGGGTCCGGGTCCGGGTCCGGGTCCCGGTCCGGGTAAGGGTCCAGGTCTGGGTCCGGGTCCGGTTCTGGGTCCGGGTAAGGGTCCGGGTAAGGGTCCGTGTCCGGGTCCGGGTATGGGTCCGGGTCCAGGTCTTGGTCCGGGTAAGGATCTGGGTCCGGGTCCTGGTCTGGGTCCGGGTAAGGGTCCGGGTCCTGGTCCGTGTCCAGGTCCGGGTCTTGGTCCGGGTCCGGGTAAGGGTCCGGGTCCATGTCTGGATCCGAGTCCGGGTCTGGGTAAGGGTCCGGGTCCGGGTCCGGGTCCGGGTCCGGGTAAGGGTCCGGGTCCGGGTCCGGGACCGGATCCGGGTAAAGGTCGGGGTCCGGGTCCGGGTAAGGGTTCGGGTCCCGGTCCGGGTCCAGGTCCGGGTCCGGGTAAGGGTCCGGGTCCGGGTCCGGGTCCGGGTCCGGGTCCGGGTCCGGGTAAGGGTCCGTGTCCGGGTCCGGGTCCGGGTAAGGGTCCGGGTCCGGGTCCGGGTAAGGGTCCGGGTCCGGGTCCGGGTAAGGGTCCGGGTCCGGGTAAGAGTTCGGGTCCGGGTCCGGGTCCGGGACCGGGTCCGGTTCCGGGTTCGGGTCCGGGTCCGGGTTCGGGTCCGGGTCCGGGTCCGGGTCCGGGTCCGGGTAAGAGTTCGGGTCCGGGTCCGGGTCCGGGTCCGGGTCCGGGTCCGGGTCCGGGTAAGGGTCCGGGTCCGGTTCCGGGTAAGGGTCCGGGTCCGGGTCCGGGTAAGAGTTCGGGTCCGGGTCCGGGTCCGGGTCCAGGACCGGGTCCGGGTTCGGGTCCGGGTCCGGGTAAGGGTCCGGGTCCGGGTCCGGGTAAGGGTCCGGGATCCGGGTCCGGGTAAGTGCCCGTGTCCGGGTCCGGATCCGTGTCCGTGTCTGGGTCCGGGTCCGGGTCCGGGTAAGTGTCCGGATAAGGGTCCGGGTCCGGGTCCGGGTCCGGGTCCGGGTCCGGGTCCGGGTCCGTGTCCGGGTTCGGGTCTGGGTCCGTGTAAGGGTCCGGGTCCGGGTCCGGGTAAGGATCCGGGTCCGGGTCCTGGTCTGGGTCCGGGTAAGGGTCCGGGTCCGGGTCCGGGTCACGGTCAGGGTCCGGGTCCGGGTAAGGGTCCGGGTCCGAGTCCGGGTCCGGGTCCGGGTCCGGGTCCGGGTAAGGGTCCGGGTCCGGGTCCGGGTCCGGGTAAGAGTTCGGGTCCGGGTCCGGGTCCGGGTCCGGGTCAGGGTCCGGGTCCGGGTCCGGGTAAGGGTCCGGGTCCGGGTACGGGTAAGGGTCCGTGTCCATGTCCGGGTCCGGGTCCGGGTCCAGGTCCGGGTCCGGGTCCGGGTCCGGGTCCGGGTCAGGGTAAGGGTACGGGTCCGGGTACGGGTCCGGGTCCGGGTAAGAGTTCGGGTCCGGGTCTGGGTCCGGGTCCGGGTCCGGATCCGGGTAAGGGTCCGGGTCCGGGTAAGGGTCCGGGTCCGGGTCCGGGAAAGGGTCCGGGTCCGGGTCAGAGTCCGGGTCCGGGTAAGGGTCCGGGTCCATGTCCGGGTCCGGGTCGGGGTCCGGGTAAGGGTCCAGGTCCGGATCCGGATCCGGGTCCGAGTACGGGTCCGGGTCCGGGTCCGGGTTCGGGTAAGGGTCCGGGTCCGGGTCCGGGTCCGGGTAAGGGTCCGGGTCCGGGTCCGGGTAAGGGTCCGGGTCCGGGTTGGTGTTCGGGTCCGGGTAAGGGTTCGTGTCCGGGTCCGGGTCTTGGTCCGGGTCCGGGTAAGGGTCCGGGTCCATGTCTGGATCCGGGTCCGGGTAAGGGTTCTGGTCCGGGTCCGGGTCCGGGTCCGGGTAAGGGTCCGGGTCCTGGTCCGGGTCCGGGTCCGGGTAAGAGTTCGGGTCCTGGTCCGGGTCCGGGTCCGGGTCCGGGTCCGGGTCCGGGTAAGGGTCCGGGTCCGGGTCCGGGTAAGGGTCCGTGTCCATGTCCGGGTCCGTGTCCGTGTCCGGGTCCGGGTTCGGGTAAGGGTTCGGGTCCGGGTCCGGGTCCGGGTCCGGTTAAGGGTCCGGGTCCGGGTCCGGGTCCGGGTCCGCGTCAGGGTAAGGGTCCGGGTCCGGGTCCGGGTCCGGGTCCGGGTCCGGGTAAGGGTCCGGGTCCATGTCCGGGTCCTGGTCCGGATCCGGGTAAGGGTCCGTGTCCGGGTCCGGGTAAGGGTCCGGGTCCGGGTCCGGGTCCGGGTCCGGGTCAGGGTAAGGGTCCGGGTCCGGGTCCGGGTCCGGGTCCGGGTCCGGGTCCGGGTCAGGGTCCGAGTACGGGTCCGGGTCCGGGTTCGGGTACGGGTCCGGGTCCGGGTCCGGGTCCGGGTAAGGGTCCGGGTCCGGGTCCGGGTAAGGGTCCGGGTCCGGGTTGGTGTCCGGGTCCGGGTAAGGGTTCGTGTCCGGGTCCGGGTCCGGGTCCGGGTCCGGGTCCGGGTCCGGGTCCAGGTAAGGGTCTGGGTCCTGGTCCGGGTAAGGGTCCGGATCCGGGTAAGGGTCCGTGTCCGGGTAAGGGTCCGGGTCCATGTCCGGGTCCGGGTCCGGATCCGGGTAAGGGTCCGTGTCCGGGTCCGGGTAAGGGTCCGGGTCCGGGTCCGGGTCCGGGTCCGGGTCAGGGTAAGGGTCCGGGTCCGGGTCCGGGTCCGGGTCCGGGTCCGGGTCCGGGTCAGGGTAAGGGTCCGGGTCCGGGTCCGGGTCAGGTTCCGGGTAAGAGTTCGGGTCCGGGTCCGGGTCCGGGTCCGGGTCCGGGTAAGGGTCCGGGTCCGGGTCCGGGTAAGGGTCCGTGTCAGGGTCCGGGTCCGGGTAAGGGTCAGGGTCCGGGTCCGGGTCCGGGTCCTGGTCCGGGTCCGGGTCCGGGTCGGGGTAAGGGTCCGGGTCCGGGTAAGGGTCCGGGTCCGGGTCCGGGTCCGGGTAAGGGTCCGGGTCCGGGTCAGGGTCCGGGTCCGGGTAAGGGTCCGGGTCCGGGTCCGGGTAAGGGTCCAGGTAAGGGTTCGGGTCCGGGTCCGGGTCCGGGTCTGGGTCCGGGTCCGGGTAAGGGTCCGGGTCCGTGTCCGGGTCCGGGTCTGTGTCCGGGTCCGGGTAAGGGTCCGTGTCCAGGTCCGGGTCTTGGTCCGGGTCCGGGTAAGGGTCCGGGTCCATGTCTGGATCCGAGTCCGGGTCTGGGTAAGGGTCCGGGTCCGGGTCCGGGTCCGGGTCCGGGTAAGGGTCCGGGTCCGGGTCCGGGACCGGATCCGGGTAAAGGTCGGGGTCCGGGTCCGGGTAAGGGTTCGGGTCCCGGTCCGGGTCCGGGTCCGGGTCCGGGTAAGGGTCCGGGTCCGGGTCCGGGTCCGGGTCCGGGTCCGGGTAAGGGTCCGTGTCCGGGTCCGGGTCCGGGTAAGGGTCCGGGTCCGGGTCCGGGTAAGGGTCCGGGTCCGGGTCCGGGTCCGGGTTCGGGTCCGGGTCCGGGTAAGGGTCCGGGTCCGGGTCCGTGTAAGGGTCCGGGTCCGGGTCCGGGTCCGGGTCCGGGTCCGGGTCTGGGTCCGGGTCCGGGTCCGGGTCCGGGTAAGGGTCCGGGTCCGGGTCCGGGTCCGGGTCCGGGTCCGGATAAGAGTCCGGGTCCATGTCCGGGTCCGGGTAAGGGTCCGGGTCCGGGTCCGGGTCCGGGTCCCGGTCCGGGTAAGGGTCCAGGTCTGGGTCCGGGTCCGGTTCTGGGTCCGGGTAAGGGTCCGGGTAAGGGTCCGTGTCCGGGTCCGGGTATGGGTCCGGGTCCAGGTCTTGGTCCGGGTAAGGATCTGGGTCCTGGTCCGGGTCCGGGTCCGGGTCGGGGTAAGGGTCCGGGTCCGGGTAAGGGTCCGGGTCCGGGTCCGGGTCCGGGTAAGGGTCCGGATCCGGGTCAGGGTCCAGGTCCGGGTAAGGGTCCGGGTCCGGGTCCGGGTAAGGGTCCAGGTAAGGGTTCGGGTCCTGGTCCGGGTCCGGGTCTGGGTCCGGGTCCGGGTAAGGGTCCGGGTCCGTGTCCGGGTCCGGGTCTGGGTCCGGGTCCGGGTAAGGGTCCGTGTCCAGGTCCGGGTCTTTGTCCGGGTCCGGGTATGGGTCCGGGTCCATGTCTGGATCCGGGTCCGGGTCTGGGTAAGGGTCCGGGTCCGGGTCCGGGTCCGGGTCCGGGTCCGGGTAAGGGTCCGGGTCCGGGTCCGGGACCGGATCCGGGTAAAGGTCGGGGTCCGGGTAAGGGTTCGGGTCCCGGTCCGGGTCCGGGTCCGGGTCCGGGTAAGGGTCCGGGTCCGGGTCCGGGTCCGGGTCCGGGTCCGGGTCCGGGTCCGGGTCCGGGTAATGGTCCGTGTCCGTGTCCGGGTCCGGGTAAGCGTCCGGGTCCGGGTCCGGGTAAGGGTCCGGGTCCGGGTCCGGGTTCGGGTCCGGGTCCGTGTAAGGGTCCGGGTCCGGGTCCGTGTAAGGGTCCGGGTCCGGGTCCGGGTCCGGGTCCGGGTCCGGGTCTGGGTCCGGGTCCGGGTAAGGGTCCGGGTCCGGGTCCGGGTCCGGGTCCGGGTCCGGATAAGAGTCCGGGTCCATGTCCGGGTCCGGGTCCGGGTCCGGGTAAGGGTCCGGGTCCGGGTCCGGGTCCCGGTCCGGGTAAGGGTCCAGGTCTGGGTCCGGGTCCGGTTCTGGGTCCGGGTAAGGGTCCGGGTAAGGGTCCGTGTCCGGGTCCGGGTATGGGTCCGGGTCCAGGTCTTGGTCCGGGTAAGGATCTGGGTCCGGGTCCTGGTCTGGGTCCGGGTAAGGGTCCGGGTCCTGGTCCGTGTCCAGGTCCGGGTCTTGGTCCGGGTCCGGGTAAGGGTCCGGGTCCATGTCTGGATCCGAGTCCGGGTCTGGGTAAGGGTCCGGGTCCGGGTCCGGGTAAGGGTCCGGGTCCGGGTCCGGGACCGGATCCGGGTAAAGGTCGGGGTCCGGGTCCGGGAAAGGGTTCGGGTCCCGGTCCGGGTCCAGGTCCGGGTCCGGGTAAGTGTCCGGGTCCGGGTCCGGGTCCGGGTCCGGGTCCGGGTAAGGGTCCGGGTCCGGGTCCGGGTCCGGCTAAGGGTCCGGGTCCGGGTCCGGGTAAGGGTCCGGGTCCGGGTCCGGGTCCGGGTTCGGGTCCGGGTCCGGGTAAGGGTCCGGGTCCGGGTCCGTGTAAGGGTCCGGGTCCGGGTCCGGGTAAGGGTCTGAGTCCATGTCCAGGTCTGTGTCCGGGTCAGGGTAAGGGTCCGGGTCCGTGTCCGTGTCCGGGTCCGTGTCCGGGTCCGGGTCCGGGTCCGGGTCAGGGTAAGAGTTCGGGTCCGGGTCCGGGTCCGGGTCCGGGTCCGGGTAAGGGTCCGGGTCCGGGTAAGAGTTCGGGTCCGGGTCCGGGTCCGGGACTGGGTCCGGTTCCGGTTTCGGGTCCGGGTCCGGGTTCGGGTCCGGGTCCGGGTCCGGGTCCGGGTCCGGGTAAGAGTTCGGGTCCGGGTCCGGGTCCGGGTCCGGGTCCGGGTCCGGGTAAGGGTCCGGGTCCGGTTCCGGGTAAGGGTCCGGGTCCGGGTCCGGGTAAGAGTTCGGGTCCGGGTCCGGGTCCAGGACCGGGTCCGGGTTCGGGTCCGGGTCCGGGTAAGGGTCCGGGTCCGGGTCCGGGTAAGGGTCCGGGGCCGGGTCCGGGTAAGTGTCCGGGTCCGGGTCCGGGTCCGTGTCCGTGTCTGGGTCCGGGTCTGGGTCCGGGTAAGTGTCCGGGTAAGGGTCCGGGTCCGGGTCCGGGTCCGTGTCCGGGTCCGGGTCCGTGTCCGGGTTCGGGTCCGGGTCCGTGTAAGGGTCCGGGTCCGGGTCCGGGTAAGGATCCGGGTCCGGGTCCTGGTCTGGGTCCGGGTAAGGGTCCGGGTCCGGGTCCGGGTCACGGTCAGGGTCCGGGTCCGGGTAAGGGTCCGGGTCCGGGTCCGGGTCCGGGTCCGGGTAAGGGTCCGGGTCCGGGTCCGGGTCGGGATCCGGGTAAAGGTCGGGGTCCGGGTCCGGGTAAGGGTTCGGGTCCGGGTCCGGGTCCGGGTCCGGGTCCGGGTCCGGGTAAGGGTCCGGGTCCGGGTCCGGGTCCGGGTCCGGGTCCGGGTCCGAGTAAGGGTCCGGGTCCAGGTAAGGGTCCGGGTCCGGGTCCGGGTCCGGGTCCAGGTCCGGGTCGGGGTGAGGGTCAGGGTAAGGGTCCGGGTCCGGGTCCGGGTCCGGGTCCGGATTCGGGTTAGGGTCCGGGTCCTGGTCCGGGTCCGGGTCCTGGTCCGGGTCCGGGTAAGGGTCCGGGACCATGTCCGGGTCCGGGTCCGTGTCCGGGTAAGGGTCCGGGTCCGGGTCCGTGTCCGTGTCCGGGTCTGGGTCCGGGTCCGGTTTAGTGTCCGGGTCCGGGTAAGGGTGCGGGTAAGGGTCCGTGTCCGTGTCCGGGTAAGGGTCCGGGTCCGGGTCCGGGTCCGGGTCCGGGTCCGGGTCCGGGTCCGGGTAAGGGTCAGGGTCCGGGTCCGGGTCCGGGTCCAGGTCCGGGTAAGTGTCCGGGTCCGGTTAAGGGTCAGGGTCCATGTCCGGGTCCGGGTCCGGGTCCGGGTAAGGGTCCGGGTCCATGTCCGGGTCCGGGTCCGGGTAAGGGTCTGGGTCCGGATCCGGGTCCGAGTCCGGGTCTGGGTCCGGGGGCGGGTCCGGGTACAGGTCAGGGTCTGGGTCCGGGTCCGGGTCCGGGTCCGGGTCTGGGTCCGGGTCCGGGTCCGTGTCCGGGTCCGGGTCCGGGTCCGGGTCCGGATAAGAGTCCGAGTCCATATCCGGGTCCGGGTCCGGTTCCGGGTAAGGGTCCGGGTCCGGGTCCGGGTCCGGGTAAGGGTCCGGGTCCGGGTCCGGGTCCGGGTCCAGGTCCGGGTCCACGTAAGGGTTCGGGTAAGGGTCCGGGTCCGGGTCCGGGTAAGGGTCCGGGTCCAGGTCTGGGTCCGGGTAAGGATCCGGGTCCGGGTCCTAGTCTGGGTCCGGGTAAGGGTCCGGGTCCGGATCCGGGTTCGGGTCACGGTCAGGGTCCGGGTCCGGGTAAGGGTCTGGTTCTGGGTCCGGGTCCGGGTAAGGGTCCGGGTCCGGGTCCGGGTCCGGGTCCGGGTCCGGGTCCGGGTAAGGGTCCGGGTCCGGGTCCGGGTCCGGGTCCGGGTAAGGGTCCGGGTCTGGGTCCGGGTCGGGATCCGGGTAAAGGTCGGGGTCCGGGTCCGGGTAAGGGTTCGGATCCGGGTCCGGGTCCGGGTCGGGGTCCGGGTTCGGGTCCGGGTAAGGGTCCGGGTCCGGATCCGGGTCCGGGTCCGGGTCCGGGTAAGGGTCCGGGTCCGGGTAAGGGTCCGGGTCCGGGTCCGGGTCCGGGTCAGGGTCCGGGTCAGGTTCCAGGTAAGGGTCCGGGTCCGGATCCGGGTAAGGGTCCGGGTCCGGGTAAGAGTCCGGGTCCGGGTAAGGGTCCGGGTCCATGTCAGGGTCCGGGTCCGGGTACGGGTAAGGGTACGGGTCCGGGTCCGGGTCCGGTTTCGGTTCCGGTTCCGGGTCCGGGTCCGGGTCACGGTCAGGGTCCGGGTCCGGGTAAGGGTCCGGGTCCGGGTAAGGGTCCGGGTGCGGGTCCGGGTCCGGGTCCGGGTAAGGGTCCGTGTCCATGTCCGGGTCTTGTTCCGGGTCCGGGTAAGGGTCCGGGTCCATGTCTGGATCCGGGTCCGGGTCCGGGTAAGGGTCCGGGTCCGGGTCCGGGTCCGGGTCCGGGTAAGGGTCCGGGTCCGGTTCCGGGTCCGTATCCGGGTAAAGTTCGGGGTCCGGGTCCGGGTAAGGGTTCGGATCCGGGTCCGGGTCCGGGTCCGGGTAAGGGTCCGGTTCTGGGTCCGGGTAAGGGTCCGGGTCCGGGTCCGGGTAAGGGTCCGGGTCCGGGTCCGGGTCCGGGTCCGGGTCCGGGTCCGGATAAGTGTCCGGGTCCATGTCCGGGTCCGGGTCCGGTTCGGGGTAAGGGTCCGGGTCCGGGTCCGGGTCCGGGTCCGGGTCCGGGTAAGGGTCCGGGTCTGGGTCCGGGTCAGGGTCCGGGTCCGGGTCCGCGTAAGGGTTCGTGTAAGGGGCCGGGTCCGGGTCCGGGTAAGGGTCCGGGTCCAGGTCCGGGTCCGGGTAAGGGTCCGGGTCCAGGTCCGGGTCCGGGTAAGGATCCGGGTCCGGGTCCTGGTCTGGGTCCGGGTAAGGGTCCGGGTCCGGGTCCGGGTCCGGGTCACGGTCAGGGTCCGCGTCCGGGTAAGGGTCCGGGTCCGGGTCCGGGTCCGGGTCCGGGTCCGGGTAAAGGTCGGGGTCCGGGTCCGGGTTCGGGTTCGGGTCCGGGTCCGGGTCCGGGTCCGGGTCCGGGTTCGGGTAAGGGTCTGGGTCCGGGTCCGGGTCCGGGTCCGGGTCCGGGTCCGGGTCCGAGTAAGGGTCCGGGTCCGGGTAAGGGTCCGGGTCCGGGTCCGGGTCTGGGTCCGGGTCGGGGTCAGGGTCCGGGTAATGGTCCGGGTCCGGGTCCGGGTCTGGGTCCGGGTCCGGGTCCGGGTCCGGGTCCGGGTCCGGGTCCGGGTCCGGGTTCGGGTTAGGGTCCGGGTCCTGGTCCGGGTCCGGTTCCGGGTCCGGGTAAGGGTCCAGGACCATGTCCGGGTCCGGGTCCGTGTCCGGGTAAGGGTCCGGGTCCGTGTCCGTGTCCGTGTCCGTGTCCGGGTCTGGGTCCGGGTCGGGGTCAGTGTCCGGGTCCGGGTAAGGGTCCGGGTAAGGGTCCGTGTCCGTGTCCGTGTCCGGGTAAGGGTCCGGGTCCGGGTCCAGGTCCGGGTCCGTGTCCGTGTCCGGGTCAGGGTAAGGGTCCGGTTCCGGGTAAGGGTCCGGGTCCGGGTCCGGGTCCGGGTCCGGGTAAGGGTCCGGGTCCGGGTCCGGGTCAGGGTCCGGGTCCGGGTAAGGGTCAGGGTCCGGGTCCGGGTCCGGGTCCGGGTCCGGGTAAGGGTCCGGGTCAGGGTCCAGGTCCGGGTAAGGGTCAGAGTCTGGGTCCGGGTCCGGGTCCGGGTAAGTGTCCGTGTCCGGTTAAGGGTCAGGGTCCATGTCCGGGTCCGGGTCCGGGTAAGGGTCCGGGTCCATGTCCGGGTCCGGGTCTGGGTCCGGGTAAGTGTCTGGGTCCGGATCCGGGTCCGAGTCCGGGTCTGGGTCCGGGGGCGGGTCCGGGTCCGGGTCAGGGTCTGGGTCTGGGTCCGGGTCCGGGTCCGGGTCCGGGTCCGGGTCTGGGTCCGGGTCCGGGTCCGGGTCCGGGTCCGGGTCCGGGTCAGGGTCCGGGTAAGGGTCCGGGTCCGGGTCCGGGTTCGGGTCACGGTCAGGGTCCGGGTCCGTGTAAGGATCCGGGTCCGGGTCCTAGTCTGGGTCCGGGTAAGGGTCCGGGTCCGGGTCCGGGTTCGGGTCACGGTCAGGGTCCGGGTCCGTGTAAGGGTCTGTGTCTGGGTCCGGGTCCGGGTAAGGGTCCGGGTCCGGGTCCGGGTCTGGGTCTGGGTCCGGGTCCGGGTAAGGGTCCGGATCCGGGTCCGGGTCCGGGTCCGGGTAAGGGTCCGGGTCTGGGTCCGGGTCGGGATCCGGGTAAAGGTCGGGGTCCGGGTCCGGGTAAGGGTTCGGATCCGGGTCCGGGTCCGGGTCGGGGTCCGGGTTCGGGTCCGGGTAAGGGTCCGGGTCCGGATCCGGGTCCGGGTCTGGGTCCGGGTAAGGGTCCGGGTCCGGGTAAGGGTCCGGGTCCGGGTCCGGGTAAGGGTCCGGGTCCGGATCCGGGTCTGGGTCCGGGTCCGGGTCCGGGTCCGGGTCCGGGTCCGGGTCCGGGTTCGGGTTAGGGTCCGGGTCCTGGTCCGGGTCCGGGTCCGGCTCCGGGTCCGGGTCCGGGTCTGGGTCCGGGTCCGGGTAAGAGTCCGGGTCCGGGTAAGGGTCCGGGTCCATGTCTGGGTCCGGGTCCGGGTCCGGGTCTGGGTCCGGGTCCGGGTTCGGGTTAGGGTCCGGGTCCTGGTCCGGGTCCGGGTCCGGGTCCGGGTCCGGGTAAGGGTCCAGGACCATGTCCGGGTCCGGGACCGTGTCCGGGTAAGGGTCCGGGTCCGTGTCCATGTCCGTGTCCGTGTCCGGGTCTGGGTCCGGGTCGGGGTCAGTGTCCGGTTCCGGGTAAGGGTCCGGGTAAGGGTCCGTGTCCGTGTCCGTGTCCGGGTAAGGGTCCGTGTCCGGGTCCAGGTCCGTGTCCGTGTCCGGGTCAGGGTAAGGGTCCGGTTCCGGGTAAGGGTCCGGGTCCGGGTCCGGGTCCGGGTCCGGGTAAGGGTCCGGGTCCGGGTCCGGGTCCGGGTCAGGGTCCGGGTCCGGGTAAGGGTCAGGGTCCGGGTCCGGGTCCGGGTCCGGGTCCGGGTCCGGGTAAGGGTCCGGGTCCGGGTCAGGGTCCAGGTCCGGGTAAGGGTCAGGGTCCGGGTCCGGGTCCGGGTCCGGGTAAGTGTCCGTGTCCGGTTAAGGGTCAGGGTCCATGTCCGGGTCCGGGTCCGGGTAAGGGTCCGGGTCCATGTCCGGGTCCGGGTCCGGGTAAGGGTCTGGGTCCGGATCCGGGTCCGAGTCCGGGTCTGGGTCCGGGGGCGGGTCCGGGTCCGGGTCAGGGTCTGGGTCTGGGTCCGGGTCCGGGTCCGGGTCTGGGTCTGGGTCCGGGTCCGGGTCCGGGTCCGGGTCCGGGTCAGGGTCCGGGTAAGGGTCCGGGTCCGGGTCCATGTCCGGGACCGGGTCCGGTTCCGGGTAAGGGTCCGGGTCCGGGTCCGGGTCCGCGTCCGGGTCCGGGTCCGGGTCCGGGTAAGGGTCCGGGTCCGGGTCCGGGTCCGGGTCCGCATAAGGGTTCGGGTAAGGGTCCGGGTCCGGGTCCGGGTAAGGGTCCGGGTCCAGGTCCGGGTCCGGGTAAGGATCCGGGTCCGGGTCCTAGTCTGGGTCCGGGTAAGGGTCCAGGTCCGGGTCCGGGTTCGGGTCACGGTCAGGGTCCGGGTCCGTGTAAGGGTCTGTGTCTGGGTCCGGGTCCGGGTAAGGGTCCGGGTCCGGGTCCGGGTCTGGGTCCGGGTCCGGGTAAGGGTCCGGGTCCGGGTCCGGGTCCGGGTCCGGGTCCGGGTCCGGGTAAGGGTCCAGGTCTGGGTCCGGGTCGGGATCCGGGTAAAGGTCGGGGTCCGGGTCCGGGTAAGGGTTCGGATCCGGGTCCGGGTCCGGGTCGGGGTCCGGGTTCGGGTCCGGGTAAGGGTCCGGGTCCGGATCCGGGTCCGGGTCTTGGTCCGGGTAAGGGTCCGGGTCCGGGTAAGGGTCCGGGTCCGGGTCCGGGTCCAGGTCCGGGTCAGGGTCCGGGTAAGGGTCCGGGTCCGGATCCGGGTCCGGGTCCGGGTCTGGGTCCGGGTCCGGGTCCGGGTCCGGGTTCGGGTTCGGGTTAGGGTCCGGGTCCTGGTCCGGGTCCGGGTCCGGGTCCGGCTCCGGGTCCGGGTCCGGGTCTGGGTCCAGGTCCGGGTAAGAGTCCGGGTCCCGGTAAGGGTCCGGGTCCATGTCAGGGTCCGGGTACGGGTCCGGGTAAGGGTACGGGTCCGGGTCCGGGTCCGGTTCCGGTTACGGGTCCGGGTCTGGGTCACGGTCAGGGTCCGGGTCCGGGTAAGGGTCCGGGTCCGGGTAAGGGTCCGGGTGCGGGTCCGGGTCCGGGTCCGGGTCCGGGTAAGGGTCCGTGTCCAGGTCCGGGTCTTGGTCCTGGTCCGGGTAAGGGTCCGGGTCCATGTCTGGATCCGGGTCTGGGTCCGGGTAAGGGTCCGGGTCCGGGTCCGGGTCCGGGTAAGGGTCCGGGTCCGGGTCCGGGTCCGGGTCCGGGTAAGGGTCCGGGTCCGGGTCCGGGTCCGGATCCGGGTAAAGGTCGGGGTCCGGGTCCGGGTAAGGCTTCGGGTCCGGGTCCGGGTCCGGGTCCGGGTCCGGGTCCGGGTCCGGGTAAGGGTCCGGATCAGGGTCCGGGTCCGGGTCCGGGTCCGGGTAAGGGTCCGGGTCCGGGTCCGGGTAAGGGTCCGGGTCCAGGTCCGGGTAAGGGTCCGGGTCCGGGTCCGGGTCCGGGTCCGGGTCCGGGTCCATGTCCGGGTCCGGGTCCGGTTCCGGGTAAGGGTCCGGGTCCGGGTCCTGGTCCGGGTCCGGGTCCGGGTAAGGGTCCGGGTCTGGGTCCGGGTCAGGGTCCGGGTCCGGGTCCGCGTAAGGGTTCGTGTAAGGGTCCGGGTCCGGGTCCGGGTAAGGGTCCGGGTCCAGGTCCGGGTCCGGGTAAGGGTCCGGGTCCAGGTCCGGGTCCGGGTAAGGATCCCGGTCCGGGTCCTGGTCTGGGTCCGGGTAAGGGTCCGGGTCCGGGTCCGGGTCACGGTCAGGGTCCGGGTCCGGGTAAGGGTCCAGGTCCGGGTCCGGGTCCGGGTAAGGGTCCGGGTCCGGTTCCGGGTCTGGGTCCGGGTCCGGGTAAGGGTCCTGGTCCGGGTCCGGGTCCAGGTCCGTGTAAAAGTCGGGGTCCGGGTCCGGGTAAGGGTTCGGGTCCGGGTCCGGGTCCGGGTCCGGGTTCGGGTAAGGGTCCGGGTCCGGGTCCGGGTCCGGGTCCGAGTAAGGGTCCGGGTCCGGGTAAGGGTCCGGGTCCGGGTCCGGGTCCGGGTCCGGGTCGGGGTCAGGGTCCGGGTAAGGGTCCGGGTCCGGGTCCGGGTCCGGGTCTGGGTCCGCGTCCGGGTCCGGGTCCGGGTCCGCGTAAGGGTTCGTGTAAGGGTCCGGGTCCGGGTCCGGGTAAGGGTCCGGGTCCAGGTCCGGGTCCGGGTAAGGGTCCGGGTCCAGGTCCGGGTCCGGGTAAGGATCCCGGTCCGGGTCCTGGTCTGGGTCCGGGTAAGGGTCCGGGTCCGGGTCCGGGTCACGGTCAGGGTCCGGGTCCGGGTAAGGGTCCGGGTCCGGGTCCGGGTCCGGGTAAGGGTCCGGGTCCGGTTCCGGTTCCGGGTCTGGGTCCGGGTCCGGGTAAGGGTCCGGGTCCGGGTCCGGGTCCGGGTCCGGGTAAAAGTCGGGGTCCGGGTCCGGGTAAGGGTTCGGGTCCGGGTCCGGGTCCGGGTCCGGGTCCGGGTTCGGGTAAGGGTCCGGGTCCGGGTCCGGGTCCGGGTCCGGGTCCGAGTAAGGGTCCGGGTCCGGGTAAGGGTCCGGGTCCGGGTCCGGGTCCGGGTCCGGGTCGGGGTCAGGGTCCGGGTAAGTGTCCGGGTCCGGGTCCGGGTCCGGGTCTGGGTCCGCGTCCGGGTCCGGGTTCGGGTTAGGGTCCGGGTCCTGGTCCGGGTCCGGGTCCGGGTCCGGGTCCGGGTCCGGGTAAGGGTCCGGGACCATGTCCGGGTCCGGGTCCGTGTCCGGGTAAGGGTCCGGGTCCGTGTCCGTGTCCGGGTCTGGGTCCGGGTCCGGGTCCGGGTCCAGGTCCGGGTCCGGGTCCGGGTCCGGGTCCGGGTAAGGGTCCGGGTCCGGGTCAGGGTCAGGGTCCGGGTTAAAGGTCAGGGTCCGGGTCCGGGTCCGGGTCTGGGTAAGTGTCCGGGTCCGGTTAAGGGTCCGGGTCCATGTCCGGTTCCGGCTCCGGGTCCGGGTAAGGGTCCGGGTCCATGTCCGGGTCCAGGTCCGGGTCCGGGTAAGGGTCTGGGTCCGGATCCGAGTCCGGGTCTGGGTCCAGGTCCGGGTCCGGGTCAGGTCCTGGGTCCGGGTCCGGGTCCGGGTCCGGGTCCGGGTCCGGGTCCGGGTCCGGGTCCGGGTCCGGGTCTGGGTCTGGGTCCGGGTCCGGGTCCGGGTCCGAGTCCGGGCAAGGGTCCGGGTCCGGCTCCGGGTCCGGGTCCTGGTCCGGGTCCGGGTCCGGGTAAGGGTCCGGGTAAGGGTCCGGGTCCGGGTCCGGGTCCGCATAAGGGTTCGGGTAAGGGTCCGGGTCCGGGTCCGGGTAAGGGTCCGGGTCCGGGTCCGGGTCCGGGTAAGGGTCCGGGTCCGGGTCCTGGTCCGGGTCCGCGTAAGGGTCCGGGTACGGGTCCGGGTCCGGGTCCGGGTCCGGGTCCGGGATCGGGTCCGGGTCAGGGTCCGGGTCAGGGTCCGGGTAAGGGTCCGGGTCCGGGTCCGGGTCTGGGTCCGGGTAAGGGTCCGGGTCCGAGTCCGGGTCTGGGTCCGGGTCCGGGTCCGGGTCAAGTTAAGGGTCCGGGTCCATGTCCGGGTCCGGGTCCGGGTAAGGGTCCGGGTCCATGTCCGGGTCCGGGTCCGGGTCCGGGTAAGGGTCTGGTTCCGGGTCAGGTTCCGGGTCAGGGTCCGGGTCCGGGTCAGGGTCCAGGTCCGGGTCGGGGTCCGGGTCCGGGTCTGGGTCCGGGTCCGTGTAAGGGTCCGGGTCCGGGTCCGGGTCCGGGTCCGGGTCCGGGTCCAGGTCCGGGTAAGGGTCCAGGTCCGGGTCCGGGTAAGGGTCCGGGTCCGGGTCCGGGTCCGGGTCCGGATAAGAGTCCGGGTCCATGTCCGGGTCCGGGTCCGGTTCCGGGTAAGGGTCCGGGTCCGGGTCCGGGTCCGGGTCCGGGTCCGGGTCCGGGTCCGGGTCCGGGTAAGGGTCCGGGTCCGGGTCCGTGTCGCGTCTGGGTCCGGGTCCGGGTCCTGGTCCGGGTCCGCGTAAGGGTTCGGGTAAGGGTCCGTGTCCGTGTCCGTGTCCGTGTAAGGGTCCGGGTCCAGGTCCGGGTCCGGGTAAGGAACCGGGTCCGGGTCCTGGTCTGGGTCCGGGTAAGGGTCCAGGTCCGGGTCCGGGTCCGGGTCCGGGTCCGGGTCCGGGTCAGGGTAAGGGTCCGGGTCCGGGTAATGGTCCGGGTCCGGGTCCGGGTCCGGGTAAGGGTCCGGGTCCGGGTCCGGGTCAGGGTCCGGGTCCGGGTAAGGGTCAGGGTCCGGGTCCGGGTCCGGGTCCGGGTAAGTGTCCGGGTCCGGTTAAGGGTCCGGGTCCATGTCCGGGTCCGGGTCCGGGTCCGGGTCCGGGTCCGGGTCCGGGTCCGGGTCTGGGTCCGGGTCCA
The DNA here is from genome assembly GCA_022577455.1 of Arizona elegans. Lineage (NCBI taxonomy): Eukaryota > Metazoa > Chordata > Lepidosauria > Squamata > Colubridae > Arizona > Arizona elegans. The sequence continues at coordinate 24,139,583 of JAKOOJ010000014.1, forward strand.
GGTCCGAGTCCGGGCAAGGGTCCGGGTCCGGCTCCGGGTCCGGGTCCGGGTCTGGGTCCGGGTCCGGGTAAGAGTCCGGGTCCGGGTCCTGGTACGGGTCCGGGTTTGGGTCCGGGTCCGGGTCCGGGTCAGGGTAAGGGTCCGGGTCCGGGTCCGGGTCCTGGTCCGGGTAAGGGTCCGGGTCCGGGTCCGGGTCCGGGTCCGGGTCCGGGTAAGGGTCTGGGTCCGGGTCCGGGTCCGGGTAAGGGTCCGGGTCCGGGTCCGGGTCCGGGTCCGGGTAAGTGTCCGGGTCCGGGTCCTGGTCCGGGTCTGGGTAAGGGTCCGGGTCCGGGTCCGGGTCCGGGTCCGGGTCCGGGATCGGGTCCGGGTCCGGGTCAGGGTCCGGGTCAGGGTCCGGGTAAGGGTCCGGGTCCGGGTCCGGGTCTGGGTCCGGGTAAGGGTCCGGGTCCGAGTCCGGGTCTGGGTCCGGGTCCGGGTCCGGGTCCGGGTCAAGTTAAGGGTCCAGGTCCATATCCGGGTCCGGGTCCGGGTAAGGGTCCGGGTCCATGTCCGGGTCCGGGTCCGGGTCCGGGTAAGGGTCCGGGTCCGGGTCAGGTTCCGGGTCAGGGTCCGGGTCCGGGTCAGGGTCCGGGTCCGGGTCCAGGCAAGGGTCCAGGTCCGGGTCGGGGTCCGGGTCCGGGTCTGGGTCCGGGTCCGTGTAAGGGTCCGGGTCCGGGTCCGGGTCCGTGTCCGGGTCCAGGTCCGGGTAAGGGTCCAGGTCCGGGTCCGGGTAAGGGTCCGGGTCCGGGTCCGGGTCCGGGTCGGGTAAGAGTCTGGGTCCATGTCCGGGTCCGGGTCCGGTTCCGGGTAAGGGTCCGGGTCCGGGTCCGGGTCCGGGTCCGGGTCCGGGTAAGGGTCCGGGTCCGAGTCCGTGTCGGGTCTGGGTCCGGGTCCGTGTCCGGGTCCGGGTCCGCGTAAGGGTTCGGGTAAGGGTCCGTCTCCGTGTCCGTGTAAGGGTCCGGGTCCAGGTCCGGGTCCGGGTAAGGATCCGGGTCCGGGTCCTGGTCCGGGTCCGGGTAAGGGTCCAGGTCCGGGTCCGGGTTCGGGTCACGGTCAGGGTCCGGGTCCGGGTAAGGGTCTGGGTCTGGGACCGGGTCCGGGTACGGGTCGGGGTCCGGGTCCGGGTTCGGGTCTGGGTCCGGGTCCGGGTCCGGGGTAAGGGTCCGGGTCCGGGTCCGGGTCCGGGTCCGGGTCCGGGTAAGGGTCCGGGTCCGGGTCCGGGTCCGGGTCGGGATCCGGGTAACGGTCGGGGTCCGGGTCCGGGTAAGGGTTCGGATCCGGGTCCGGGTCCGGGTCGGGGTCCGGGTCCGGGTCCGGGTAAGGTTCCGGGTCCGGGTCCGGGTCCGGTTCCGGGTCCGGGTCCGGGTAAGGGTCCGGGTCTGGGTAAGGGTCCGGGTCCGGGTCCGGGTAAGGGTCCGGGTCCGGGTCCGGGTCCGGGTAAGGGTCCGGGTCCGGGTCCAGGTCCGGGTCCGGGTCCGGGTCAGGGTCCGGGTCATGGTCAGGGTCCGGGTCCGGGTCAGGGTCCGGGTCCGGGTCCAGGCAAGGGTCCGGGTCCGGGTCCGGGTCTGGGTCTGGGTCCGTGTAAGGGTCCGGGTCCGGGTCCGTGTAAGGGTCCGGGTCCGAGTCCGGGCAAGGGTCCGGGTCCGGCTCCGGGTCCGGGTCCGGGTGTGGGTCCGGGTCCGGGTAAGAGTCCGGGTCCGGGTAAGGGTCCGGGTCCATGTCAGGGTCGGGGTCAGGGTCCGGGTAAGGGTCCGGGTCCAGGTCCGGGTCTGGGTCCGGGTCCGGGTTCGGGTTAGGGTCCGGGTCCTGGTCCAGGTCCGTGTCCGTGTCCGGGTCCGGGTAAGGGTCCGGGACCATGTCCGTGTCCGGGTCCGTGTCCGGGTAAGGGTCGTGTCCGGGTCCGTGTCCGTGTCCGTGTCTGGGTCCGGGTCCGGGTCAGTGTCCGGGTCCGGGTAAGGGTCCAGGTAAGGGTCCGTGTCCGTGTCCGTGTCCGGGTAAGGGTCCGGGTCCGGGTCCGGGTCCGGGTCCGGGTCAGGGTCCGGGTCCGGGTCAGTGTAAGGGTCCGGGTCCGGGTAAGGTTCCGGGTCCGGGTCCGGGCCCGGGTCCGGGTAAGGGTCCGGGTCCGGGTCCGGGTCAGGGTCCGGGTCCAGGTAAGGGTCAGGGTCCGGGTCCGGGTCCGGGTCCGGGTAAGTGTCCGGGTCCGGTTAAGGGTCCGGGTTCGGGTCACGGTCAGGGTCCGGGTCCGGGTAAGGGTCTGGGTCTGGGACCGGGTCCGGGTAAGGGTCGGGGTCCGCGTCCGGGTCCGGGTCTGGGTCCGGGTCCGGGTAAGGGTCCGGGTCCGGGTCCGGGTCCGGGTCCGGGTCCGGGTAAGGGTCCGGGTCTGGGTCCGGGTCGGGATCCGGGTAACGGTCGGGGTCCGGGTCCGGGTAAGGGTTCGGATCTGGGTCCGGGTCCGGGTCGGGGTCGGGGTCCGGGTCCGGGTCCGGGTAAGGTTCCGGGTCCGGGTCCGGGTCCGGTTCCGGGTCCGGGTCCGGGTCCGGGTAAGGGTCCGGGTCCGGGTCCGGGTCCGGGTCCGGGTCCGGGTCAGGGTCCGGGTCAGGGTCCGGGTCCGGGTCAGGGTCCGGGTCCGGGTCCAGGCAAGGGTCCGGGTCCGGGTCCGGGTCTGGGTCCGGGTCCGTGTAAGGGTCCGGGTCCGGGTCCGTGTAAGGGTCCGGGTCTGAGTCCGGGCAATGTCCGGGTCCGGCTCCGGGTCCGTGTCTGGGTGTGGGTCCAGGTCCGGGTAAGAATCCGGGTCCGGGTAAGGGTCCGGGTCCATGTCAGGGTCGGGGTCAGGGTCCGGGTAAGGGTCCGGGTCCGGGTCTGGGTCCGGGTCCGGGTCCGGGTTCGGGTTAGGGTCCGGGTCCTGGTCCAGGTCCGGGTCCGGGTCCGGGTCCGGGTAAGGGTCCGGGACCATGTCCGGGTCCGGGTCCGGGTCCGGGTAAGGGTCGTGTCCGGGTCGGTGTCCGTGTCCGGGTCTGGGTCCGGGTCCGGGTCAGTGTCCGGGTCCGGGTAAGGGTCCGGGTAAGGGTCCGTGTCCGTGTCCTGGTAAGGGTCCGGGTCCGGGTCCGGGTCCGGGTCCGGGTCCGGGTCAGGGTAAGGGTCCGGGTCCTGGTAAGGTTCCGGGACCGGGTCCGGGCCCGGGTCCAGGTAAGGGTCCGGGTCCGGGTCAGGGTCCGGGTCCAGGTAAGGGTCAGGGTCCGGGTCCGGGTCCGGGTCCGGGTAAGTGTCCGGGTCCGGTTAAGGGTCCGGGTCCATGTCCGGGTCCGTGTCCGGGTAAGGGTCCGGGTCCATGTCCGGGTCCGGGTCCGGGTCCGGGTAAGGGTCTGGGTCCGGGTCCGGATCCGGGTCCGAGTCCGGGTCCGGGTCCGGGTCCGGGTCCGGGTCCGGGTCCGGGTCCGGGTCCGGGTCCGGGTCCGGGTCCGGGTCAGGGTCAGGGTCCGGGTCTGGGTCCAGGCAAGGGTCCAGGTCCGGGTCGGGGTCCGGGTCCGGGTCTGGGTCCGGGTCCGTGTAAGGGTCCGGGTCCGGGTCCGGGTCCAGGTCCGGGTCCGGGTCCTGGTCCGGGTAAGGGTTCGGGTCCGGTTCCGGGTCTGGGTCCGGGTCCGGGTCCAGGTCCGGGTAAGGGTCCGGGTCCGGGTCCGGGTCCGGGTCCGGGTCCTGGTCCGGGTAAGTGTTCGGGTCCGGGTCCGGGTCCGGGTCCGGGTCCGGGTCCAGGTCCGGGTAAGGGTCCGGGTCTGGGTCCGGGTCCGGGTCAGTGTCCGTGTCCGGGTAAGGGTCCGGGTAAGGGTCCGTGTCCGTGTCCGGGTAAGGGTCCGAGTCCGGCTCCGGGTCCGGGTCCGGGTCTGGGTCTGGGTCCAGGTAAGAGTCCGGGTCCGGGTCCTGGTACGGGTCCGGGTTCGGGTCCGGGTCCTGGTCCGGGTAAGAGTTCGGGTCCGGGTCCGGGTCCGGGTCCGGGTCAGGGTCCGGGTCCTTGTCCGGGTCCGGGTAAGGGTCCGGGTAAGGGTCCGGGTAGGGGTCCAGGTCCGGGTCCGGGTCCGGGTAAGGGTCCTGGTCCGGGTCCTGGTCCGGGTCCGGGTAAGGGTCCGGGTCCGGGTCCGGGTCCGGGTCCGGGATCGGGTCCGGGTGCGGGTCAGGGTCCGGGTCAGAGTCCAGGTAAGGGTCCGGGTCCGGGTCCTGGTCCGGGTAAGGGTCCGGGTCCGGGTCCGGGTCCGGGTCGGGATCCGGGTAACGGTCGGGGTCCGGGTCCGGGTAAGGGTTCGGATCCGGGTCCGGGTCCGGGTCGGGGTCGGGGTCCGGGTCCGGGTCCGGGTAAGGTTCCGGGTCCGGGTCCGGGTCCGGTTCCGGGTCCGGGTCCGGGTCCGGGTAAGGGTCCGGGTCCATGTCCGGGTCCGGGTCCGGGTCCGGGTCCGGGTCAGGGTCCGGGTCAGGGTCAGGGTCCGGGTCCGGGTCAGGGTCCGGGTCCGGGTCCAGGCAAGGGTCCGGGTCCGGGTCCGGGTCTGGGTCCGGGTCCGTGTAAGGGTCCGGGTCCGGGTCCGTGTAAGGGTCCGGGTCTGAGTCCGTGCAAGGGTCCGGGTCCGGCTCCGGCTCCGGGTCCGGGTGTGGGTCCGGGTCCGGGTAAGAGTCCGGGTCCGGGTAAGGGTCCGGGTCCATGTCAGGGTCGGGGTCAGGGTCCGGGTAAGGGTCCGGGTCCGGGTCTGGGTCCGGGTCCGGGTCCGGGTTCGGGTTAGGGTCCGGGTCCTGGTCCAGGTCCGGGTCCGGGTCCGGGTCCGGGTAAGGGTCCGGGACCATGTCCGGGTCCGGGTCTGTGTCCGGGTAAGGGTCGTGTCCGGGTCGGGGTCCGTGTCCGGGTCTGGGTCCGGGTCCGGGTCAGTGTCCGGGTCCGGGTAAGGGTCCGGGTAAGGGTCCGTGTCCGGGTAAGGGTCCGGGTCCGGGTCCGGGTCCGGGTCCGGGTCCGGGTCCGGGTCAGGGTAAGGGTCCGGGTCCGGGTAAGGTTCCGGGTCCGGGTCCGGGCCCGGGTCCGGGTAAGGGTCCGGGTCCGGGTCAGGGTCCGGGTCCAGGTAAGGGTCAGGGTCCGGGTCCGGTTCCGGGTCCGGGTAAGTGTCCGGGTCGGGTTAAGGGTCCGGGTCCATGTCCGGGTCCGGGTCCGTGTCCGGGTAAGGGTCCGGGTCCATGTCCGGGTCCGGGTCCGGGTCCGGGTAAGGGTCTGGGTCCGGGTCCGGATCCGGGTCCGAGTCCGGGTCTGGGTCCGGGTCCGGGTCCGGGTCCGGGTCCGGATCAGGGCCTGGGTCCGGGTCCGGGTACGGGTACGGGTACGGGTACGGGTACGGGTCCGGGTCCGGCTCCGGGTCCAGGTCCGGGTCCGGGTCCGAGTCTGGGCAAGGGTCCGGGTCCGGGTCCGGATCCGGGTCCGGGTCTGGGTCTGGGTCCAGGTAAGGGTCCGGGTCCGTGTCCGTGTCCGTGTCAGGGTCCGGGTCCGGGTCCGGGTCAGGGTCCGGGTACGGGTCCAGGCAAGGGTCCAGGTCCGGGTCGGGGTCCGGGTCCGGGTCTGGGTCCGGGTCCGTGTAAGGGTCCGGGTCCGGGTCCGGGTCCGGGTCCGGGTTCGGGTCCGGGTCCTGGTCCGGGTCAGTGTCCGTGTCCGGGTAAGGGTCCGGGTAAGGGTCCGTGTCCGTGTCCGGGTAAGGGTCCGGGTCCGGGTCCGGGTAAGGGTCCGGGTCCGGGTCCGGGTCCGGGTCCGGGTCCGGGTAAGGGTCCGGGTCCGGGTCCGGGTCCGGGTCCGGGTCCGGGTCCGGGTCCGGGTCCGGGTCAGGGTCCGGGTCAGGGTCAGGGTCCGGGTCCGGGTCAGGGTCCGGGTCCGGGTCCAGGCAAGGGTCCGGGTCCGGGTCCGGGTCCGGGTCTGGGTCCGGGTCCGTGTAAGGGTCCGGGTCCGGGTCCGTGTAAGGGTCCGGGTCTGAGTCCGTGCAAGGGTCCGGGTCCGGCTCCGGCTCCGGGTCCGGGTGTGGGTCCGGGTCCGGGTAAGAGTCCGGGTCCGGGTAAGGGTCCGGGTCCATGTCAGGGTCGGGGTCAGGGTCCGGGTAAGGGTCCGGGTCCGGGTCTGGGTCCGGGTCCGGGTAAGGGTCCGGGACCATGTCCGGGTCCGGGTCTGTGTCCGGGTAAGGGTCGTGTCCGGGTCGGGGTCCGTGTCCGGGTCTGGGTCCGGGTCCGGGTCAGTGTCCGGGTCCGGGTAAGGGTCCGGGTAAGGGTCTGTGTCCGTGTCCGGGTAAGGGTCCGGGTCCGGGTCCGGGTCCGGGTCCGGGTCCGGGTCCGGGTCAGGGTAAGGGTCCGGGTCCGGGTAAGGTTCCGGGTCCGGGTCCGGGCCCGGGTCCGGGTAAGGGTCCGGGTCCGGGTCAGGGTCCGGGTCCGGGTAAGGGTCCGGGACCATGTCCGGGTCCGGGTCCGGGTCCGGGTAAGGGTCGTGTCCGGGTCGGTGTCCGTGTCCGGGTCTGGGTCCGGGTCCGGGTCAGTGTCCGGGTCCGGGTAAGGGTCCGGGTAAGGGTCCGTGTCCGTGTCCTGGTAAGGGTCCGGGTCCGGGTCCGGGTCCGGGTCCGGGTCCGGGTCAGGGTAAGGGTCCGGGTCCTGGTAAGGTTCCGGGTCCGGGTCCGGGCCCGGGTCCAGGTAAGGGTCCGGGTCCGGGTCAGGGTCCGGGTCCAGGTAAGGGTCAGGGTCCGGGTCCGGGTCCGGGTCCGGGTAAGTGTCCGGGTCCGGTTAAGGGTCCGGGTCCATGTCCGGGTCCGTGTCCGGGTAAGGGTCCGGGTCCATGTCCGGGTCCGGGTCCGGGTCCGGGTAAGGGTCTGGGTCCGGGTCCGGATCCGGGTCCGAGTCCGGGTCTGGGTCCGGGTCCGGGTCCGGGTCCGGGTCCGGGTCCGGGTCCGGGTCCGGGTCCGGGTCAGGGTCCGGGTCTGGGTCCAGGCAAGGGTCCAGGTCCGGGTCGGGGTCCGGGTCCGGGTCTGGGTCCGGGTCCGTGTAAGGGTCCGGGTCCGGGTCCGGGTCCAGGTCCGGGTCCGGGTCCTGGTCCGGGTAAGGGTTCGGGTCCGGTTCCGGGTCTGGGTCCGGGTCCGGGTCCAGGTCCGGGTAAGGGTCCGGGTCCGGGTCCGGGTCCGGGTCCGGGTCCTGGTCCGGGTAAGTGTTCGGGTCCGGGTCCGGGTCCGGGTCCGGGTCCGGGTCCAGGTCCGGGTAAGGGTCCGGGTCTGGTTCCGGGTCCGGGTCAGTGTCCGTGTCCGGGTAAGGGTCCGGGTAAGGGTCCGTGTCCGTGTCCGGGTAAGGGTCCGAGTCCGGCTCCGGGTCCGGGTCCGGGTCTGGGTCTGGGTCCAGGTAAGAGTCCGGGTCCGGGTCCTGGTACGGGTCCGGGTTCGGGTCCGGGTCCTGGTCCGGGTAAGAGTTCGGGTCCGGGTCCGGGTCCGGGTCCTTGTCCGGGTCCGGGTAAGGGTCCGGGTAAGGGTCCGGGTAAGGGTCCAGGTCCGGGTCCGGGTCCGGGTAAGGGTCCGGGTCCGGGTCCTGGTCCGGGTCCGGGTAAGGGTCCGGGTCCGGGTCCGGGTCCGGGTCCGGGATCGGGTCCGGGTGCGGGTCAGGGTCCGGGTCAGAGTCCAGGTAAGGGTCCGGGTCCGGGTCCTGGTCCGGGTAAGGGTCCGGGTCCGGGTCCGGGTCGGGATCCGGGTAACGGTCGGGGTCCGGGTCCGGGTAAGGGTTCGGATCCGGGTCCGGGTCCGGGTCGGGGTCGGGGTCCGGGTCCGGGTCCGGGTAAGGTTCCGGGTCCGGGTCCGGGTCCGGTTCCGGGTCCGGGTCCGGGTCCGGGTAAGGGTCCGGGTCCATGTCCGGGTCCGGGTCCGGGTCCGGGTCCGGGTCAGGGTCCGGGTCAGGGTCAGGGTCCGGGTCCGGGTCAGGGTCCGGGTCCGGGTCCAGGCAAGGGTCCGGGTCCGGGTCCGGGTCTGTGTCCGGGTCCGTGTAAGGGTCCGGGTCCGGGTCCGTGTAAGGGTCCGGGTCTGAGTCCGTGCAAGGGTCCGGGTCCGGCTCCGGCTCCGGGTCCGGGTGTGGGTCCGGGTCCGGGTAAGAGTCCGGGTCCGGGTAAGGGTCCGGGTCCATGTCAGGGTCAGGGTCCGGGTCCGGGTAAGGGTCCGGGTCCGGGTCTGGGTCCGGGTCCGGGTCCGGGTTCGGGTTAGGGTCCGGGTCCTGGTCCAGGTCCGGGTCCGGGTCCGGGTCCGGGTAAGGGTCCGGGACCATGTCCGGGTCCGGGTCTGTGTCCGGGTAAGGGTCGTGTCCGGGTCGGGGTCCGTGTCCGGGTCTGGGTCCGGGTCCGGGTCCGGGTCAGTGTCCGGGTCCGGGTAAGGGTCCGGGTAAGGGTCCGTGTCCGGGTAAGGGTCCGGGTCCGGGTCCGGGTCCGGGTCCGGGTCCGGGTCCGGGTCCGGGTCAGGGTAAGGGTCCGGGTCCGGGTAAGGTTCCGGGTCCGGGTCCGGGCCCGGGTCCGGGTAAGGGTCCGGGTCCGGGTCAGGGTCCGGGTCCAGGTAAGGGTCAGGGTCCGGGTCCGGGTCCAGGTCCGGGTAAGTGTCCGGGTCCGGTTAAGGGTCCGGGTCCATGTCCGGGTCCGGGTCCGTGTCCGGGTAAGGGTCCGGGTCCATGTCCGGGTCCGGGTCCGGGTCCGGGTAAGGGTCTGGGTCCGGGTCCGGATCCGGGTCCGAGTCCGGGTCTGGGTCCGGGTCCGGGTCCGGGTCCGGGTCCGGGTCAGGGCCTGGGTCCGGGTACGGGTACGGGTACGTGTACGGGTCCGGCTCCGGCTCCGGGTCCGGGTCCGGGTCCGGGTCCGAGTCTGGGCAAGGGTCCGGGTCCGGCTCCGGGTCCGGGTCCGGGTCTGGGTCTGGGTCCAGGTAAGGGTCCGGGTCCGTGTCCGTGTCCGTGTCAGGGTCCGGGTCCGGGTCCGGGTCAGGGTCCGGGTCCGGGTCCAGGCAAGGGTCCAGGTCCGGGTCGGGGTCCGGGTCCGGGTCTGGGTCCGGGTCCGTGTAAGGGTCCGGATCCGGGTCCGGGTCCGGGTCCGGGTCCTGGTCCGGGTAAGCGTTCGGGTTCGGGTCCGGGTCTGGGTCCGGGTCCGGGTCCAGGTCCGGGTAAGGGTCCGGGTCCGGGTCCGGGTCCGGGTCCGGGTCCGGGTCCGGGTCCTGGTCCGGGTAAGGGTTCGGGTCCGGGTCCGGGTCCGGGTCCGGGTCCGGGTCCGGGTCCAGGTCCGGGTAAGGGTCCAGGTCCGGGTCCGGGTAAGGGTCCGGGTCTGGGTCCAGGTCCGGGTCAGTGTCTGTGTCCGGGTAAGGGTCCGGGTAAGGGTCCGTGTCCGTGTCCGGGTAAGGGTCCGGGTCCGGCTCCGGGTCCGGGTCTGGGTCTGGGTCTGGGTCCAGGTAAGAGTCCGGGTCCGGGTCCTGGTACGGGTCCGGGTTCGGGTCCGTGTCCGGGTCAGGGTAAGGGTCCGGGTCCGGGTCCTGGTCCGGGTCCGGGTCCTGGTCCGGGTAAGAGTTCGGGTCCGGGTCCGGGTCCGGGTCCGGGTCCGGGTCTGGGTCCGGGTCCTTGTCCGGGTCCGGGTAAGGGTCCGGGTCCGAGTCCGGGTAAGGGTCCGGGTCCGGGTCCGGGTCCGGGTAAGGGTCCGGGTCCGGGTCCTGGTCCGGTTCCGGGTAAGGGTCCGGGTCCGGGTCCCGGTCCGGGTCCGGGTCCGGGTCCGGGATCGGGTCCGGGTGCGGGTCAGGGTCCGGGTCAGAGTCCAGGTAAGGGTCCGGGTCAGGGTCTGGGTCCTGGTAAGGGTCCGGGTCCGAGTCCGGGTCTGGGTCCGGGTCCGGGTCAAGTTAAGGGTCTTTGTCCATGTCCGGGTCCGTGTCCGGGTCCGGGTAAGGGTCCGTGTCCGTGTCCGGGTAAGGGTCCGGGTCCGGCTCCGGGTCCGGGTCCGGGTCTGGGTCTGGGTCCAGGTAAGAGTCCGGGTCCGGGTCCTGGTACTGGTCCGGGTTCGGGTCCGTGTCCGGGTCAGGGTAAGGGTCCGGGTCCGGGTCCTGGTCCGGGTCCGGGTCCTGGTCCGGGTAAGAGTTCGGGTCCGGGTCCGGGTCCGGGTCCGGGTCTGGGTCCGGGTCCTTGTCCGGGTCCGGGTCCGGGTCCGGGTCAGGGTCCGGGTCAGGGTCAGGGTCCGGGTCCGGGTCAGGGTCCGGGTCCGGGTCCAGGCAAGGGTCCGGGTCCGGGTCCGGGTCTGGGTCCGGGTCCGTGTAAGGGTCCGGGTCCGGGTCCGTGTAAGGGTCCGGGTCTGAGTCCGTGCAAGGGTCCGGGTCCGGCTCCGGCTCCGGGTCCGGGTGTGGGTCCGGGTCCGGGTAAGAGTCCGGGTCCGGGTAAGGGTCCGGGTCCATGTCAGGGTCGGGGTCAGGGTCCGGGTAAGGGTCCGGGTCCGGGTCTGGGTCCGGGTCCGGGTCCGGGTTCGGGTTAGGGTCCGGGTCCTGGTCCAGGTCCGGGTCCGGGTCCGGGTCCGGGTAAGGGTCCGGGACCATGTCCGGGTCCGGGTCTGTGTCCGGGTAAGGGTCGTGTCCGGGTCGGGGTCCGTGTCCGGGTCTGGGTCCGGGTCCGGGTCAGTGTCCGGGTCCGGGTCAGGGTCCGGGTCCGGGTCCAGGCAAGGGTCCAGGTCCGGGTCGGGGTCCGGGTCCGGGTCTGGGTCCGGGTCCGTGTAAGGGTCAGGGTCCGGGTCCGGGTCCGGGTCCGGGTCCGGGTCCGGGTCGTGGTCCGGGTAAGGGTTCGGGTTCGGGTCCGGGTCGGGGTCCGGGTCCGGGTCCAGGTCCGGGTAAGGGTCCGGGTCCGGGTCCGGGTCCGGGTCCGGGTCCGGGTCCGGGTCCTGGTCCGGGTAAGGGTTCGGGTCCGGGTCCGGGTCCGGGTCCGGGTCCGGGTCCAGGTCCGGGTAAGGGTCCAGGTCCGGGTCCGGGTAAGGGTCCGGGTCTGGGTCCAGGTCCGGGTCAGTGTCCGTGTCCGGGTAAGGGTCCGGGTCCGGGTCTGGGTCTGGGTCCAGGTAAGAGTCCGGGTCCGGGTCCTGGTACGGGTCCGGGTTCGGGTCCGTGTCCGGGTCAGGGTAAGGGTCCGGGTCCGGGTCCTGGTCCGGGTCCGGGTCCTGGTCCGGGTAAGAGTTCGGGTCCGGGTCCGGGTCCGTGTCCGGGTCCGGGTCTGGGTCCGGGTCCTTGTCCGGGTCCGGGTAAGGGTCCGGGTCCGAGTCCGGGTAAGGGTCCGGGTCCGGGTCCGGGTCCGGGTAAGGGTCCGGGTCCGGGTCCTGGTCCGGGTCCGGGTAAGGGTCCGGGTCCGGGTCCCGGTCCGGGTCCGGGTCCGGTTCCGGGATCGGGTCCGGGTGCGGGTCAGGGTCCGGGTCAGAGTCCAGGTAAGGGTCCGGGTCAGGGTCTGGGTCCTGGTAAGGGTCCGGGTCCGAGTCCGGGTCTGGGTCCGGGTCCGGGTCAAGTTAAGGGTCTTTGTCCATGTCCGGGTCCGTGTCCGGGTCCGGGTAAGGGTCCGTGTCCGTGTCCGGGTAAGGGTCCGGGTCCGGCTCCGGGTCCGGGTCCGGGTCTGGGTCTGGGTCCAGGTAAGAGTCCGGGTCCGGGTCCTGGTACGGGTCCGGGTTCGGGTCCGTGTCCGGGTCAGGGTAAGGGTCCGGGTCCGGGTCCTGGTCCGGGTCCGGGTCCTGGTCCGGGTAAGAGTTCGGGTCCGGGTCCGGGTCCGGGTCCGGGTCTGGGTCCGGGTCCTTGTCCGGGTCCGGGTAAGGGTCCGGGTCCGGGTCCGGGTAAGGGTCCGGGTCTAGGTCCTGGTCCGGGTCCGGGTAAGGGTCCGGGTCCGGGTCCGGGTCCGGGCCCCCGGTCCGTGTCCGGGTCCGGGTCCGGGATCGGGTCCGGGTGCGGGTCAGGGTCCGGGTCAGAGTCCAGGTAAGGGTCCGGGTCTGGGTCTGGGTCCTGGTAAGGATCCGGGTCCGCGTTCGGGTCTGGGTCCGGGTCCGGGTCAAGTTAAGGGTCCGGGTCCAGGTCCGGGTCCGGGTCCCGGTCCGGGTAAGGGTCCGGGTCCATGTCCGGGTCCGGGTCCGGGTCCGGGTAAGGGTCCGGGTCCGTGTCCGTGTCCGTGTCAGGGTCCGGGTCCGGGTCAGGGTCCGGGTCCGGGTCCAGGCAAGGGTCCAGGTCCGGGTCGGGGTCCGGGTCCGGGTCTGGGTCCGGGTCCGTGTAAGGGTCCGGGTCCGGGTCCGGGTCCGGGTCTGGGTCCGGGTCCTGGTCCGGGTAAGGGTTCGGGTCCGGGTCCGGGTCTGGGTCCGGGTCCGGGTCCAGGCAAGGGTCCAGGTCCGGGTCGGGGTCCAGGTCCGGGTCTGGGTCCGGGTCCGTGTAAGGGTCCGGGTCCGGGTCCGGGTCCGTGTCCGGGTCCAGGTCCGGGTAAGGGTCCAGGTCCGGGTCCGGGTAAGGGTCCGGGTCCGGGTCCGGGTCCGGGTCCGGATAAGAGTCCGGGTCCATGTCCGGGTCCTGGTCCGGTTCCGGGTAAGGGTCCGGGTCCGGGTCCGGGTCCGGGTCCGTGTAAGGGTCCGGGTCCGGATCCGGGTCGGGTCCGGGTCCGGGTCCGGGTCCGGGTCCGCGTAAGGGTTCGGGTAAGGGTCCGTGTCCGTGTCCGTGTAAGGGTCCGGGTCCAGGTCCGGGTCCGGGTAAGGATCCGGGTCCGGGTCCTGGTCTGGGTCCGGGTAAGGGTCCAGGTCCGGGTCCGGGTTCGGGTCACGGTCAGGGTCCGGGTCCGGGTAAGGGTCTGGGTCTGGGACCGGGTCCGGGTAAGGGTCGGGGTCCGGGTCCGGGTCCGGGTCCGGGTCTGGGTCCGGGTCCGGGTAAGGGTCCGGGTCCGGGTCCGGGTCCGGGTCCGGGTCCGGGTAAGGGTCCGGGTCCGGGTCCGGGTCGGGATCCGGGTAACGGTCGGGGTCCGGGTCCGGGTAAGGGTTCGGATCCGGGTCCGGGTCCGGGTCGGTGTCGGGGTCCGGGTCCGGGTCCGGGTAAGGTTCCGGGTCCGGGTCCGGTTCCGGTTCCGGGTCCGGGTAAGGGTCCGGGTCTGGGTAAGGGTCCGGGTCCGGGTCCGGGTCCGGGTAAGGGTCCGGCTCCGGGTCCGGGTCCGGGTCCGGGTCAGGGTCCGGGTCAGGGTCAGGGTCTGGGTCCGGGTCCGTATCCGGGTCCGAGTCCGGGTCTGGGTCCGGGTCCGGGTCCGGGTCCGGATCCGGGTCCGGGTCAGGTCCTGGGTCCGGGTACGGGTCCGGGTCCGGGTACAGGTCCGGGTCCGGGTCCGGGTAAGTGTCCGGGTCCGGGTAAGGGTCCGGGTCCATGTCCGGGTCCGGGTCCGGGTCCGGGTAAGGGTCTGGGTCCGGGTCCGGATCCGGGTCCGAGTCCGGGTCTGGGTCCGGGTCCGGGTCCGGGTCCGGGTCCGGGTCAGGGCCTGGGTACGGGTACGGGTACGGGTACGGGTACGGGTCCGGGTCCGGGTCTGGGTCCGGGTCCGGGTCCGGGTCCGGGTCCGGGTCCGAGTCTGGGCAAGGGTCCGGGTCCGGCTCCGGGTCCGGGTCCGGGTCTGGGTCTGGGTCCAGGTAAGGGTCCGGGTCCGTGTCCGTGTCCGTGTCAGGGTCCGGGTCCGGGTCCAGGCAAGGGTCCAGGTCCGGGTCGGGGTCCGGGTCCGGGTCTGGGTCCGGGTCCGTGTAAGGGTCCGGGTCCGGGTCCGGGTCCGGGTCCGGGTCCGGGTCCTGGTCCGGGTAAGGGTTCGGGTCCGGGTCCGGGTCTGGGTCCGGGTCCGGGTCCAGGTCCGGGTAAGGGTCCGGGTCCGGGTCCGGGTAAGGGTCCGGGTCCAGGTCCGGGTAAGGGTTCGGGTCCGGGTCCGGGTCCGGGTCCGGGTCCGGGTCTGGGTCCAGGTCCGGGTAAGGGTCCAGGTCCGGGTCCGAGTAAGGGTCCGGGTCTGGGTCCGGGTCCGGGTCAGTGTCCGTGTCCGGGTAAGGGTCCGGGTAAGGGTCCGTGTCCGTGTCCGGGTAAGGGTCCGGGTCCGGCTCCGGGTCCGGGTCCGGGTCTGGGTCTGGGTCCAGGTAAGAGTCCGGGTCCGGGTCCTGGTACGGGTCCGGGTTCGGGTCCGTGTCCGGGTCAGGGTAAGGGTCCGGGTCCGGGTTCTGGTCCGGGTCCGGGTCCTGGTCCGGGTAAGAGTTCGGGTCCGGGTCCGGGTCCGGGTCCGGGTCTGGGTCCGGGTCCTTGTCCGGGTCCGGGTAAGGGTCCGGGTCCGGGTCCGGGTAAGGGTAAGGGTCCGGGTCCGGGTCCGGGTCCGGGTAAGGGTCCGGGTCCGGGTCCTGGTCCGGGTCCGGGTAAGGGTCTGGGTCCGGGTCCCGGTCCGGGTCCGGGTCCGGGTCCGGGATCGGGTCCGGGTGCGGGTCAGGGTCCGGGTCAGAGTCCAGGTAAGGGTCCGGGTCCGGGTCTGGGTCCTGGTAAGGGTCCGGGTCCGAGTCCGGGTCTGGGTCCGGGTCCGGGTCAAGTTAAGGGTCTTTGTCCATGTCCGGGTCCGTGTCCGGGTCCGGGTAAGGGTCCGTGTCCGTGTCCGGGTAAGGGTCCGTGTCCGGCTCCGGGTTCGGGTCCGGGTCCGGGTCTGGGTCCGGGTCCGGATCCAGGTCCGGGTAAGGGTCCGGGTCCTGGTCCGGGTCCGTGTCCGGGTCCGGGTCCGGGTCCTGGTCCGGGTAAGGGTTCGGGTCCGGGTCCGGGTCCGGGTCCGGGTCCGGGTCCGGGTCCGGGTCCAGGTCCGGGTAAGGGTCCAGGTCCGGGTCCGGGTAAGGGTCCGGGTCTGGGTCCGGGTCCGGGTCAGTGTCCGGGTCCGGGTCCGGGTCCGGGTCTGGGTCCGTGTCCGTGTCCGGGTAAGGGTCCGGGTCCAGGGTCCGGGTCCGGGTCCGGGTCCGGGTCCGGGTCCGGGTCAGGGTAAGGGTCCGGGTCCGGGTAAGGTTCCGGGTCCGGGTCCGGGCCCGGGTCCGGGTAAGGGTCCGGGTCCGGGTCAGGGTCCGGGTCCAGGTAAGGGTCAGGGTCCGGGTCCGGGTCCGGGTCCGGGTCCGGGTCCGTTTAAGGGTCCGGGTCCGGGTCCGGGCAAGGGTCCGGGTCCGGCTCCGGGTCCGCGTCCGGGTCTGGGTCCGGGTCCGGGTAAGAGTCCGGGTCCGGGTCCTGGTACGGGTCCGGGTTCGGGTCCGGGTCCGGGTCAGTGTAAGGGTCCGGGTCCGGGTCCGGGTCCGGGTCCTGGTCCGGGTAAGGGTTCGGGTCCGGGTCCGGGTCCGGGTCCGGGTCAGGGTCCGGGTCAGGGTCCGGGTAAGGGTCCGGGTCCAGGTCCGGGTCTGGGTCCAGGTAAGGGTCCGGGTCCAAGTCCGGGTCTGGGTCCGGGTCCGGGTCAAGTTAAGGGTCTGGGTCCATGTCGGGTCCGGGTCCGGGTCCGGGTAAGGGTCCGGGTCCATGTCCGGGTCCGGGTCCGGTTCCGGGTAAGGGTAAGGGTCCGGGTCCGAGTCAGGGTCCGTGTCAGGGTCCGGGTCCGGGTCCGGGTCAGGGTCCGGGTCCGGGTCCAGGCAACGGTCCAGGTCCGGGTCGGGGTCTGGGTCCGGGTCTGGGTCCGGGTCCGTGTAAGGGTCCGGGTCCGGGTCCGGGTCCGGGTCCGGGTCCTGGTCCGGGTAAGGGTTCGGGTCCGGGTCCGGGTCTGGGTCCGGGTCCGGGTAAGAGTCCGTGTCCGGGTCCTGGTACGGGTCCGGGTTCGGGTCCGTGTCCGGGTCAGTGTAAGGGTCCGGGTCCGGGTCCGGGTCCGGGTCCTGGTCCGGGTAAGGATTCGGGTCCGGGTCCGGGTCCGGGTCCGGGTCCGGGTAAGGGTCCGGGTCCGGGTCCGGGTAAGGGTCCGGGTCCGGGTCCGGGTCCGGGTAAGGGTCCGGGTCCGGGTCCTGGTCCGGGTCCGGGTAAGGGTCCGGGTCCGGGTCCGGGTCCCGGTCCGGGTCCGGGTCCGGGTCCAGGTCCGGGATCGGGTCCGGGTCCGGGTCAGGGTCCGGGTCAGGGTCCGGGTAAGGGTCCGGGTCCGGGTCCGGGTCTGGGTCCGTGTAAGTGTCCGGGTCCGAGTCTGGGTCTGGGTCCGGGTCCGGGTCAAGTTAAGGGTCCGGGTCCATGTCGGGTCCGGGTCCGGGTCCGGGTAAGGGTCCGGGTCCATGTCCGGGTCCGGGTCCGGGTCCGGGTAAGGGTAAGGGTCCGGGTCCGGGTCAGGGTCCGTGTCAGGGTCCGGGTCCGGGTCCGGGTCAGGGTCCGGGTCCGGGTCCAGGCAACGGTCCAGGTCCGGGTCGGGGTCCGGGTCCGGGTCTGTGTCCGGGTCCGTGTAAGGGTCCGGGTCCGGGTCCGGGTCCGGGTCCTGGTCCGGGTAAGGGTTCGGGTCCGTGTCCGGGTCTGGGTCCGGGTCAGGGTCCAGGTCCGGGTAAGGGTCCGGGTCCGGGTCCGGGTCCCTGTCCGGGTCCTGGTCCGGGTCCAGGTCCGGGTAAGGGTCCAGGTCCGGGTCCGGGTAAGGGTCCGGGTCCGGGTCTGGGTCCGGGTCCGTGTAAGGGTCCTGGTCCGGGTCCGGGTCCGGGTCCTGGTCCGGGTAAGGGTTCGGGTCCGGGTCCGGGTCTGGGTCCGGGTCCGGGTCCAGGACCGGGTAAGGGTCCGGGTCCGGGTCCGGGTCCGGGTCCAGGTCCTGGTCCGGGTAAGGGTTCGGGTCCGGGTCCGGGTCCGGGTCCGGGTCCGGGTCGAGGTCCGGGTAAGGGTCCAGGTCTGGGTCCGGGTAAGGGTCCGGGTCTGGGTCCGGGTCCGGGTCAGTGTCCGGGTCCGGGTAAGGGTCCGGGTAAGGGTCCGTGTCCGTGTCCGGGTAAGGGTCCGGGTCCGGGTCCGGGTCCGGGTCCGGGTCCGGGTCCGGGTCCGGGAAAGGGTCCGGGTCCGGGTAAGGTTCCGGGTCCGGGTCCGGGCCCGGGTCCGGGTAAGTGTCCGGGTCCGGGTCAGGGTCCGGGTCCAGGTAAGGGTCAGGGTCCGGGTCCGGGTCCGGGTCCGGGTCCGTGTAAGTGTCCGGGTCCGGTTAATGGTCCGGGTCCATGTCCGGGTCCGGGTCCGGGTCCGGGTAAGGGTCCGGGTCCATGTCCGGGTCCGGGTCCGGGTCCTGGTAAGGGTCTGGGTCCGGATCCGGGTCCGAGTCCGGGTCTGGGTCCGGGTCCGGGTCCGGGTCCGCGTCCGGGTCAGGGCCTGGGTCCGGGTCCGGGTCCGGGTCCGGGTCCGGGTCCGGGTCCGGGTCCGTGTAAGGGTCCGGGGAAGGGTCCGGGGAAGTGTCCGGGTCCGGATCCGGGGACCGGGTCAGTGTCCGGGTCCGGGTCAGGGTCCGGGTCCGGGTCCGGGTCCGAGTCCGGGTAAGTGTCTGGGTCCGGGTCTGGGTCAGGGTCCGGGTCCGGGTCCGGGTAAGGGTCCGGGTCCGGGGAAGGGTCCGGGTCCGGGTCCGGGTCCGGGTCCGGGTCCGGGTCTGGGTCCGGGTCCGTGTAAGGGTCCGGGTCCGGGTCCGGGTCCTGGTCCGGGTAAGGGTTCGGGTCCGTGTCCGGGTCTGGGTCCGGGTCCGGGTCCAGGTCCGGGTAAGGGTCCGGGTCCGGGTCCGGGTCCGGGTCCGGGTCCGGGTCCGGGTCCTGGTCCGGGTCAAGGTCCGGGTAAGGGTCCAGGTCCGGGTCCGGGTAAGGGTCCGGGTCCGGGTCTGGGTCCGGGTCCGTGTAAGGGTCCGGGTCCGGGTCCGGGTCCGGGTCCGGGTCCGGGTCCGGGCAAGGGTCCGGGTCCGGCTCCGGGTCCGGGTCCGGGTCTGGGTCCGGGTCCGGGTAAGAGTCCGGGTCCGGGTCCTGGTACGGGTCCGGGTTCGGGTCCGGGTCCGGGTCAGTGTAAGGGTCCGGGTCCGGGTCCGGGTCCGGGTCCTGGTCCGGGTAAGGGTCCGGGTCCGGGTTCTGGTAAGGGTCCAGGTCCGGGTCCGGGTCCGTGTCCGGGTAAGGGTCCGGGTCCGGGTCCTGGTCCGGGTCCGGGTAAGGGTCCGGGTCCGGGTCCGGGTCCCGGTCCGGGTCCGGGTCCAGGTCCGGGTCCGGGATCGGGTCCGGGTCCGGGTCAGGGTCCGGGTCAGGGTCCGGGTAAGGGTCCGGGTCCGGGTCCGGGTCTGGGTCCGTGTAAGGGTCCGGGTCGGAGTCCGGGTCTGGGTCCGGGTCCGGGTCAAGTTAAGGGTCCGGGTCCATGTCGGGTCCGGGTCCGGGTCCGGGTAAGGGTCCGGGTCCATGTCCGGGTCCGGGTCCGGGTCCGGGTCCGGGTAAGGGTAAGGGTCCGGGTCCAGGTCAGGGTCCGTGTCAGGGTCCGGGTCCGGGTCTGGGTCAGGGTCCGGGTCCGGGTCCAGGCAACGGTCCAGGTCCGGGTCGGGGTCCGGGTCCGGGTCTGTGTCCGGGTCCGTGTAAGGGTCCGGGTCCGGGTCCGGGTCCGGGTCCGGGTCCTGGTCCGGGTAAGGGTTCGGGTCCGTGTCCGGGTCTGGGTCCGGGTCCGGGTCCAGGTCCGGGTAAGGGTCCGGGTCCGGGTCCGTGTCCGGGTCCGGGTCCGGGTCCTGGTCCGGGTCCAGGTCCGGGTAAGGGTCCAGGTCCGGGTCCGGGTAAGGGTCCGGGTCCGGGTCTGGGTCCGGGTCCGTGTAAGGGTCCGGGTCCGGGTCCGGGTCCGGGTCCTGGTCCGGGTAAGGGTTCGGGTCCGGGTCCGGGTCCGGGTCTGGGTCCGGGTCAGGGTCCAGGTCCGGGTAAGGGTCCGGGTCCGGGTCCGGGTCCGGGTCCAGGTCCTGGTCCGGGTAAGGGTTCGGGTCCGGGTCCGGGTCCGGGTCCGGGTCCGGGTCCGTGTCCGGGTCGAGGTCCGGGTAAGGGTCCAGGTCCGGGTCCGGGTCCGGGTAAGGGTCCGGGTCTGGGTCCGGGTCCGGGTCAGTGTCCGGGTCCGGGTAAGGGTCCGGGTAAGGGTCCGTGTCCGTGTCCGGGTAAGGGTCCGGGTCCGGGTCCGGGTCCGGGTCCGCGTCCGGGTCAGGGTAAGGGTCCGGGTCCTGGTAAGGTTCCGGGTCCGGGTCCGGGCCCGGGTCCGGGTAAGTGTCCGGGTCCGGGTCAGGGTCCGGGTCCAGGTAAGGGTCAGGGTCCGGGTCCGGGTCCGGGTCCGGGTAAGTGTCCGGGTCCGGTTAATGGTCCGGGTCCATGTCCGGGTCCGGGTCCGGGTCCGGGTAAGGGTCCGGGTCCATGTCCGGGTCCGGGTCCGGGTCCTGGTCCGTGTCCGGGTCCGGGTCTGGGTCCGGGTCCGGGTCCGGGTCAGGGCCTGGGTCCGGGTCCGGGTCCGGGTCCGGGTCCGGGTCCAGGTCCGGGTCTGGGTCCGGGTCCGGGTCCGGGTACGGGTCCGGGTCCGGGTCCGTGTCCGGGTCCGGGTCCGTGTCCGGGTCCGGGAAAGGGTCCGGGTCCGGGTCCGGGTCCGGGTCCGGGTCCGGGTCCGGGTCCGGGTCCGTGTAAGGGTCCGGGGAAGGGTCCGGGGAAGTGTCCGGGTCCGGATCCGGGGACCGGGTCAGTGTCCGGGTCCGGGTCAGGGTCCGGGTCCGGGTCCGGGTCCGGGTCCGAGTCCGGGTAAGGGTCTGGGTCCGGGTCTGGGTCAGGGTCCGGGTCCGGGTCCGGGTAAGGGTCCGGGTCCGGGGAAGGGTCCGGGTCCGGGTCCGGGTCCGGGTCCGGGTCCGGGTCCGTGTAAGGGTCCGGGGAAGGGTCCGGGGAAGTGTCCGGGTCCGGATCCGGGGACCGGGTCAGTGTCCGGGTCCGGGTCAGGGTCCGGGTCCGGGTCCGGGTCCGAGTCCGGGTAAGGGTCTGGGTCCGGGTCTGGGTCATGGTCCGGGTCCGGGTCCGGGTAAGGGTCCGGGTCCGGGGAAGGGTCCGGGTCCGGGTCCGGGTCCGGGTCCGGGTCCTGGTCCTGGTAAGCGTTTGGGTCCGGGTCCGGGTCTGGGTCCGGGTCAGGGTCCAGGTCCGGGTAAGGGTCCGGGTCCGGGTCCGGGTCCGGGTCCGGGTCCGGGTCCGGGTCCTGGTCCGGGTCCAGGTCCGGGTAAGGGTCCAGGTCCGGGTCCGGGTAAGGGTCCGGGTCCGGGTCTGGGTCCGGGTCCGTGTAAGGGTCCGGGTCCGGGTCCGGGTCCGGGTCCTGGTCCGGGTAAGGGTTCGGGTCCGGGTCCGGGTCTGGGTCCAGGTCCGGGTAAGGGTCCGGGTCCGGGTCCGTGTCCGGGTCCAGGTCCTGGTCCGGGTAAGGGTTCGGGTCCGGGTCCGGGTCCGGGTCCGGGTCCGGGTCCGGGTCCGGGTCGAGGTCCGTGTAAGGGTCCAGGTCTGGGTCCGGGTAAGGGTCCGGGTCTGGGTCCGGGTCCGGGTCAGTGTCCGGGTCCGGGTAAGGGTCCGGGTAAGGGTCCGTGTCCGTGTCCGCGTAAGGGTCCGGGTCCGGGTCCGGGTCCGTGTCCGGGTCCGGGTCCGAGTCCGGGCAAGGGTCCGGGTCCGGCTCCGGGTCCGGGTCCGGGTCCGGGTCCGGGTCCGGGAAAGGGTCCGGGTCCGGGTCCGGGTCCGGGTACGGGTCCGGGTCCGGGTCCGTGTAAGGGTCCGGGGAAGGGTCCGGGGAAGTGTCCGGGTCCGGATCCGGGGACCGGGTCAGTGTCCGGGTCCGGGTCAGGGTCCGGGTCCGGGTCCGGGTCCGAGTCCGGGTAAGGGTCTGGGTCCGGGTCTGGGTCAGGGTCCGGGTCCGGGTCCGGGTAAGGGTCCGGGTCCGGGGAAGGGTCCGGGTCCGGGTCCGGGTCTGGGTCCGGGTCCGGGTCTGGGTCCGGGTCCCTGTAAGGGTCCGGGTCCGGGTCCGGGTCCTGGTCCGGGTAAGGGTTCGGGTCCGTGTCCGGGTCTGGGTCCGGGTCCGGGTCCAGGTCCGGGTAAGGGTCCGGGTCCGGGTCCGGGTCCGGGTCCTGGTCTGGGTCCAGGTCCGGGTAAGGGTCCAGGTCCGGGTCCGGGTAAGGGTCCGGGTCCGGGTCTGGGTCCGGGTCCGTGTAAGGGTCCGGGTCCGGGTCCGGGTCCGGGTCCGGGTCCGGGCAAGGGTCCGGGTCCGGCTCCGGGTCCGGGTCCGGGTCTGGGTCCGGGTCCGGGTAAGAGTCCGGGTCCGGGTCCTGGTACGGGTCCGGGTTCGGGTCCGGGTCCAGGTCAGTGTAAGGGTCCGGGTCCGGGTCCGGGTCCGGGTCCTGGCCCGGGTAAGGGTTCGGGTCCGGGTCCGGGTCTGGGTCCGGGTCCGGGTCCAGGTCCGGGTAAGGGTCCGGGTCCGGGTCCGGGTCCGGGTCCGGGTCCGGGTCCTGGTCCGGGTCCAGGTCCGGGTAAGGGTCCAGGTCCGGGTCCGGGTAAGGGTCCGGGTCCGGGTCTGGGTCCGGGTCCGTGTAAGGGTCCGGGTCCGGGTCCGGGTCCGGGTCCTGGTCCGGGTAAGGGTTCGGGTCCGGGTCCGGGTCTGGGTCCGGGTAAGGGTCCGGGTCCGGGTCTGGGTCCGGGTCCGTGTAAGGGTCCGGGTCCGGGTCCGGGTCCGGGTCCTGGTCCGGGTAAGGGTTCGGGTCCGGGTCCGGGTCTGGGTCCGGGTCAGGGTCCAGGTCCGGGTAAGGGTCCGGGTCCGGGTCCGGGTCCGGGTCCAGGTCCTGGTCCGGGTAAGGGTTCGGGTCCGGGTCGGGGTCCGGGTCCGGGTCTGTGTCCGGGTCCGTGTAAGGGTCCGGGTCCGGGTCCGGGTCCGGGTCCGGGTCCTGGTCCGGGTAAGGGTTCGGGTCCGTGTCCGGGTCTGGGTCCGGGTCCGGGTCCAGGTCCGGGTAAGGGTCCGGGTCCGGGTCCGGGTCCGGGTCCGGGTCCGGGTCCTGGTCCGGGTCCAGGTCCGGGTAAGGGTCCAGGTCCGGGTCCGGGTAAGGGTCCGGGTCCGGGTCTGGGTCCGGGTCCGTGTAAGGGTCCGGGTCCGGGTCCGGGTCCGGGTCCGGGTCCTGGTCCGGGTCCAGGTCCGGGTAAGGGTCCAGGTCCGGGTCCGGGTAAGGGTCCGGGTCCGGGTCTGGGTCCGGGTCCGTGTAAGGGTCCGGGTCCGGGTCCGGGTCCGGGTCCTGGTCCGGGTAAGGGTTCGGGTCCGGGTCCGGGTCTGGGTCCAGGTCCGGGTAAGGGTCCGGGTCCGGGTCCGTGTCCGGGTCCAGGTCCTGGTCCGGGTAAGGGTTCGGGTCCGGGTCCGGGTCCGGGTCCGGGTCCGGGTCCGGGTCCGGGTCCGGGTCGAGGTCCGTGTAAGGGTCCAGGTCTGGGTCCGGGTAAGGGTCCGGGTCTGGGTCCGGGTCCGGGTCAGTGTCCGGGTCCGGGTAAGGGTCCGGGTAAGGGTCCGTGTCCGTGTCCGCGTAAGGGTCCGGGTCCGGGTCCGGGTCCGTGTCCGGGTCCGGGTCCGAGTCCGGGCAAGGGTCCGGGTCCGGCTCCGGGTCCGGGTCCGGGTCCGGGTCCGGGTCCGGGAAAGGGTCCGGGTCCGGGTCCGGGTCCGGGTACGGGTCCGGGTCCGGGTCCGTGTAAGGGTCCGGGGAAGGGTCCGGGGAAGTGTCCGGGTCCGGATCCGGGGACCGGGTCAGTGTCCGGGTCCGGGTCAGGGTCCGGGTCCGGGTCCGGGTCCGAGTCCGGGTAAGGGTCTGGGTCCGGGTCTGGGTCAGGGTCCGGGTCCGGGTCCGGGTAAGGGTCCGGGTCCGGGGAAGGGTCCGGGTCCGGGTCCGGGTCTGGGTCCGGGTCCGGGTCTGGGTCCGGGTCCCTGTAAGGGTCCGGGTCCGGGTCCGGGTCCTGGTCCGGGTAAGGGTTCGGGTCCGTGTCCGGGTCTGGGTCCGGGTCCGGGTCCAGGTCCGGGTAAGGGTCCGGGTCCGGGTCCGGGTCCGGGTCCTGGTCTGGGTCCAGGTCCGGGTAAGGGTCCAGGTCCGGGTCCGGGTAAGGGTCCGGGTCCGGGTCTGGGTCCGGGTCCGTGTAAGGGTCCGGGTCCGGGTCCGGGTCCGGGTCCGGGTCCGGGCAAGGGTCCGGGTCCGGCTCCGGGTCCGGGTCCGGGTCTGGGTCCGGGTCCGGGTAAGAGTCCGGGTCCGGGTCCTGGTACGGGTCCGGGTTCGGGTCCGGGTCCAGGTCAGTGTAAGGGTCCGGGTCCGGGTCCGGGTCCGGGTCCTGGCCCGGGTAAGGGTTCGGGTCCGGGTCCGGGTCTGGGTCCGGGTCCGGGTCCAGGTCCGGGTAAGGGTCCGGGTCCGGGTCCGGGTCCGGGTCCGGGTCCGGGTCCTGGTCCGGGTCCAGGTCCGGGTAAGGGTCCAGGTCCGGGTCCGGGTAAGGGTCCGGGTCCGGGTCTGGGTCCGGGTCCGTGTAAGGGTCCGGGTCCGGGTCCGGGTCCGGGTCCTGGTCCGGGTAAGGGTTCGGGTCCGGGTCCGGGTCTGGGTCCGGGTCAGGGTCCAGGTCCGGGTAAGGGTCCGGGTCCGGGTCCGGGTCCGGGTCCAGGTCCTGGTCCGGGTAAGGGTTCGGGTCCGGGTCGGGGTCCGGGTCCGGGTCTGTGTCCGGGTCCGTGTAAGGGTCCGGGTCCGGGTCCGGGTCCGGGTCCGGGTCCTGGTCCGGGTAAGGGTTCGGGTCCGTGTCCGGGTCTGGGTCCGGGTCCGGGTCCAGGTCCGGGTAAGGGTCCGGGTCCGGGTCCGGGTCCGGGTCCGGGTCCGGGTCCTGGTCCGGGTCCAGGTCCGGGTAAGGGTCCAGGTCCGGGTCCGGGTAAGGGTCCGGGTCCGGGTCTGGGTCCGGGTCCGTGTAAGGGTCCGGGTCCGGGTCCGGGTCCGGGTCCTGGTCCGGGTAAGGGTTCGGGTCCGGGTCCGGGTCTGGGTCCGGGTCAGGGTCCAGGTCCGGGTAAGGGTCCGGGTCCGGGTCCGGGTCCGGGTCCAGGTCCTGGTCCGGGTAAGGGTTCGGGTCCGGGTCCGGGTCCGGGTCCGGGTCCGGGTCCGGGTCCGGGTCCGGGTCCGGGTCGAGGTCCGGGTAAGGGTCCAGGTCCGGGTCCGGGTAAGGGTCCGGGTCTGGGTCCGGGTCCGGGTCAGTGTCCGGATCCGGGTAAGGGTCCGGGTAAGGGTCCGTGTCCGTGTCCGGGTAAGGGTCCGGGTCCGGGTCCGGGTCCGGGTCCGGGTCCGGGTCAGGGTAAGGGTCCGGGTCCGGGTAAGGTTCCGGGTCCGGGTCCGGGCCCGGGTCCGGGTAAGTGTCCGGGTCTGGGTCAGGGTCCGGGTCCAGGTAAGGGTCAGGGTCCGGGTCCGGGTCCGGGTCCGGGTAAGTGTCCGGGTCCGGTTAATGGTCCGGGTCCATGTCCGGGTCCGGGTCCGGGTCCGGGTAAGGGTCCGGGTCCATGTCCGGGTCCGGGTCCGGGTCCTGGTAAGGGTCTGCGTCCGGATCCGGGTCCGAGTCCGGGTCTGGGTCCGGGTCCGGGTCCGGGTCAGGGCCTGGGTCCGGGTCCGGGTCCGGGTCCGGGTCCGGGTCCGGGTCCAGGTCCGGGTCTGGGTCCGGGTACGGGTACGGGTACGGGTCCGGGTCCGGGTCCGTGTCCGGGTCCGGGTCCGAGTCCGGGCAAGGGTCCGGGTCCGGCTCCGGGTCCGGGTCCGGGTCCGTGTCCGGGTCCGGGAAAGGGTCCGGGTCCGGGTCCGGGTCCGGGTCCGGGTCCGGGTCCGGGTCCGGGTCCGGGTCCGGGTCCGGGTCCGTGTAAGGGTCCGGGGAACGGTCCGGGGAAGTATCCGGGTCCGGATCCGGGGACCGGGTCAGTGTCCGGGTCCGGGTCAGGGTCCGGGTCCGGGTCCGGGTCCGAGTCCGGGTAAGGTTCTGGGTCCGGGTCTGGGTCAGGGTCCGGGTCCGGGTCCGGGTAAGGGTCCGGGTCCGGGGAAGGGTCCGGGTCCGGGTCCGGGTCCGGGTCCGGGTCCTGGTCCTGGTAAGCGTTTGGGTCCGGGTCCGGGTCTGGGTCCGGGTCAGGGTCCAGGTCCGGGTAAGGGTCCGGGTCCGGGTCCGGGTCCGGGTCCGGGTCCGGGTCCTGGTCCGGGTCCAGGTCCGGGTAAGGGTCCAGGTCCGGGTCCGGGTAAGGGTCCGGGTCCGGGTCTGGGTCCGGGTCCGTGTAAGGGTCCGGGTCCGGGTCCGGGTCCGGGTCCTGGTCCGGGTAAGGGTTCGGGTCCGGGTCCGGGTCTAGGTCCGGGTCCGGGTCCAGGTCCGGGTAAGGGTCCGGGTCCGGGTCCGTGTCCGGGTCCAGGTCCTGGTCCGGGTAAGTGTTCGGGTCCGGGTCCGGGTCCGGGTCCGGGTCCGGGTCCGGGTCGAGGTCCGTGTAAGGGTCCAGGTCTGGGTCCGGGTAAGGGTCCGGGTCTGGGTCCGGGTCCGGGTCAGTGTCCGGGTCCGGGTAAGGGTCCGGGTAAGGGTCCGTGTCCGTGTCCGGGTAAGGGTCCGGGTCCGGGTCCGGGTCCGGGTCCAGGTCCGGGTCCGGGTCAGGGTAAGGGTCCGGGTCCGGGTAAGGTTCCGGGTCCGGGTCCGGGCCTGGGTCCGGGTAAGTGTCCGGGTCCGGGTCCGGGTCCGGGTCCGGGTAAGGGTCCGGGTCCATGTCCGGGTCCGGGTCCGGGTCCTGGTAAGGGTCTGGGTCCGGATCCGGGTCCGAGTCCGGGTCTGGGTCCGGGTCCGGGTCCGGGTCCGGGTCAGGGCCTGGGTCCGGGTCCGGGTCCGGGTCCGGGTCCGGGTCCGGGTCTGGGTCCGGGTCCGGGTCCGGGTCCGGATCCGGGTCCGGGTCCGGGTCCGTGTCCGGGTCCGGGTCCGAGTCCGGGCAAGGGTCCGGGTCCGGCTCTGGGTCCGGGTCCGGGTCCTGGTCCGGGTCCGGGAAAGGGTCCGGGTCCGGGTCCGGGTCCGGGTACGGGTCCGGGTCCGGGTCCGTGTAAGGGTCCGGGGAAGGGTCCGGGGAAGTGTCCGGGTCCGGATCCGGGGACCGGGTCAGTGTCCGGGTCCGGGTCAGGGTCCGGGTCCGGGTCCGGGTCCGAGTCCGGGTAAGGGTCTGGGTCCGGGTCTGGGTCAGGGTCCGGGTCCGGGTCCGGGTAAGGGTCCGGGTCCGGGGAAGGGTCCGGGTCCGGGTCCGGGTCTGGGTCCGGGTCCGGGTCTGGGTCCGGGTCCCTGTAAGGGTCCGGGTCCGGGTCCGGGTCCTGGTCCGGGTAAGGGTTCGGGTCCGTGTCCGGGTCTGGGTCCGGGTCCGGGTCCAGGTCCGGGTAAGGGTCCGGGTCCGGGTCCGGGTCCGGGTCCTGGTCTGGGTCCAGGTCCGGGTAAGGGTCCAGGTCCGGGTCTGGGTAAGGGTCCGGGTCCGGGTCTGGGTCCGGGTCCGTGTAAGGGTCCGGGTCCGGGTCCGGGTCCGGGTCCGGGTCCGGGCAAGGGTCCGGGTCCGGCTCCGGGTCCGGGTCCGGGTCTGGGTCCGGGTCCGGGTAATAGTCCGGGTCCGGGTCCTGGTACGGGTCCGGGTTCGGGTCCGGGTCCGGGTCAGTGTAAGGGTCCGGGTCCGGGTCCGGGTCCGGGTCCTGGTCCGGGTAAGGGTTCGGGTCCGGGTCCGGGTCCGGGTCCGGGTAAGGGTCCGGGTCCGGGTTCGGGTAAGGGTCCAGGTCCGGGTCCGGGTCCGGGTCCGGGTAAGGGTCCGGGTCCGTGTCCTGGTCCGGGTCCGGGTAAGGGTCCGGGTCCGGGTCCGGGTCCCGGTCCGGGTCCGGGTCCGGGTCCGGGTCCGGGATCGGGTCCGGGTCCGGGTCAGGGTCCGGGTCAGGGTCGGGGTAAGGGTCCGGGTCCGGGTCCGGGTCTGGGTCCGTGTAAGGGTCCGGGTCCGGGTCCGGGTCTGGGTCCGTGTAAGGGTCCGGATCCGGGTCCGAGTCCGGGTCTGGGTCCGGGTCCGGGTCCGGGTCCGGGTCAGGGCCTGGGTCCGGGTCCGGGTCCGGGTCCGGGTCCGGGTCCGGGTCTGGGTCCGGGTCCGGGTCCGGATCGGGTCCGGGTCGGGTCCGTGTCCGGGTCCGGGTCCGAGTCCGGGCAAGGGTCCGGGTCCGGCTCTGGGTCCGGGTCCGGGTCCTGGTCCGGGTCCGGGAAAGGGTCCGGGTCCGGGTCCAGGTCCGGGTACGGGTCCGGGTCCGGGTCCGTGTAAGGGTCCGGGGAAGGGTCCGGGGAAGTGTCCGGGTCCGGATCCGGGGACCGGGTCAGTGTCCGGGTCCGGGTCAGGGTCCGGGTCCGGGTCCGGGTCCGAGTCCGGGTAAGGGTCTGGGGTCCGGGTCTGGGTCAGGGTCCGGGTCCGGGTCCGGGTAAGGGTCCGGGTCCGGGGAAGGGTCCGGGTCCGGGTCCGGGTCTGGGTCCGGGTCGGGTCTGGGTCCGGGTCCCTGTAAGGGTCCGGGTCCGGGTCCGGGTCCTGGTCCGGGTAAGGGTTCGGGTCCGTGTCCGGGTCTGGGTCCGGGTCCGGGTCCAGGTCCGGGTAAGGGTCCGGGTCCGGGTCCGGGTCCGGGTCCTGGTCTGGGTCCAGGTCCGGGTAAGGGTCCAGGTCCGGGTCTGGGTAAGGGTCCGGGTCCGGGTCTGGGTCCGGGTCCGTGTAAGGGTCCGGGTCCGGGTCCGGGTCCGGGTCCGGGTCCGGGCAAGGGTCCGGGTCCGGCTCCGGGTCCGGGTCCGGGTCTGGGTCCGGGTCCGGGTAATAGTCCGGGTCCGGGTCCTGGTACGGGTCCGGGTTCGGGTCCGGGTCCGGGTCAGTGTAAGGGTCCGGGTCCGGGTCCGGGTCCGGGTCCTGGTCCGGGTAAGGGTTCGGGTCCGGGTCCGGGTCCGGGTCCGGGTAAGGGTCCGGGTCCGGGTT
The DNA here is from genome assembly GCA_022577455.1 of Arizona elegans. Lineage (NCBI taxonomy): Eukaryota > Metazoa > Chordata > Lepidosauria > Squamata > Colubridae > Arizona > Arizona elegans. The sequence goes on from JAKOOJ010000014.1 coordinate 24,167,572, forward strand.
CGGGGTCCAGGTCCGGGTCCGGGTCCGGGGTCCGGGTAAGGGTCCGGGTCCGTGTCCTAGTCCCGGGTCCGGGTAAGGGTCCGGGTCCGGGTCCGGGTCCCGGTCCGGGTCCGGGTCCGGGTCCGGGTCCGGGATCGGGTCCGGGGTCCGGGTCAGGGTCCGGGTCAGGGTCGGGGTAAGGGGTCCGGGTCCGGGTCCGGGTCTGGGTCCGTGTAAGGGTCCCGGGTCCGTGTAAGGGTCCGGGTCCGGGTCCGGGTCCGGGTCCGGGTCCTGGTCCGGGTAAGGGTTCGGGTCCGTGTCCGGGTCTGGGTCCGGGTCCCGGTCCGTGTCCGGGTCTGGGTCCGGGTCCGGGTCCAGGTCCGGGTAAGGGTCCGGGTCCGGGTCCGGGGTCCGGGTCCTGGTCCGGGTCCAGGTCCGGGTAAGGGTCCAGGTCCGGGTCCGGGTAAGGGTCCGGGTCCGGGTCTGGGTCCGGGTCCGGGTCCGGGTCCAGGTCCGGGTAAGGGTCCAGGTCCGGGTCCGGGTAAGGGTCCGGGTCCGGGTCCTGGTCCGGGTAAGGGTTCGGGTCCGGGTCCGGGTCTGGGTCCGGGTCCGGGTCCAGGTCCGGGTAAGGGTCCGGGTCCGGGTCCGGGTCCGGGTCCAGGTCCTGGTCCCGGGTAAGGGTTCGGGTCCGGGTCCGGGTCCGGGTCCGGGTCCGGGTCCGGGTCGAGGTCCGGGTAAGGGTCCAGGTCCGGGTCCGGGGTAAGGGTCCGGGTCTGGGTCCGGGTCCGGGTCAGTGTCCGGGTCCGGGTAAGGGTCCGGGTAAGGGTCCGTGTCCGTGTCCGGGTAAGGGTCCGGGTCCGGGTCCGGGTCCGGGTCCGGGTCCGGGTCCGGGTCCGGGTCAGGGTAAGGGTCCGGGTCCGGGTAAGGTTCCGGGTCCGGGTCCGGGCCCGGGTCCGGGTAAGTGTCCGGGTCCGGGTCAGGGTCCGGGTCCAGGTAAGGGTCAGGGTCCGGGTCCGGGTCCGGGTCCGGGTAAGTGTCCGGGTCCGGTTAATGGTCCGGGTCCATGTCCGGGTCCGGGTCCGGGTCCGGGTAAGGGTCCGGGTCCATGTCCGGGTCCGGGTCCGGGTCCTGGTAAGGGTCTGCGTCCGGATCCGGGTCCGAGTCCGGGTCTGGGTCCGGGTCCGGGTCCGGGTCCGGGTCAGGGCCTGGGTCCGGGTCCGGGTCCGGGTCCGGGTCCGGGTCCGGGTCCAGGTCCGGGTCTGGGTCCGGGTACAGGTCCGGGTACGGGGTCCGGGTCCGGGTCCGTGTCCGGGTCCGGGTCCGAGTCCGGGCAAGGGTCCGGGTCCGGCTCCGGGTCCGGGGTCCGGGTCCGTGTTCGGGTCCGGGGAAAGGGTCCGGGTCCGGGTCCGGGCCCGTGTCCGGGTCCGGGTCCGGGTCCGGGTCCGTGTAAGGGTCCGGGGAAGGGTCCGGGGAAGTGTCCGGGTCCGGATCCGGGGACCGGGTCAGTGTCCGGGTCCGGGTCAGGGTCCGGGTCCGGGTCCGGGTCCGAGTCCGGGTAAGGGTCTGGGTCCGGGTCTGGGTCAGGGTCCGGGTTCGGGTCCGGGTCCGGGTCCGGGTCCGGGTCCGGGTCCGGGTCCGGGTAAGGGTCCGGGTCCGGGTAAGGATCCGGGTCCGGTTCCGGGTAAGGGTCCGGTTCCGGGTCAGTGTCCGGGTCCGGGTAAGGGTCCGGGTCCGGGTAAGGGTCCGGGTCCGGGTCCGGGTCCGGGTCCTGGTCCTGGTAAGCATTTGGGTCCGGGTCGGGTCCGGGTCCGGGTCCTGGTCCGGTCTGGGTCCGGGTCTGGGTCCGGGTCCGGGTCCGGGTAAGGGTCCGGGTCCGGGTCCGTGTCCGTGTCCGTGTCCCTGTCCGGGTCCGGGTAAGGGTCCGGGTCCTGGTCCGGGTCTGGGTCCTGGTCCGGGTCTGGGTCCGGGTCCGGGTCCGGGTCCGGGTCCGGGTCTGGGTCCGGGTCCGGGTCCGGGTAAGGGTCCGGGTCCGGGTCCGTGTCCGTGTCCGTGTCCCTGTCCGGGTCCGGGTAAGGGTCCGGGTCCGGGTCCGGGTTCGGGTCCGGGTAAGAGTTCGGGTCCGGGTCCGGGTCCGGGTCCGGGTCCGGGTCCGGGTCCGGGTCCGGGTCCGGGTAAGGGTCCGGGTCCGGGTAAGGGTCCGGGTCCGGTTCCGGGTAAGGGTCCGGTTCCGGGTCAGTGTCCGGGTCCGGGTCCGGGTCCGGGTCCAGGTAAGGGTCCGGGTCCGGGTCCGGGTCCGGGTCCGGGTCCTGGTCCTGGTAAGCATTTGGGTCCGGGTCCGGGTCCGGGTCCGGGTCCTGGTCCGGTCTGGGTCCGGGTCTGGGTCCGGGTCCGGGTCCGGGTAAGGGTCCGGGTCCGGGTCCGTGTCCGTGTCCGTGTCCCTGTCCGGGTCCGGGTAAGGGTCCGGGTCCGGGTCCGGGTTCGGGTCCGGGTAAGAGTTCGGGTCCGGGTCCGGGTCCGGGTCCGGGTCCGGGTCCGGGTCCGGGTCCGGGTCCGGGTCCGGGTCCGCGTCCGGGTCCGGGTCTGGGTCCGGGTCCGGGTCCGGGTCCGGGGAAGGGTCCGGGGAAGGGTCCGGGGAAGTGTCCGGGTCCGGGGTCCGGGGACCGGGTGAGTGTCCGGGTCCGGGTCAGGGTCCGGGTCCGGGTCCGAGTCCGGGTAAGGGTCCGGGTCCGGGTCTGGGTCAGGGTCCGGGTCCGGGTCCAGGTAAGGGTCCGGGTCCGGGGAAGGGTCCGGGGAAGGGTCCGGGTCCGGGTCCGGGTCCGGGTCCGGGTCCGGGTCCGGGTCCGGGTCCGGGTCCGGGTCCAGGTAAGGGTCCGGGTCCGGGTCCGGGTCCGGGTCCTGGTCCTGGTAAGCATTTGGGTCCGGGTCCGGGTCCGGGTCCGGGTCCTGGTCCGGTCTGGGTCCGGGTCTGGGTCCGGGTCCGGGTCCGGGTAAGGGTCCGGGTCCGGGGAAGGGTCCGGGTCCGGGTCCGGGTCCGGGTCCGGGTCCGGGTAAGGGTAAGGGTCCGGGTCCTGGTCCGGGTCTGGGTCCTGGTCCGGGTCTGGGTCCGGGTCCGGGTCCGGGTCCGGGTCCGGGTCTGGGTCCGGGTCCGGGTCCGGGTCCGGGTAAGGGTCCGGGTCCGGGTCTGTGTCCGTGTCCGTGTCCCTGTCCGGGTCCGGGTAAGGGTCCGGGTCCGGGTCCGGGTCCGGGTAAGGGTCCGGGTCCGGTTCCGGGTAAGGGTCCGGTTCCGGGTCAGTGTCCGGGTCCGGGTAAGGGTCCGGGTCCGGGTCCGGGTCCGGGTCCGGGTCCGGGTCCGGGTCCGGGTCCGGGTCCGGGTCCGGGTCCGGGTCCGGGTCCGGGTAAGGGTCCGGGACCGGGTCCGGGTAAGGGTCCGGGTCCGGGTCTGGGTCCGGGTAAGGGTCCGGGTCCGAGTCCGGGTCTGGGTCCGGGTCCGGGTCCGGGTACGGGTACGGGTAAGGGTCCGGGTCCGGGTCCGGGTAAGGGTCCGGGTCCGGGTCCGGGTCCGGGTAAGCGTCCGGGTCCGGGTCCGGGTCCTGGTCCGGGTCCGGGTAAGGGTCCGGGTCCGGGTCCGGGTCCGGGTCCGGGTCCGGGTCCGGGTCCGGGTCCGGGATCGGGTCCGGGTCCGGGTCAGGGTCCGGGTCAGGGTCCGGGTAAGGGTCCGGGTCCGGGTCCGGGTCCGGGTCCTGGTCCGGGTCCAGGTCCGGGTAAGGGTCCAGGTCCGGGTCCGGGTAAGGGTCCGGGTCCGGGTCTGGGTCCGGGTCCGTGTAAGGGTCCGGGTCCGGGTCCGGGTCCGGGTCCTGGTCCGGGTAAGGGTTCGGGTCCGGGTCCGGGTCTGGGTCCGGGTCCGGGTCCAGGTCCGGGTAAGGGTCCGGGTCCGGGTCCGTGTCCGGGTCCAGGTCCTGGTCCGGGTAAGGGTTCGGGTCCGGGTCCGGGTCCGGGTCCGGGTCCGGGTCCGGGTCGAGGTCCGGGTAAGGGTCCAGGTCCGGGTCCGGGTAAGGGTCCGGGTCTGGGTCCGGGTCCGGGTCAGTGTCCGGGTCCGGGTAAGGGTCCGGGTAAGGGTCCGTGTCCGTGTCCGGGTAAGGGTCCGGGTCCGGGTCCGGGTCCGGGTCCGGGTCCGGGTCCGGGTCCGGGTCCGGGTCCGGGTCAGGGTAAGGGTCCGGGTCCGGGTAAGGTTCCGGGTCCGGGTCCGGGCCCGGGTCCGGGTAAGTGTCCGGGTCCGGGTCAGGGTCCGGGTCCAGGTAAGGGTCAGGGTCCGGGTCCGGGTCCGGGTCCGGGTAAGTGTCCGGGTCCGGTTAATGGTCAGGGTCCAGGTAAGGGTCAGGGTCCGGGTCCGGGTCCGGGTCCGGGTAAGTGTCCGGGTCCGTGTAAGGGTCCGGGTCAGGGTCCGGGTCCGGGTCCTGGTCCGGGTAAGGGTTCGGGTCCGTGTCCGGGTCTCGGTCCGGGTCCGGGTCCAGGTCCGGGTAAGGGTCCGGGTCCGGGTCCGGGTCCGGGTCCGGGTCCGGGTCCTGGTCCGGGTCCAGGTCCGGGTAAGGGTCCAGGTCCGGGTCTGGGTCCGGGTCCGGGTCCGGGTCCGGGTCCGGGTCCGGGTCCGGGTCCGGGTAAGGGTCCGGGTCCGGGTAAGGGTCCGGGTCCGGTTCCGGGTAAGGGTCCGGGTCCGGGTCCGGGTCCGGGTCCGGGTAAGGGTCCGGGTCCAGGTCTGGGTCCGGGTAAGGATCTGGGTCCGGGTCCTGGTCTGGGTCCGGGTAAGGATCCGGGTCCTGGTCCGGGTCCAGGTCCGGGTCTTGGTCCGGGTCCTGGTAAGGGTCCGTGTCCATGTCTGGATCCGGGTCCAGGTCCGGGTAAGGGTCCGGGTCCGGGTCCGCGTCCGGGTAAGGGTCCGGGTCGGTGTCCGGGTCCGGGTCCGGGTCCGGGTCCGGGTAAGGGTCCGGGTCCGGGTCCCGGTCCGGGTCCGGGTCCTGGAAAGGGTCCGGGTCCGGGTCCATGTCCGGGTCCGGGTCCGTGTAAGGGTCTGTGTCCGGGTCCGGGTCCGGGTCCGGGTCCGGGTAAGGGTCCGGGTCCGGGTCCGTGTCCGGGTCCGGGTCTGGGTAAGGGTCCGCGTCTGGGTCCGGGTCTGGGTCCGGGTCCGGGTCCGGGTCTGGGTCTGGGTCCGGGTCTGGGTCCGGGTAAGGGTCCGGGTCCGGGTCCGGGTAAGGGTCCGGGTCCATGTCCGGGTCCGGGTAAGGATCCGGGTCCGTGTCCGGGTCCGGGTAAGGGTCCGGGTCCGGTTCCGGGTAAGGGTCCGGTTCCGGGTCAGTGTCCGGGTCCGGGTAAGGGTCCGGGTCCGGGTCCGGGTCCGGGTCCGGGTCCGGGTCCGGGTCCGGGTCCGGGTCCGGGTCCGGGTCCGGGTCCGGGTCCGGGTAAGGGTCCGGGACCGGGTCCGGGTAAGGGTCCGGGTCCGGGTCTGGGTCCGGGTAAGGGTCCGGGTCCGAGTCCGGGTCTGGGTCCGGGTCCGGGTCCGGGTACGGGTACGGGTAAGGGTCCGGGTCCGGGTCCGGGTAAGGGTCCGGGTCCGGGTCCGGGTCCGGGTAAGCGTCCGGGTCCGGGTCCGGGTCCTGGTCCGGGTCCGGGTAAGGGTCCGGGTCCGGGTCCGGGTCCGGGTCCGGGTCCGGGTCCGGGTCCGGGTCCGGGATCGGGTCCGGGTCCGGGTCAGGGTCCGGGTCAGGGTCCGGGTAAGGGTCCGGGTCCGGGTCCGGGTCCGGGTCCTGGTCCGGGTCCAGGTCCGGGTAAGGGTCCAGGTCCGGGTCCGGGTAAGGGTCCGGGTCCGGGTCTGGGTCCGGGTCCGTGTAAGGGTCCGGGTCCGGGTCCGGGTCCGGGTCCTGGTCCGGGTAAGGGTTCGGGTCCGGGTCCGGGTCTGGGTCCGGGTCCGGGTCCAGGTCCGGGTAAGGGTCCGGGTCCGGGTCCGTGTCCGGGTCCAGGTCCTGGTCCGGGTAAGGGTTCGGGTCCGGGTCCGGGTCCGGGTCCGGGTCCGGGTCCGGGTCGAGGTCCGGGTAAGGGTCCAGGTCCGGGTCCGGGTAAGGGTCCGGGTCTGGGTCCGGGTCCGGGTCAGTGTCCGGGTCCGGGTAAGGGTCCGGGTAAGGGTCCGTGTCCGTGTCCGGGTAAGGGTCCGGGGTCCGGGTCCGGGTCCGGGTCCGGGTCCGGGTCCGGGTCCGGGTCCGGGTCCGGGTCCGGGTCCGGGTCAGGGTAAGGGTCCGGGTCCGGGTAAGGTTCCGGGTCCGGGTCCGGGCCCGGGTCCGGGTAAGTGTCCGGGTCCGGGTCAGGGTCCGGGTCCAGGTAAGGGTCAGGGTCCGGGTCCGGGTCCGGGTCCGGGTAAGTGTCCGGGTCCGGTTAATGGTCAGGGTCCAGGTAAGGGTCAGGGTCCGGGTCCGGGTCCGGGTCCGGGTAAGTGTCCGGGTCCGTGTAAGGGTCCGGGTCAGGGTCCGGGTCCGGGTCCTGGTCCGGGTAAGGGTTCGGGTCCGTGTCCGGGTCTCGGTCCGGGTCCGGGTCCAGGTCCGGGTAAGGGTCCGGGTCCGGGTCCGGGTCCGGGTCCGGGTCCGGGTCCTGGTCCGGGTCCAGGTCCGGGTAAGGGTCCAGGTCCGGGTCTGGGTCCGGGTCCGGGTCCGGGTCCGGGTCCGGGTCCGGGTCCGGGTCCGGGTCCGGGTCCGGGTAAGGGTCCGGGTCCGGGTAAGGGTCCGGGTCCGGTTCCGGGTAAGGGTCCGGGTCCGGGTCCGGGTCCGGGTAAGGGTCCGGGTCCAGGTCTGGGTCCGGGTAAGGATCTGGGTCCGGGTCCTGGTCTGGGTCCGGGTAAGGATCCGGGTCCTGGTCCGGGTCCAGGTCCGGGTCTTGGTCCGGGTCCTGGTAAGGGTCCGTGTCCATGTCTGGATCCGGGTCCAGGTCCGGGTAAGGGTCCGGGTCCGGGTCCGCGTCCGGGTAAGGGTCCGGGTCGGTGTCCGGGTCCGGGTCCGGGTCCGGGTCCGGGTAAGGGTCCGGGTCCGGGTCCCGGTCCGGGTCCGGGTCCTGGAAAGGGTCCGGGTCCGGGTCCATGTCCGGGTCCGGGTCCGTGTAAGGGTCTGTGTCCGGGTCCGGGTCCGGGTCCGGGTCCGGGTAAGGGTCCGGGTCCGGGTCCGTGTCCGGGTCCGGGTCTGGGTAAGGGTCCGCGTCTGGGTCCGGGTCTGGGTCCGGGTCCGGGTCCGGGTCTGGGTCTGGGTCCGGGTCTGGGTCCGGGTAAGGGTCCGGGTCCGGGTCCGGGTAAGGGTCCGGGTCCATGTCCGGGTCCGGGTAAGGATCCGGGTCCGTGTCCTGGTCTGGGTCCGGGTAAGGGTCCGGGTCCGGGTCCGGGTCCGGTTCCGTGTCCGGGTCCGGCTCTGGGTCCCGGTCACGGTCTGGGTCCGGGTCCGGGACCGGATCCGGGTAAAGGTCGGGGTCCGGGTCCGGGTAAGGGTTCGGGTCCCGGTCCGGGTCCGGGTCCGGGTCCGGGTCCGGGTAAGGGTCCGGGTCCGGGTCCGGCTCCGGGTCCGGGTCCGGGTCCGGGTCCGGGTCCGGGTCCGGGTCCGGGTCCGGGTAAGGGTCCGGGTCTGGGTCCGGGTAAGGGTCCGGGTCCGTGTCCGGGTAAGGGTCCGGGTCCGGGTCCGGGTTCGGGTCCGGGTCCGTGTAAGGGTCCGGGTCCGGGTCCGTGTAAGGGTCCGGGTCCGGGTCCGGGTCCGGGTCCGGGTCCGGGTCCGGGTCCGGTTCCGGGTCCGGGTAAGGGTCCGGGTCCGGGTCCGGGTCCGGGTCCGGGACCGGGTCCGGGTCCGGGTCCGGTTAAGGGTCCAGATCCGGGTCCGGGTCCGGGTCCGGGTCCGGGTCCGGGTCCGGGAAAGGGTCCGGGTCCGGGAAAGGGTCCGGGTAAGGGTCTGTGTCCGGGTCCGGTCCGGGTCCGGGTCCGGGTCCGGGTCCGGGTCCGGGTCCGGGTCAGTGTCCGGGTCCGGGTCCGGGTCCGGGTAAGGGTCCGGGTCCGGGTCTGTGTCCGTGTCCGGGTCCAGGTAAGGGTCCGGGTCTGGGTCCGGTCCGGTTCCGGGTCCGGGTAAGGGTCCGGGTCCGGGTCCGGGTCCGGGTCCGGGTAAGGGTCCGGGTCCGGGTCCGGGTCCGGGTCCGGGTAAGGGTCCGGGTCCGGGTCCGGGTCCGGGTAAGGGTCCGGGTCCGGGTCCGGGTAAGGGTCCGGGTCCGGGTCCGGGTAAGGGTCCGGGTCCGGGTCCGGGTCCGGGTTCGGGTCCGGGTCCTGGTCCGGGTAAGGGTTCGGGTCCGGGTCCGGGTCTGGGTCCAGGTCCGGGTAAGGGTCCGGGTCCGGGTCCGTGTCCGGGTCCAGGTCCTGGTCCGGGTAAGGGTTCGGGTCCGGGTCCGGGTCCGGGTCCGGGTCCCGGGTCCGGGTCCGGGTCGAGGTCCGTGTAAGGGTCCGGGTCCGGGTCCGGGTCCGGGTCCTGGTCTGGGGTCCAGGTCCGGGTAAGAGTCCGGGTCCGGGTCCTGGTACGGGTCCGGGTTCGGGTCCGGGTCCAGGTCAGTGTAAGGGTCCGGGTCCGGGTCCGGGTCCGGGTCCTGGTCCGGGTAAGGGTTCGGGTCCGGGTCCGGGTCTGGGTCCGGGTCCGGGTCCAGGTCCGGGTAAGGGTCCGGGTCCGGGTCCGGGTCCGGGTCCGGGTCCGGGTCCGGGTCCTGGTCCGGGTCCAGGTCCGGGTAAGGGTCCAGGTCCGGGTCCGGGTAAGGGTCCGGGTCCGGGTCTGGGTCCGGGTCCGTGTAAGGGTCCGGGTCCGGGTCCGGGTCCGGGTCCTGGTCGGGTAAGGGTTCGGGTCCGGGTCCGGGTCTGGGTCCGGGTCAGGGTCCAGGTCCGGGTAAGGGTCCGGGTCCGGGTCCGGGTCGGGTAAGGGTCCGGGTCCGGTTCCGGGTAAGGGTCCGGTTCCGGGTCAGTGTCCGGGTCCGGGTAAGGGTCCGGGTCCGGGTCCGGGTCCGGGTCCGGGTCCGGGTCCGGGTCCGGGTCCGGGTCCGGGTCCGTGTCCGTGTCCCTGTCCGGGTCCGGGTAAGGGTCCGGGTCCGGGTCCGGGTCCGGGGTAAGGGTCCGGGTCCGGTTCCGGGTAAGGGTCCGGTTCCGGGTCAGTGTCCGGGTCCGGGCGGTAAGGGTCCGGGTCCGGGTCCGGGTCCGGGTCCGGGTCCGGGTCCGGGTCCGGGTCCGGTCCGGGTCCGGGTCCGGGTCCGGGTCCGGGTCCGGGTAAGGGTCCGGGACCGGGTCCGGGTAAGGGTCCGGGTCCGGGTCTGGGTCCGGGTAAGGGTCCGGGTCCGAGTCCGGGTCTGGGTCCGGGTCCGGGTCCGGGTACGGGTACGGGTAAGGGTCCGGGTCCGGGTCCGGGTAAGGGTCCGGGTCCGGGTCCGGGTCCGGGTAAGCGTCCGGGTCCGGGTCCGGGTCCTGGTCCGGGTCCGGGTAAGGGTCCGGGTCCGGGTCCGGGTCCGGGTCCGGGTCCGGGTCCGGGTCCGGGTCCGGGATCGGGTCCGGGTCCGGGTCAGGGTCCGGGTCAGGGTCCGGGTAAGGGTCAGGGTCCGGGTCCGGGTCCGGGTCCTGGTCCGGGTCCAGGTCCGGGTAAGGGTCCAGGTCCGGGTCCGGGTAAGGGTCCGGGTCCGGGTCTGGGGTCCGGGTCCGTGTAAGGGTCCGGGTCCGGGTCCGGGTCCGGGTCCTGGTCCGGGTAAGGGTTCGGGTCCGGGTCCGGGTCTGGGTCCGGGTCCGGGTCCAGGTCCGGGTAAGGGTCCGGGTCCGGGTCCGTGTCCGGGTCCAGGTCCTGGTCCGGGGTAAGGGTTCGGGTCCGGGTCCGGGTCCGGGTCCGGGTCCGGGTCCGGGTCGAGGTCCGGGTAAGGGTCCAGGTCCGGGTCCGGGTAAGGGTCCGGGTCTGGGTCCGGGTCCGGGTCAGTGTCCGGGTCCGGGTAAGGGTCCGGGTAAGGGTCCGTGTCCGTGTCCGGGTAAGGGTCCGGGTCCGGGTCCGGGTCCGGGTCCGGGTCCGGGTCCGGGTCCGGGTCCGGGTCCGGGTCAGGGTAAGGGTCCGGGTCCGGGTAAGGTTCCGGGTCCGGGTCCGGGCCCGGGTCCGGGTAAGTGTCCGGGTCCGGGTCAGGGTCCGGGTCCAGGTAAGGGTCAGGGTCCGGGTCCGGGTCCGGGTCCGGGTAAGTGTCCGGGTCCGGTTAATGGTCAGGGTCCAGGTAAGGGTCAGGGTCCGGGTCCGGGTCCGGGTCCGGGTAAGTGTCCGGGTCCGTGTAAGGGTCCGGGTCAGGGTCCGGGTCCGGGTCCTGGTCCGGGTAAGGGTTCGGGTCCGTGTCCGGGTCTCGGTCCGGGTCCGGGTCCAGGTCCGGGTAAGGGTCCGGGTCCGGGTCCGGGTCCGGGTCCGGGTCCGGGTCCTGGTCCGGGTCCAGGTCCGGGTAAGGGTCCAGGTCCGGGTCTGGGTCCGGGTCCGGGTCCGGGTCCGGGTCCGGGTCCGGGTCCGGGTCCGGGTCCGGGTCCGGGTAAGGGTCCGGGTCCGGGTAAGGGTCCGGGTCCGGTTCCGGGTAAGGGTCCGGGTCCGGGTCCGGGTCCGGGTAAGGGTCCGGGTCCAGGTCTGGGTCCGGGTAAGGATCTGGGTCCGGGTCCTGGTCTGGGTCCGGGTAAGGATCCGGGTCCTGGTCCGGGTCCAGGTCCGGGTCTTGGTCCGGGTCCTGGTAAGGGTCCGTGTCCATGTCTGGATCCGGGTCCAGGTCCGGGTAAGGGTCCGGGTCCGGGTCCGCGTCCGGGTAAGGGTCCGGGTCGGTGTCCGGGTCCGGGTCCGGGTCCGGGTCCGGGTAAGGGTCCGGGTCCGGGTCCCGGTCCGGGTCCGGGTCCTGGAAAGGGTCCGGGTCCGGGTCCATGTCCGGGTCCGGGTCCGTGTAAGGGTCTGTGTCCGGGTCCGGGTCCGGGTCCGGGTCCGGGTAAGGGTCCGGGTCCGGGTCCGTGTCCGGGTCCGGGTCTGGGTAAGGGTCCGCGTCTGGGTCCGGGTCTGGGTCCGGGTCCGGGTCCGGGTCTGGGTCTGGGTCCGGGTCTGGGTCCGGGTAAGGGTCCGGGTCCGGGTCCGGGTAAGGGTCCGGGTCCATGTCCGGGTCCGGGTAAGGATCCGGGTCCGTGTCCTGGTCTGGGTCCGGGTAAGGGTCCGGGTCCGGGTCCGGGTCCGGTTCCGTGTCCGGGTCCGGCTCTGGGTCCCGGTCACGGTCTGGGTCCGGGTCCGGGACCGGATCCGGGTAAAGGTCGGGGTCCGGGTCCGGGGTAAGGGTTCGGGTCCCGGTCCGGGTCCGGGTCCGGGTCCGGGTCCGGGTAAGGGTCCGGGTCCGGGTCCGGCTCCGGGTCCGGGTCCGGGTCCGGGTCCGGGTCCGGGTCCGGGTCCGGGTCCGGGTAAGGGTCCGGGTCTGGGTCCGGGTAAGGGTCCGGGTCCGTGTCCGGGTAAGGGTCCGGGTCCGGGTCCGGGTTCGGGTCCGGGTCCGTGTAAGGGTCCGGGTCCGGGTCCGTGTAAGGGTCCGGGTCCGGGTCCGGGTCCGGGTCCGGGTCCGGGTCCGGGTCCGGTTCCGGGTCCGGGTAAGGGTCCGGGTCCGGGTCCGGGTCCGGGTCCGGGACCGGGTCCGGGTCCGGGTCCGGGTAAGGGTCCAGATCCGGGTCCGGGTCCGGGTCCGGGTCCGGGTCCGGGTCCGGGAAAGGGTCCGGGTCCGGGTCCGGGTCCGGGTAAGGGTCTGTGTCCGGGTCCGGGTCCGGGTCCGGGTCCGGGTCCGGGTCCGGGTCCGGGTCCGGGTCAGTGTCCGGGTCCGGGTCCGGGTCCGGGTAAGGGTCCGGGTCCGGGTCTGTGTCCGTGTCCGGGTCCAGGTAAGGGTCCGGGTCTGGGTCCGGGTCCGGTTCCGGGTCCGGGTAAGGGTCCGGGTCCGGGTCCGGGTCCGGGTCCGGGTAAGGGTCCGGGTCCGGGTCCGGGTCCGGGTCCGGGTAAGGGTCCGGGTCCGGGTCCGGGTCCGGGTAAGGGTCCGGGTCCGGGTCCGGGTAAGGGTCCGGGTCCGGGTCCGGGTAAGGGTCCGGGTCCGGGTCCGGGTCCGGGTTCGGGTCCGGGTCCTGGTCCGGGTAAGGGTTCGGGTCCGGGTCCGGGTCTGGGTCCAGGTCCGGGTAAGGGTCCGGGTCCGGGTCCGTGTCCGGGTCCAGGTCCTGGTCCGGGTAAGGGTTCGGGTCCGGGTCCGGGTCCGGGTCCGGGTCCGGGTCCGGGTCCGGGTCGAGGTCCGTGTAAGGGTCCGGGTCCGGGTCCGGGTCCGGGTCCTGGTCTGGGTCCAGGTCCGGGTAAGAGTCCGGGTCCGGGTCCTGGTACGGGTCCGGGTTCGGGTCCGGGTCCAGGTCAGTGTAAGGGTCCGGGTCCGGGTCCGGGTCCGGGTCCTGGTCCGGGTAAGGGTTCGGGTCCGGGTCCGGGTCTGGGTCCGGGTCCGGGTCCAGGTCCGGGTAAGGGTCCGGGTCCGGGTCCGGGTCCGGGTCCGGGTCCGGGTCCTGGTCCGGGTCCAGGTCCGGGTAAGGGTCCAGGTCCGGGTCCGGGTAAGGGTCCGGGTCCGGGTCTGGGTCCGGGTCCGTGTAAGGGTCCGGGTCCGGGTCCGGGTCCGGGTCCTGGTCCGGGTAAGGGTTCGGGTCCGGGTCCGGGTCTGGGTCCGGGTCAGGGTCCAGGTCCGGGTAAGGGTCCGGGTCCGGGTCCGGGTCCGGGTCCAGGTCCTGGTCCGGGTAAGGGTTCGGGTCCGGGTCGGGGTCCGGGTCCGGGTCTGTGTCCGGGTCCGTGTAAGGGTCCGGGTCCGGGTCCGGGTCCGGGTCCGGGTCCTGGTCCGGGTAAGGGTTCGGGTCCGTGTCCGGGTCTGGGTCCGGGTCCGGGTCCAGGTCCGGGTAAGGGTCCGGGTCCGGGTCCGGGTCCGGGTCCGGGTCCGGGTCCTGGTCCGGGTCCAGGTCCGGGTAAGGGTCCAGGTCCGGGTCCGGGTAAGGGTCCGGGTCCGGGTCTGGGTCCGGGTCCGTGTAAGGGTCCGGGTCCGGGTCCGGGTCCGGGTCCTGGTCCGGGTAAGGGTTCGGGTCCGGGTCCGGGTCTGGGTCCGGGTCAGGGTCCAGGTCCGGGTAAGGGTCCGGGTCCGGGTCCGGGTCCGGGTCCAGGTCCTGGTCCGGGTAAGGGTTCGGGTCCGGGTCCGGGTCCGGGTCCGGGTCCGGGTCCGGGTCCGGGTCCGGGTCGAGGTCCGGGTAAGGGTCCAGGTCCGGGTCCGGGTAAGGGTCCGGGTCTGGGTCCGGGTCCGGGTCAGTGTCCGGATCCGGGTAAGGGTCCGGGTAAGGGTCCGTGTCCGTGTCCGGGTAAGGGTCCGGGTCCGGGTCCGGGTCCGGGTCCGGGTCCGGGTCAGGGTAAGGGTCCGGGTCCGGGTAAGGTTCCGGGTCCGGGTCCGGGCCCGGGTCCGGGTAAGTGTCCGGGTCTGGGTCAGGGTCCGGGTCCAGGTAAGGGTCAGGGTCCGGGTCCGGGTCCGGGTAAGTGTCCGGGTCCGGTTAATGGTCCGGGTCCATGTCCGGGTCCGGGTCCGGGTCCGGGTAAGGGTCCGGGTCCATGTCCGGGTCCGGGTCCGGGTCCTGGTAAGGGTCTGCGTCCGGATCCGGGTCCGAGTCCGGGTCTGGGTCCGGGTCCGGGTCCGGGTCAGGGCCTGGGTCCGGGTCCGGGTCCGGGTCCGGGTCCGGGTCCAGGTCCGGGTCTGGGTCCGGGTACGGGTACGGGTACGGGTCCGGGTCCGTGTCCGGGTCCGGGTCCGAGTCCGGGCAAGGGTCCGGGTCCGGCTCCGGGTCCGGGTCCGGGTCCGTGTCCGGGTCCGGGAAAGGGTCCGGGTCCGGGTCCGGGTCCGGGTCCGGGTCCGGGTCCGGGTCCGGGTCCGGGTCCGGGTCCGTGTAAGGGTCCGGGGAACGGTCCGGGGAAGTGTCCGGGTCCGGATCCGGGGACCGGGTCAGTGTCCGGGTCCGGGTCAGGGTCCGGGTCCGGGTCCGGGTCCGAGTCCGGGTAAGGTTCTGGGTCCGGGTCTGGGTCAGGGTCCGGGTCCGGGTCCGGGTAAGGGTCCGGGTCCGGGGAAGGGTCCGGGTCCGGGTCCGGGTCCGGGTCCGGGTCCTGGTCCTGGTAAGCGTTTGGGTCCGGGTCCGGGTCTGGGTCCGGGTCAGGGTCCAGGTCCGGGTAAGGGTCCGGGTCCGGGTCCGGGTCCGGGTCCGGGTCCGGGTCCTGGTCCGGGTCCAGGTCCGGGTAAGGGTCCAGGTCCGGGTCCGGGTAAGGGTCCGGGTCCGGGTCTGGGTCCGGGTCCGTGTAAGGGTCCGGGTCCGGGTCCGGGTCCGGGTCCTGGTCCGGGTAAGGGTTCGGGTCCGGGTCCGGGTCTAGGTCCGGGTCCGGGTCCAGGTCCGGGTAAGGGTCCGGGTCCGGGTCCGTGTCCGGGTCCAGGTCCTGGTCCGGGTAAGTGTTCGGGTCCGGGTCCGGGTCCGGGTCCGGGTCCGGGTCCGGGTCGAGGTCCGTGTAAGGGTCCAGGTCTGGGTCCGGGTAAGGGTCCGGGTCTGGGTCCGGGTCCGGGTCAGTGTCCGGGTCCGGGTAAGGGTCCGGGTAAGGGTCCGTGTCCGTGTCCGGGTAAGGGTCCGGGTCCGGGTCCGGGTCCGGGTCCAGGTCCGGGTCCGGGTCAGGGTAAGGGTCCGGGTCCGGGTAAGGTTCCGGGTCCGGGTCCGGGCCTGGGTCCGGGTAAGTGTCCGGGTCCGGGTCCGGGTCCGGGTCCGGGTAAGGGTCCGGGTCCATGTCCGGGTCCGGGTCCGGGTCCTGGTAAGGGTCTGGGTCCGGATCCGGGTCCGAGTCCGGGTCTGGGTCCGGGTCCGGGTCCGGGTCCGGGTCAGGGCCTGGGTCCGGGTCCGGGTCCGGGTCCGGGTCCGGGTCCGGGTCTGGGTCCGGGTCCGGGTCCGGATCCGGGTCCGGGTCCGGGTCCGTGTCCGGGTCCGGGTCCGAGTCCGGGCAAGGGTCCGGGTCCGGCTCTGGGTCCGGGTCCGGGTCCTGGTCCGGGTCCGGGAAAGGGTCCGGGTCCGGGTCCGGGTCCGGGTACGGGTCCGGGTCCGGGTCCGTGTAAGGGTCCGGGGAAGGGTCCGGGGAAGTGTCCGGGTCCGGATCCGGGGACCGGGTCAGTGTCCGGGTCCGGGTCAGGGTCCGGGTCCGGGTCCGGGTCCGAGTCCGGGTAAGGGTCTGGGTCCGGGTCTGGGTCAGGGTCCGGGTCCGGGTCCGGGTAAGGGTCCGGGTCCGGGGAAGGGGTCCGGGTCCGGGTCCGGGTCTGGGTCCGGGTCCGGGTCTGGGTCCGGGTCCCTGTAAGGGTCCGGGTCCGGGTCCGGGTCCTGGTCCGGGTAAGGGTTCGGGTCCGTGTCCGGGTCTGGGTCCGGGTCCGGGTCCAGGTCCGGGTAAGGGTCCGGGTCCGGGTCCGGGTCCGGGTCCTGGTCTGGGTCCAGGTCCGGGTAAGGGTCCAGGTCCGGGTCTGGGTAAGGGTCCGGGTCCGGGTCTGGGTCCGGGTCCGTGTAAGGGTCCGGGTCCGGGTCCGGGTCCGGGTCCGGGTCCGGGCAAGGGTCCGGGTCCGGCTCCGGGTCCGGGTCCGGGTCTGGGTCCGGGTCCGGGTAATAGTCCGGGTCCGGGTCCTGGTACGGGTCCGGGTTCGGGTCCGGGTCCGGGTCAGTGTAAGGGTCCGGGTCCGGGTCCGGGTCCGGGTCCTGGTCCGGGTAAGGGTTCGGGTCCGGGTCCGGGTCCGGGTCCGGGTAAGGGTCCGGGTCCGGGTTCGGGTAAGGGTCCAGGTCCGGGTCCGGGTCCGGGTCCGGGTAAGGGTCCGGGTCCGTGTCCTGGTCCGGGTCCGGGTAAGGGTCCGGGTCCGGGTCCGGGTCCCGGTCCGGGTCCGGGTCCGGGTCCGGGTCCGGGATCGGGTCCGGGTCCGGGTCAGGGTCCGGGTCAGGGTCCGGGTAAGGGTCCGGGTCCGGGTCCGGGTCTGGGTCCGTGTAAGGGGTCCGGGTCCGAGTCCGGGTCTGGGTCCGGGTCCGGGTCAAGTTAAGGGTCCGGGTCCATGTCGGGTCCGGGTCCGGGTCCGGGTAAGGGTAAGGGTCCGGGTCCGGGTCAGGGTCCGGGTCAGGGTCCGGGTCCGGGTCCGGGTCAGGGTCCGGGTCCGGGTCCAGGCAACGGTCCAGGTCCGGGTCGGGGTCCGGGTCCGGGTCTGTGTCCGGGTCCGTGTAAGGGTCCGGGTCCGGGTCCGGGTCCGGGTCCGGGTCCTGGTCCGGGTAAGGGTTCGGGTCCGTGTCCGGGTCTGGGTCCGGGTCCGGGTCCGTGTCCGGGTCTGGGTCCGGGTCCGGGTCCAGGTCCGGGTAAGGGTCCGGGTCCGGGTCCGGGTCCGGGTCCTGGTCCGGGTCCAGGTCCGGGTAAGGGTCCAGGTCCGGGTCCGGGTAAGGGTCCGGGTCCGGGTCTGGGTCCGGGTCCGTGTAAGGGTCCGGGTCCGGGTCCGGGTCCGGGTCCTGGTCCGGGTAAGGGTTCGGGTCCGGGTCCGGGTCTGGGTCCGGGTCCGGGTCCAGGTCCGGGTAAGGGTCCGGGTCCGGGTCCGGGTCCGGGTCCAGGTCCTGGTCCGGGTAAGGGTTCGGGTCCGGGTCCGGGTCCGGGTCCGGGTCCGGGTCCGGGTCGAGGTCCGGGTAAGGGTCCAGGTCCGGGTCCGGGTAAGGGTCCGGGTCTGGGTCCGGGTCCGGGTCAGTGTCCGGGTCCGGGTAAGGGTCCGGGTAAGGGTCCGTGTCCGTGTCCGGGTAAGGGTCCGGGTCCGGGTCCGGGTCCGGGTCCGGGTCCGGGTCCGGGTCCGGGTCCGGGTCCGGGTCAGGGTAAGGGTCCGGGTCCGGGTAAGGTTCCGGGTCCGGGTCCGGGCCCGGGTCCGGGTAAGTGTCCGGGTCCGGGTCAGGGTCCGGGTCCAGGTAAGGGTCAGGGTCCGGGTCCGGGTCCGGGTCCGGGTAAGTGTCCGGGTCCGGTTAATGGTCCGGGTCCATGTCCGGGTCCGGGTCCGGGTCCGGGTAAGGGTCCGGGTCCATGTCCGGGTCCGGGTCCGGGTCCTGGTAAGGGTCTGCGTCCGGATCCGGGTCCGAGTCCGGGTCTGGGTCCGGGTCCGGGTCCGGGTCCGGGTCAGGGCCTGGGTCCGGGTCCGGGTCCGGGTCCGGGTCCGGGTCCAGGTCCGGGTCTGGGTCCGGGTACAGGTCCGGGTACGGGTCCGGGTCCGGGTCCGTGTCCGGGTCCGGGTCCGAGTCCGGGCAAGGGTCCGGGTCCGGCTCCGGGTCCGGGTCCGGGTCCGTGTTCGGGTCCGGGAAAGGGTCCGGGTCCGGGTCCGGGTCCGTGTCCGGGTCCGGGTCCGGGTCCGGGTCCGTGTAAGGGTCCGGGGAAGGGTCCGGGGAAGTGTCCGGGTCCGGATCCGGGGACCGGGTCAGTGTCCGGGTCCGGGTCAGGGTCCGGGTCCGGGTCCGGGTCCGAGTCCGGGTAAGGGTCTGGGTCCGGGTCTGGGTCAGGGTCCGGGTTCGGGTCCGGGTAAGAGTTCGGGTCCGGGTCCGGGTCCGGGTCCGGGTCCGGGTCCGGGTCCGGGTCCGGGTAAGGGTCCGGGTCCGGGTAAGGGTCCGGGTCCGGTTCCGGGTAAGGGTCCGGTTCCGGGTCAGTGTCCGGGTCCGGGTAAGGGTCCGGGTCCGGGTAAGGGTCCGGGTCCGGGTCCGGGTCCGGGTCCTGGTCCTGGTAAGCATTTGGGTCCGGGTCCGGGTCCGGGTCCGGGTCCTGGTCCGGTCTGGGTCCGGGTCTGGGTCCGGGTCCGGGTCCGGGTAAGGGTCCGGGTCCGGGTCCGTGTCCGTGTCCGTGTCCCTGTCCGGGTCCGGGTAAGGGTCCGGGTCCTGGTCCGGGTCTGGGTCCTGGTCCGGGTCTGGGTCCGGGTCCGGGTCCGGGTCCGGGTCCGGGTCTGGGTCCGGGTCCGGGTCCGGGTAAGGGTCCGGGTCCGGGTCCGTGTCCGTGTCCGTGTCCCTGTCCGGGTCCGGGTAAGGGTCCGGGTCCGGGTCCGGGTTCGGGTCCGGGTAAGAGTTCGGGTCCGGGTCCGGGTCCGGGTCCGGGTCCGGGTCCGGGTCCGGGTCCGGGTCCGGGTAAGGGTCCGGGTCCGGGTAAGGGTCCGGGTCCGGTTCCGGGTAAGGGTCCGGTTCCGGGTCAGTGTCCGGGTCCGGGTCCGGGTCCGGGTCCAGGTAAGGGTCCGGGTCCGGGTCCGGGTCCGGGTCCGGGTCCTGGTCCTGGTAAGCATTTGGGTCCGGGTCCGGGTCCGGGTCCGGGTCCTGGTCCGGTCTGGGTCCGGGTCTGGGTCCGGGTCCGGGTCCGGGTAAGGGTCCGGGTCCGGGTCCGTGTCCGTGTCCGTGTCCCTGTCCGGGTCCGGGTAAGGGTCCGGGTCCGGGTCCGGGTTCGGGTCCGGGTAAGAGTTCGGGTCCGGGTCCGGGTCCGGGTCCGGGTCCGGGTCCGGGTCCGGGTCCGGGTCCGGGTCCGGGTCCGGGTCCGCGTCCGGGTCCGGGTCTGGGTCCGGGTCCGGGTCCGGGTCCGTGTAAGGGTCCGGGGAAGGGTCCGGGGAAGTGTCCGGGTCCGGGTCCGGGGACCGGGTGAGTGTCCGGGTCCGGGTCAGGGTCCGGGTCCGGGTCCGAGTCCGGGTAAGGGTCCGGGTCCGGGTCTGGGTCAGGGTCCGGGTCCGGGTCCAGGTAAGGGTCCGGGTCCGGGGAAGGGTCCGGGGAAGGGTCCGGGTCCGGGTCCGGGTCCGGGTCCGGGTCCGGGTCCGGGTCCGGGTCCGGGTCCGGGTCCAGGTAAGGGTCCGGGTCCGGGTCCGGGTCCGGGTCCTGGTCCTGGTAAGCATTTGGGTCCGGGTCCGGGTCCGGGTCCGGGTCCTGGTCCGGTCTGGGTCCGGGTCTGGGTCCGGGTCCGGGTCCGGGTAAGGGTCCGGGTCCGGGGAAGGGTCCGGGTCCGGGTCCGGGTCCGGGTCCGGGTCCGGGTAAGGGTAAGGGTCCGGGTCCTGGTCCGGGTCTGGGTCCTGGTCCGGGTCTGGGTCCGGGTCCGGGTCCGGGTCCGGGTCCGGGTCTGGGTCCGGGTCCGGGTCCGGGTCCGGGTAAGGGTCCGGGTCCGGGTCTGTGTCCGTGTCCGTGTCCCTGTCCGGGTCCGGGTAAGGGTCCGGGTCCGGGTCCGGGTCCGGGTAAGGGTCCGGGTCCGGTTCCGGGTAAGGGTCCGGTTCCGGGTCAGTGTCCGGGTCCGGGTAAGGGTCCGGGTCCGGGTCCGGGTCCGGGTCCGGGTCCGGGTCCGGGTCCGGGTCCGGGTCCGGGTCCGGGTCCGGGTCCGGGTCCGGGTAAGGGTCCGGGACCGGGTCCGGGTAAGGGTCCGGGTCCGGGTCTGGGTCCGGGTAAGGGTCCGGGTCCGAGTCCGGGTCTGGGTCCGGGTCCGGGTACGGGTACGGGTACGGGTAAGGGTCCGGGTCCGGGTCCGGGTAAGGGTCCGGGTCCGGGTCCGGGTCCGGGTAAGCGTCCGGGTCCGGGTCCGGGTAAGCGTCCGGGTCCGGGTCCGGGTCCTGGTCCGGGTCCGGGTAAGGGTCCGGGTCCGGGTCCGGGTCCGGGTCCGGGTCCGGGTCCGGGTCCGGGTCCGGGATCGGGTCCGGGTCCGGGTCAGGGTCCGGGTCAGGGTCCGGGTAAGGGTCCGGGTCTGGGTCCGGGTCCGGGTCCTGGTCCGGGTCCAGGTCCGGGTAAGGGTCCAGGTCCGGGTCCGGGTAAGGGTCCGGGTCCGGGTCTGGGTCCGGGTCCGTGTAAGGGTCCGGGTCCGGGTCCGGGTCCGGGTCCTGGTCCGGGTAAGGGTTCGGGTCCGGGTCCGGGTCTGGGTCCGGGTCCGGGTCCAGGTCCGGGTAAGGGTCCGGGTCCGGGTCCGGGTCCGGGTCCAGGTCCTGGTCCGGGTAAGGGTTCGGGTCCGGGTCCGGGTCCGGGTCCGGGTCCGGGTCCGGGTCCGGGTCGAGGTCCGGGTAAGGGTCCAGGTCCGGGTCCGGGTAAGGGTCCGGGTCTGGGTCCGGGTCCGGGTCAGTGTCCGGGTCCGGGTAAGGGTCCGGGTAAGGGTCCGTGTCCGTGTCCGGGTAAGGGTCCGGGTCCGGGTCCGGGTCCGGGTCCGGGTCCGGGTCCGGGTCCGGGTCCGGGTCCGGGTCAGGGTAAGGGTCCGGGTCCGGGTAAGGTTCCGGGTCCGGGTCCGGGCCCGGGTCCGGGTAAGTGTCCGGGTCCGGGTCAGGGTCCGGGTCCAGGTAAGGGTCAGGGTCCGGGTCCGGGTCCGGGTCCGGGTAAGTGTCCGGGTCCGGTTAATGGTCCGGGTCCATGTCCGGGTCCGGGTCCGGGTCCGGGTAAGGGTCCGGGTCCATGTCCGGGTCCGGGTCCGGGTCCTGGTAAGGGTCTGCGTCCGGATCCGGGTCCGAGTCCGGGTCTGGGTCCGGGTCCGGGTCCGGGTCCGGGTCAGGGCCTGGGTCCGGGTCCGGGTCCGGGTCCGGGTCCGGGTCCAGGTCCGGGTCTGGGTCCGGGTACAGGTCCGGGTCCGGGTCCGGGTCCGGGTCCGTGTCCGGGTCCGGGTCCGAGTCCGGGCAAGGGTCCGGGTCCGGCTCCGGGTCCGGGTCCGGGTCCGTGTTCGGGTCCGGGAAAGGGTCCGGGTCCGGGTCCGGGTCCGTGTCCGGGTCCGGGTCCGGGTCCGGGTCCGTGTAAGGGTCCGGGGAAGGGTCCGGGGAAGTGTCCGGGTCCGGATCCGGGGACCGGGTCAGTGTCCGGGTCCGGGTCAGGGTCCGGGTCCGGGTCCGGGTCCGAGTCCGGGTAAGGGTCTGGGTCCGGGTCTGGGTCAGGGTCCGGGTTCGGGTCCGGGTAAGAGTTCGGGTCCGGGTCCGGGTCCGGGTCCGGGTCCGGGTCTGGGTCCGGGTCCGGGTCCGGGTAAGGGTCCGGGTCCGGGTAAGGGTCCGGGTCCGGTTCCGGGTAAGGGTCCGGTTCCGGGTCAGTGTCCGGGTCCGGGTAAGGGTCCGGGTCCGGGTAAGGGTCCGGGTCCGGGTCCGGGTCCGGGTCCTGGTCCTGGTAAGCATTTGGGTCCGGGTCCGGGTCCGGGTCCGGGTCCTGGTCCGGTCTGGGTCCGGGTCTGGGTCCGGGTCCGGGTCCGGGTAAGGGTCCGGGTCCGGGTCCGGGTCCGTGTCCGTGTCCGTGTCCCTGTCCGGGTCCGGGTAAGGGTCCGGGTCCTGGTCCGGGTCTGGGTCCTGGTCCGGGTCTGGGTCCGGGTCCGTGTCCCTGTCCGGGTCCGGGTAAGGGTCCGGGTCCGGGTCCGGGTTCGGGTCCGGGTAAGAGTTCGGGTCCGGGTCCGGGTCCGGGTCCGGGTCCGGGTCCGGGTCCGGGTCCGGGTAAGGGTCCGGGTCCGGGTAAGGGTCCGGGTCCGGTTCCGGGTAAGGGTCCGGTTCCGGGTCAGTGTCCGGGTCCGGGTCCGAGTCCGGGTCCAGGTAAGGGTCCGGGTCCGGGTCCGGGTCCGGGTCCGGGTCCTGGTCCTGGTAAGCATTTGGGTCCGGGTCCGGGTCCGGGTCCGGGTCCTGGTCCGGTCTGGGTCCGGGTCTGGGTCCGGGTCCGGGTCCGGGTAAGGGTCCGGGTCCGGGTCCGTGTCCGTGTCCGTGTCCCTGTCCGGGTCCGGGTAAGGGTCCGGGTCCGGGTCCGGGTTCGGGTCCGGGTAAGAGTTCGGGTCCGGGTCCGGGTCCGGGTCCGGGTCCGGGTCCGGGTCCGGGTCCGGGTCCGGGTCCGGGTCCGGGTCCGCGTCCGGGTCCGGGTCTGGGTCCGGGTCCGGGTCCGGGTCCGTGTAAGGGTCCGGGGAAGGGTCCGGGGAAGTGTCCGGGTCCGGGTCCGGGGACCGGGTGAGTGTCCGGGTCCGGGTCAGGGTCCGGGTCCGGGTCCGAGTCCGGGTAAGGGTCCGGGTCCGGGTCTGGGTCAGGGTCCGGGTCCGGGTCCAGGTAAGGGTCCGGGTCCGGGGAAGGGTCCGGGGAAGGGTCCGGGTCCGGGTCCGGGTCCGGGTCCGGGTCCGGGTCTGGGTCCGGGTCCGGGTCCGGGTCCAGGTAAGGGTCCGGGTCCGGGTCCGGGTCCGGGTCCTGGTCCTGGTAAGCATTTGGGTCCGGGTCCGGGTCCGGGTCCGGGTCCTGGTCCGGTCTGGGTCCGGGTCTGGGTCCGGGTCCGGGTCCGGGTAAGGGTCCGGGTCCGGGGAAGGGTCCGGGTCCGGGTCCGGGTCCGGGTCCGGGTCCGGGTCCGGGTAAGGGTAAGGGTCCGGGTCCTGGTCCGGGTCTGGGTCCTGGTCCGGGTCTGGGTCCGGGTCCGGGTCCGGGTCCGGGTCCGGGTCTGGGTCCGGGTCCGGGTCCGGGTCCGGGTAAGGGTCCGGGTCCGGGTCTGTGTCCGTGTCCGTGTCCCTGTCCGGGTCCGGGTAAGGGTCCGGGTCCGGGTCCGGGTTCGGGTCCGGGTAAGAGTTCGGGTCCGGGTCCGGGTCCGGGTCCGGGTCCGGGTCCGGGTCCGGGTCCGGGTAAGGGTCCGGGTCCGGGTAAGGGTCCGGGTCCGGTTCCGGGTAAGGGTCCGGTTCCGGGTCAGTGTCCGGGTCCGGGTAAGGGTCCGGGTCCGGGTCCGGGTCCGGGTCCGGGTCCGGGTCCGGGTCCGGGTCCGGGTCCGGGTCCGGGTCCGGGTAAGGGTCCGGGACCGGGTCCGGGTAAGGGTCCGGGTCCGGGTCTGGGTCCGGGTAAGGGTCCGGGTCCGAGTCCGGGTCTGGGTCCGGGTCCGGGTCCGGGTACGGGTACGGGTAAGGGTCCGGGTCCGGGTCCGGGTAAGGGTCCGGGTCCGGGTCCGGGTCCGGGGTAAGCGTCCGGGTCCGGGTCCGGGTCCTGGTCCGGGTCCGGGTAAGGGTCCGGGTCCGGGTCCGGGTCCGGGTCCGGGTCCGGGTCCGGGTCCGGGTCCGGGTCCGGGTCCGGGTCCGGGATCGGGTCCGGGTCCGGGTCAGGGTCCGGGTCAGGGTCCGGGTAAGGGTCCGGGTCCGGGTCCGGGTCTGGGTCCGTGTAAGGGTCCGGGTCCGAGTCCGGGTCTGGGTCCGGGTCCGGGTCAAGTTAAGGGTCCGGGTCCATGTCGGGTCCGGGTCCGGGTCCGGGTAAGGGTCCGGGTCCATGTCAGGGTCCGTGTCAGGGTCCGGGTCCGGGTCCGGGTCAGGGTCCGGGTCCGGGTCCAGGCAACGGTCCAGGTCCGGGTCGGGGTCCGGGTCCGGGTCTGTGTCCGGGTCCGTGTAAGGGTCCGGGTCAGGGTCCGGGTCCGAGTCCTGGTCGGGGTAAGGGTTCGGGTCCGTGTCCGGGTCTCGGTCCGGGTCCGGGTCCAGGTCCGGGTAAGGGTCCGGGTCCGGGTCCGGGTCCGGGTCCGGGTCCGGGTCCTGGTCCGGGTCCAGGTCCGGGTAAGGGTCCAGGTCCGGGTCTGGGTCCGGGTCCGGGTCTGGGTCCGGGTCCGGGTCCGGGTCCGGGTCCGGGTCCGGGTCCGGGTCCGGGTAAGGGTCCGGGTCCGGGTAAGGGTCCGGGTCCGGTTCCGGGTAAGGGTCCGGTTCCGGGTCAGTGTCCGGGTCCGGGTAAGGGTCCGGGTCCGGGTAAGGGTCCGGGTCCGGGTCCGGGTCCGGGTCCGGGTCCTGGTCCTGGTAAGCATTTGGGTCCGGGTCCGGGTCCGGGTCCGGGTCCTGGTCCGGTCTGGGTCCGGGTCTGGGTCCGGGTCCGGGTCCGGGTAAGGGTCCGGGTCCGGGTCCGTGTCCGTGTCCGTGTCCCTGTCCGGGTCCGGGTAAGGGTCCGGGTCCTGGTCCGGGTCTGGGTCCTGGTCCGGGTCTGGGTCCGGGTCCGGGTCCGGGTCCGGGTCCGGGTCTGGGTCCGGGTCCGGGTCCGGGTAAGGGTCCGGGTCCGGGTCCGTGTCCGTGTCCGTGTCCCTGTCCGGGTCCGGGTAAGGGTCCGGGTCCGGGTCCGGGTTCGGGTCCGGGTAAGAGTTCGGGTCCGGGTCCGGGTCCGGGTCCGGGTCCGGGTCTGGGTCCGGGTCCGGGTCCGGGTCCGGGTAAGGGTCCGGGTCCGGGTAAGGGTCCGGGTCCGGTTCCGGGTAAGGGTCCGGTTCCGGGTCAGTGTCCGGGTCCGGGTCCGGGTCCGGGTCCAGGTAAGGGTCCGGGTCCGGGTCCGGGTCCGGGTCCTGGTCCTGGTAAGCATTTGGGTCCGGGTCCGGGTCCGGGTCCGGGTCCTGGTCCGGTCTGGGTCCGGGTCTGGGTCCGGGTCCGGGTCCAGGTAAGGGTCCGGGTCCGGGTCCGTGTCCGTGTCCGTGTCCCTGTCCGGGTCCGGGTAAGGGTCCGGGTCCGGGTCCGGGTTCGGGTCCGGGTAAGAGTTCGGGTCCGGGTCCGGGTCCGGGTCCGGGTCCGGGTCCGGGTCCGGGTCCGGGTCCGGGTCCGGGTCCGGGTCCGCGTCCGGGTCCGGGTCTGGGTCCGGGTCCGGGTCCGGGTCCGTGTAAGGGTCCGGGGAAGGGTCCGGGGAAGTGTCCGGGTCCGGGTCCGGGGACCGGGTGAGTGTCCGGGTCCGGGTCAGGGTCCGGGTCCGGGTCCGAGTCCGGGTAAGGGTCCGGGTCCGGGTCTGGGTCAGGGTCCGGGTCCGGGTCCAGGTAAGGGTCCGGGTCCGGGGAAGGGTCCGGGGAAGGGTCCGGGTCCGGGTCCGGGTCCGGGTCCGGGTCCGGGTCCGGGTCCGGGTCCGGGTCCAGGTAAGGGTCCGGGTCCGGGTCTGGGTCCGGGTCCTGGTCCTGGTAAGCATTTGGGTCCGGGTCCGGGTCCGGGTCCGGGTCCTGGTCCGGTCTGGGTCCGGGTCTGGGTCCGGGTCCGGGTCCGGGTAAGGGTCCGGGTCCGGGGAAGGGTCCGGGTCCGGGTCCGGGTCCGGGTCCGGGTCCGGGTAAGGGTAAGGGTCCGGGTCCTGGTCCGGGTCTGGGTCCTGGTCCGGGTCTGGGTCCGGGTCCGGGTCCGGGTCCGGGTCCGGGTCTGGGTCCGGGTCCGGGTCCGGGTCCGGGTAAGGGTCCGGGTCCGGGTCTGTGTCCGTGTCCGTGTCCCTGTCCGGGTCCGGGTAAGGGTCCGGGTCCGGGTCCGGGTTCGGGTCCGGGTAAGAGTTCGGGTCCGGGTCCGGGTCCGGGTCCGGGTCCGGGTCCGGGTCCGGGTCCGGGTAAGGGTCCGGGTCCGGGTAAGGGTCCGGGTCCGGTTCCGGGTAAGGGTCCGGTTCCGGGTCAGTGTCCGGGTCCGGGTAAGGGTCCGGGTCCGGGTCCGGGTCCGGGTCCGGGTCCGGGTCCGGGTCCGGGTCCGGGTCCGGGTCCGGGTCCGGGTCCGGGTCCGGGTCCGGGTCCGGGTCCGGGTAAGGGTCCGGGACCGGGTCCGGGTAAGGGTCCGGGTCCGGGTCTGGGTCCGGGTAAGGGTCCGGGTCCGAGTCCGGGTCTGGGTCCGGGTCCGGGTACGGGTACGGGTACGGGTAAGGGTCCGGGTCCGGGTCCGGGTAAGGGTCCGGGTCCGGGTCCGGGTCCGGGTAAGCGTCCGGGTCCGGGTCCGGGTCCTGGTCCGGGTCCGGGTAAGGGTCCGGGTCCGGGTCCGGGTCCGGGTCCGGGTCCAGGTCCGGGTTAGGGTCCGGGTCCGTGTAAGGGTCCGGGTCCGGGTCCGTGTAAGGGTCCGGGTCCGGGTCCGGGTCCGGGTCCGGGTCTGGGTCCGGTTCCGGGTCCGGGTAAGGGTCCGGGTCCGGGTCCGGGTCCGGGTCCGGGTCCGGGTAAGGGTCCAAATCCGGGTCCGGGTCCGGGTCCGGGTCCGGGAAAGGGTCCGGGTCCGGGTCCGGGTCCGGGTAAGGGTCTGTGTCCGGGTCCGGGTCCGGGTCCGGGTCCGGGTCCGGGTAAGGGTCCGGGTCCGGGTCCGGGTCCGTGTCCGTGTCCGGGTCCGGGTAAGGGTCCGGGTCTGGGTCCGGGTCCGGTTCCGGGTCCGGGTAAGGGTCCGGGTCCGGGTCCGGGTCCGGGTCCGGGTCCGGGTAAGGGTCCGGGTCCGGGTCCGGGTAAGGGTCCGTGTCTAGGTCCAGGTCTGGGTCCGGGTAAGGGTCCGGGTCCGGGTCCTGGTCCTGGTCCGGGTTCGGGTCCGGGTCCGGGTCCGGGTCCGGGTCCGGGTCCGGGTCCGGGTCCGGGTCCGGGTAAGGGTCCAGGTCCGGGTCTGGGTCCGGTTAAGGGTTCGGGTCCGGGTCTGGGTCCGGGTCCGGGTCCGGGTCTGGGTCCGGGTCTGGGTCCGGGTCCGGGTAAGGGTCCGGGTCCAGGTCCGGGTCCGGGTCCGGATCCGGGTAAGGGTCCGGGTCTGGGTCCGGGTCCGGTTCCGGGTCCGGGTAAGGGTCCGGGTCCGGGTCCGGGTCCGGGTCCGGGTCCGGGTCCGGGTAAGGGTCCGGGTCCGGGTCCGGGTCCGGGTCCGGGTCCGGGTCCGGGTCCGGGTCCGGGTCTGTGTAAGGGTCCGGGGAAGGGTCCGGGGAAGTGTCCGGGTCCGGGTCCGGGTCCAGGTAAGGGTCCGGGTCCGGGTTCGGGTCCTGGTCCTGGTAAGGGTTTGGGTCCGGGTCCGGGTCCGGGTCCGGGTCCGGGTCCGGGTCTGGGTCTGGGTCCAGGTCTGGGTCCGGGTAAGGGTCCGGGTCCGGGTCTGGGTAAGGGTCCGGGTCCATGTTCGGGTCCGGGTAAGGGTCCGGGTCCGGGTCCGGGTCCGGGTCCGGGTCCGGGTCCGGGTCCGGGTCCTGGTCCGGGTCTGGGTCCGGGTCACGGTCCGGGTCCGGGTCCGGGACCGGATCCGGGTAAAGGTCGGGGTCCGGGTCCGGGTAAGGGTTCGGGTCCCGGTCCGGGTCCGGGTCCGGGTCCGGGTCCGGGTCCGGGTCCGGGTCCGGGTAAGGGTCCGGGTCCGGGTCCGGGTCCGGGTCCGGGTCCGGGTCCGGGTAAGGGTCCGGGTCCGGGTCCGGGTAAGGATCCGGGTAAGGGTCCGGGTAAGGGTCCGGGTCCGGGTCCGGGTCCGGGTTCGGGTCCGGGTCTGTGTAAGGGTCCGGGTCCGGGTCCGTGTAAAGGTCCGGGTCCGGGTCCTGGTCCGGGTCTGGGTCCGGGTCCGGGTCCGGGTAAGGGTCCGGGTCCGGGTCCGGGTCCGGGTCCGGGTCCGGATAAGAGTCCGGGTCCATGTCCGGGTCCGGGTCCGGGTAAGGGTCCGGGTCCGGGTCCGGGTCCGGGTCCGGATAAGAGTCCGGGTCCATGTCCGGGTCCGGGTCCGGGTAAGGGTCCGGGTCCGGGTCCGGGTCCGGGTAAGGGTCCGGGTCCAGGTCTGGGTCCGGGTAAGGATCTGGGTCCGGGTCCTGGTCTGGGTCCGGGTAAGGATCCGGGTCCTGGTCCGGGTCCAGGTCCGGGTCTTGGTCCGGGTCCTGGTAAGGGTCCGTGTCCATGTCTGGATCCGGGTCCAGGTCCGGGTAAGGGTCCGGGTCCGGGTCCGCGTCCGGGTAAGGGTCCGGGTCGGTGTCCGGGTCCGGGTCCGGGTCCGGGTCCGGGTAAGGGTCCGGGTCCGGGTCCCGGTCCGGGTCCGGGTCCTGGAAAGGGTCCGGGTCCGGGTCCATGTCCGGGTCCGGGTCCGTGTAAGGGTCTGTGTCCGGGTCCGGGTCTGGGTCCGGGTCCGGGTAAGGGTCCGGGTCCGGGTCCGTGTCCGGGTCCGGGTCTGGGTAAGGGTCCGCGTCTGGGTCCGGGTCTGGGTCCGGGTAAGGGTCCGGGTCCGTGTCCGGGTAAGGGTCCGGGTCCGGGTCCGGGTTCGGGTCCGGGTCCGTGTAAGGGTCCGGGTCCGGGTCCGTGTAAGGGTCCGGGTCCGGGTCTGTGTCCGTGTCCGTGTCCCTGTCCGGGTCCGGGTAAGGGTCCGGGTCCGGGTCCGGGTTCGGGTCCGGGTAAGAGTTCGGGTCCGGGTCCGGGTCCGGGTCCGGGTCCGGGTCCGGGTCCGGGTCCGGGTAAGGGTCCGGGTCCGGGTAAGGGTCCGGGTCCGGTTCCGGGTAAGGGTCCGGTTCCGGGTCAGTGTCCGGGTCCGGGTAAGGGTCCGGGTCCGGGTCCGGGTCCGGGTCCGGGTCCGGGTCCGGGTCCGGGTCCGGGTCCGGGTCCGGGTCCGGGTAAGGGTCCGGGACCGGGTCCGGGTAAGGGTCCGGGTCCGGGTCTGGGTCCGGGTAAGGGTCCGGGTCCGAGTCCGGGTCTGGGTCCGGGTCCGGGTCCGGGTACGGGTACGGGTAAGGGTCCGGGTCCGGGTCCGGGTAAGGGTCCGGGTCCGGGTCCGGGTCCGGGTAAGCGTCCGGGTCCGGGTCCGGGTCCTGGTCCGGGTCCGGGTAAGGGTCCGGGTCCGGGTCCGGGTCCGGGTCCGGGTCCGGGTCCGGGTCCGGGTCCGGGTCCGGGTCCGGGTCCGGGATCGGGTCCGGGTCCGGGTCAGGGTCCGGGTCAGGGTCCGGGTAAGGGTCCGGGTCCGGGTCCGGGTCTGGGTCCGTGTAAGGGTCCGGGTCCGAGTCCGGGTCTGGGTCCGGGTCCGGGTCAAGTTAAGGGTCCGGGTCCATGTCGGGTCCGGGTCCGGGTCCGGGTAAGGGTCCGGGTCCATGTCAGGGTCCGTGTCAGGGTCCGGGTCCGGGTCCGGGTCAGGGTCCGGGTCCGGGTCCAGGCAACGGTCCAGGTCCGGGTCGGGGTCCGGGTCCGGGTCTGTGTCCGGGTCCGTGTAAGGGTCCGGGTCAGGGTCCGGGTCCGAGTCCTGGTCGGGGTAAGGGTTCGGGTCCGTGTCCGGGTCTCGGTCCGGGTCCGGGTCCAGGTCCGGGTAAGGGTCCGGGTCCGGGTCCGGGTCCGGGTCCGGGTCCGGGTCCTGGTCCGGGTCCAGGTCCGGGTAAGGGTCCAGGTCCGGGTCTGGGTCCGGGTCCGGGTCTGGGTCCGGGTCCGGGTCCGGGTCCGGGTCCGGGTCCGGGTCCGGGTAAGGGTCCGGGTCCGGGTAAGGGTCCGGGTCCGGTTCCGGGTAAGGGTCCGGTTCCGGGTCAGTGTCCGGGTCCGGGTAAGGGTCCGGGTCCGGGTAAGGGTCCGGGTCCGGGTCCGGGTCCGGGTCCGGGTCCTGGTCCTGGTAAGCATTTGGGTCCGGGTCCGGGTCCGGGTCCGGGTCCTGGTCCGGTCTGGGTCCGGGTCTGGGTCCGGGTCCGGGTCCGGGTAAGGGTCCGGGTCCGGGTCCGTGTCCGTGTCCGTGTCCCTGTCCGGGTCCGGGTAAGGGTCCGGGTCCTGGTCCGGGTCTGGGTCCTGGTCCGGGTCTGGGTCCGGGTCCGGGTCCGGGTCCGGGTCCGGGTCTGGGTCCGGGTCCGGGTCCGGGTAAGGGTCCGGGTCCGGGTCCGTGTCCGTGTCCGTGTCCCTGTCCGGGTCCGGGTAAGGGTCCGGGTCCGGGTCCGGGTTCGGGTCCGGGTAAGAGTTCGGGTCCGGGTCCGGGTCCGGGTCCGGGTCCGGGTCTGGGTCCGGGTCCGGGTCCGGGTCCGGGTAAGGGTCCGGGTCCGGGTAAGGGTCCGGGTCCGGTTCCGGGTAAGGGTCCGGTTCCGGGTCAGTGTCCGGGTCCGGGTCCGGGTCCGGGTCCAGGTAAGGGTCCGGGTCCGGGTCCGGGTCCGGGTCCTGGTCCTGGTAAGCATTTGGGTCCGGGTCCGGGTCCGGGTCCGGGTCCTGGTCCGGTCTGGGTCCGGGTCTGGGTCCGGGTCCGGGTCCAGGTAAGGGTCCGGGTCCGGGTCCGTGTCCGTGTCCGTGTCCCTGTCCGGGTCCGGGTAAGGGTCCGGGTCCGGGTCCGGGTTCGGGTCCGGGTAAGAGTTCGGGTCCGGGTCCGGGTCCGGGTCCGGGTCCGGGTCCGGGTCCGGGTCCGGGTCCGGGTCCGGGTCCGGGTCCGCGTCCGGGTCCGGGTCTGGGTCCGGGTCCGGGTCCGGGTCCGTGTAAGGGTCCGGGGAAGGGTCCGGGGAAGTGTCCGGGTCCGGGTCCGGGGACCGGGTGAGTGTCCGGGTCCGGGTCAGGGTCCGGGTCCGGGTCCGAGTCCGGGTAAGGGTCCGGGTCCGGGTCTGGGTCAGGGTCCGGGTCCGGGTCCAGGTAAGGGTCCGGGTCCGGGGAAGGGTCCGGGGAAGGGTCCGGGTCCGGGTCCGGGTCCGGGTCCGGGTCCGGGTCCGGGTCTGGGTCCGGGTCCAGGTAAGGGTCCGGGTCCGGGTCTGGGTCCGGGTCCTGGTCCTGGTAAGCATTTGGGTCCGGGTCCGGGTCCGGGTCCGGGTCCTGGTCCGGTCTGGGTCCGGGTCTGGGTCCGGGTCCGGGTCCGGGTAAGGGTCCGGGTCCGGGGAAGGGTCCGGGTCCGGGTCCGGGTCCGGGTCCGGGTCCGGGTAAGGGTAAGGGTCCGGGTCCTGGTCCGGGTCTGGGTCCTGGTCCGGGTCTGGGTCCGGGTCCGGGTCCGGGTCCGGGTCCGGGTCTGGGTCCGGGTCCGGGTCCGGGTCCGGGTAAGGGTCCGGGTCCGGGTCTGTGTCCGTGTCCGTGTCCCTGTCCGGGTCCGGGTAAGGGTCCGGGTCCGGGTCCGGGTTCGGGTCCGGGTAAGAGTTCGGGTCCGGGTCCGGGTCCGGGTCCGGGTCCGGGTCCGGGTCCGGGTCCGGGTAAGGGTCCGGGTCCGGGTAAGGGTCCGGGTCCGGTTCCGGGTAAGGGTCCGGTTCCGGGTCAGTGTCCGGGTCCGGGTAAGGGTCCGGGTCCGGGTCCGGGTCCGGGTCCGGGTCCGGGTCCGGGTCCGGGTCCGGGTCCGGGTCCGGGTCCGGGTCCGGGTCCGGGTCCGGGTAAGGGTCCGGGACCGGGTCCGGGTAAGGGTCCGGGTCCGGGTCTGGGTCCGGGTAAGGGTCCGGGTCCGAGTCCGGGTCTGGGTCCGGGTCCGGGTACGGGTACGGGTACGGGTAAGGGTCCGGGTCCGGGTCCGGGTAAGGGTCCGGGTCCGGGTCCGGGTCCGGGTAAGCGTCCGGGTCCGGGTCCGGGTCCTGGTCCGGGTCCGGGTAAGGGTCCGGGTCCGGGTCCGGGTCCGGGTCCGGGTCCAGGTCCGGGTTAGGGTCCGGGTCCGTGTAAGGGTCCGGGTCCGGGTCCGTGTAAGGGTCCGGGTCCGGGTCCGGGTCCGGGTCCGGGTCTGGGTCCGGTTCCGGGTCCGGGTAAGGGTCCGGGTCCGGGTCCGGGTCCGGGTCCGGGTCCGGGTAAGGGTCCAAATCCGGGTCCGGGTCCGGGTCCGGGTCCGGGAAAGGGTCCGGGTCCGGGTCCGGGTCCGGGTAAGGGTCTGTGTCCGGGTCCGGGTCCGGGTCCGGGTCCGGGTCCGGGTAAGGGTCCGGGTCCGGGTCCGGGTCCGTGTCCGTGTCCGGGTCCGGGTAAGGGTCCGGGTCTGGGTCCGGGTCCGGTTCCGGGTCCGGGTAAGGGTCCGGGTCCGGGTCCGGGTCCGGGTCCGGGTCCGGGTAAGGGTCCGGGTCCGGGTCCGGGTAAGGGTCCGTGTCTAGGTCCAGGTCTGGGTCCGGGTAAGGGTCCGGGTCCGGGTCCTGGTCCTGGTCCGGGTTCGGGTCCGGGTCCGGGTCCGGGTCCGGGTCCGGGTCCGGGTCCGGGTCCGGGTCCGGGTAAGGGTCCAGGTCCGGGTCTGGGTCCGGTTAAGGGTTCGGGTCCGGGTCTGGGTCCGGGTCCGGGTCCGGGTCTGGGTCCGGGTCTGGGTCCGGGTCCGGGTAAGGGTCCGGGTCCAGGTCCGGGTCCGGGTCCGGATCCGGGTAAGGGTCCGGGTCTGGGTCCGGGTCCGGTTCCGGGTCCGGGTAAGGGTCCGGGTCCGGGTCCGGGTCCGGGTCCGGGTCCGGGTCCGGGTAAGGGTCCGGGTCCGGGTCCGGGTCCGGGTCCGGGTCCGGGTCCGGGTCCGGGTCCGGGTCTGTGTAAGGGTCCGGGGAAGGGTCCGGGGAAGTGTCCGGGTCCGGGTCCGGGTCCAGGTAAGGGTCCGGGTCCGGGTTCG
This sequence comes from Arizona elegans, assembly GCA_022577455.1. NCBI lineage: Eukaryota > Metazoa > Chordata > Lepidosauria > Squamata > Colubridae > Arizona > Arizona elegans. Next base: position 24,199,740 of record JAKOOJ010000014.1, read on the forward strand.
GGTCCTGGTCCTGGTAAGGGTTTGGGTCCGGGTCCGGGTCCGGGTCCGGGTCCGGGTCCGGGTCTGGGTCTGGGTCCAGGTCTGGGTCCGGGTAAGGGTCCGGGTCCGGGTCTGGGTAAGGGTCCGGGTCCATGTTCGGGTCCGGGTAAGGGTCCGGGTCCGGGTCCGGGTCCGGGTCCGGGTCCGGGTCCGGGTCCGGGTCCTGGTCCGGGTCTGGGTCCGGGTCACGGTCCGGGTCCGGGTCCGGGACCGGATCCGGGTAAAGGTCGGGGTCCGGGTCCGGGTAAGGGTTCGGGTCCCGGTCCGGGTCCGGGTCCGGGTCCGGGTCCGGGTCCGGGTCCGGGTCCGGGTAAGGGTCCGGGTCCGGGTCCGGGTCCGGGTCCGGGTCCGGGTCCGGGTAAGGGTCCGGGTCCGGGTCCGGGTAAGGATCCGGGTAAGGGTCCGGGTAAGGGTCCGGGTCCGGGTCCGGGTCCGGGTTCGGGTCCGGGTCTGTGTAAGGGTCCGGGTCCGGGTCCGTGTAAAGGTCCGGGTCCGGGTCCTGGTCCGGGTCTGGGTCCGGGTCCGGGTCCGGGTAAGGGTCCGGGTCCGGGTCCGGGTCCGGGTCCGGGTCCGGATAAGAGTCCGGGTCCATGTCCGGGTCCGGGTCCGGGTAAGGGTCCGGGTCCGGGTCCGGGTCCGGGTCCGGATAAGAGTCCGGGTCCATGTCCGGGTCCGGGTCCGGGTAAGGGTCCGGGTCCGGGTCCGGGTCCGGGTAAGGGTCCGGGTCCAGGTCTGGGTCCGGGTAAGGATCTGGGTCCGGGTCCTGGTCTGGGTCCGGGTAAGGATCCGGGTCCTGGTCCGGGTCCAGGTCCGGGTCTTGGTCCGGGTCCTGGTAAGGGTCCGTGTCCATGTCTGGATCCGGGTCCAGGTCCGGGTAAGGGTCCGGGTCCGGGTCCGCGTCCGGGTAAGGGTCCGGGTCGGTGTCCGGGTCCGGGTCCGGGTCCGGGTCCGGGTAAGGGTCCGGGTCCGGGTCCCGGTCCGGGTCCGGGTCCTGGAAAGGGTCCGGGTCCGGGTCCATGTCCGGGTCCGGGTCCGTGTAAGGGTCTGTGTCCGGGTCCGGGTCTGGGTCCGGGTCCGGGTAAGGGTCCGGGTCCGGGTCCGTGTCCGGGTCCGGGTCTGGGTAAGGGTCCGCGTCTGGGTCCGGGTCTGGGTCCGGGTAAGGGTCCGGGTCCGTGTCCGGGTAAGGGTCCGGGTCCGGGTCCGGGTTCGGGTCCGGGTCCGTGTAAGGGTCCGGGTCCGGGTCCGTGTAAGGGTCCGGGTCCGGGTCCGGGTCCGGGTCCGGGTCCGGGTCCGGGTCCGGTTCCGGGTCCGGGTAAGGGTCCGGGTCCGGGTCCGGGTCCGGGTCCGGGACCGGGTCCGGGTCCGAGTCCGGGTAAGGGTCCAGATCCGGTTCCGGGTCCGGGTCCGGGTCCGGGTCCGGGTCCGGGAAAGGGTCCGGGTCCGGGTCCGGGTCCGGGTAAGGGTCTGTGTCCGGGTCCGGGTCCGGGTCCGGGTCCGGGTCCGGGTCCGGGTCCGGGTCCGGGTCCGGGTCAGTGTCCGGGTCCGGGTCCGGGTCCGGGTAAGGGTCCGGGTCCGGGTCTGTGTCCGTGTCCGGGTCCAGGTAAGGGTCCGGGTCTGGGTCCGGGTCCGGTTCCGGGTCCGGGTAAGGGTCCGGGTCCGGGTCCGGGTCCGGGTCCGGGTAAGGGTCCGGGTCCGGGTCCGGGTCCGGGTCCGGGTAAGGGTCCGGGTCCGGGTCCGGGTCCGGGTAAGGGTCCGGGTCCGGGTCCGGGTAAGGGTCCGGGTCCGGGTCCGGGTAAGGGTCCGGGTCCGGGTCCGGGTCCGGGTTCGGGTCCGGGTCCGTGTAAGGGTCCGGGTCCGGGTCCGTGTAAGGATCCGGGTCCGGGTCCGGGTCCGGGTCCGTGTCCGGTTCCGGTTCCGGGTCAGGGTAAGGGTCCGGGTCCGGGTCCGGGTCCGGGTCCGGGTCCGGGTAAGGGTCCAGATCCGTGTCTGGGTCCGGGTCCGGGTCCGGGAAAGGGTCCGGGTCTGGGTCCGGGTCCGGGTAAGGGTCTGTGTCCGGGTCCGGGTCCGGGTCCGGGTCAGGGTCTGGGTCCGGGTCCGGGTAAGGGTCCGGGTCCGGGTCCGTGTCCGGGTCCGTGTCCGGGTAAGGGTCCGGGTCTGGGTCCGGGTCCGGTTCCGGGTCCGGGTAAGGGTCCGGGTCCGGGTCCGGGTCCGGGTCCGGGTCCGGGTCCGGGTAGGGGTCCGGGTCCGGGTCCGTGTAAGGGTCCGGGTCCGGGTCCGGGTTCAGGTCCGGGTCCGGTTCCGGTTCCGGGTAAGGGTCCGGGTCCGGGTCCGGGTCCGGGTCCGGGTAAGGGTCTGTGTCCGGGTCCGGGTCCGGGTCCGGGTCCGGGTCCGGGTAAGGGTCCGGGTCCGGGTCCGGGTCCGTGTCCGGGTCCGGGTCCGGGTAAGGGTCCGGGTCTGGGTCCGGGTCCGGTTCCGGGTCCGGGTAAGGGTCCGGGTCCGGGTCCGGGTCCGGGTCCGGGTCCGGGTCCGGGTAAGGGTCCGGGTCCGGGTCCGGGTCCGGGTCCGCGTAAGGGTCCGGGTCCGGGTCCGCGTCCGGGTAAGGGTCCGGGTCCGGGTCCGGGTAAGGGTCCGGGTCCGGGTCCGGGTAAGGGTCCGGGTCCGGGTCCGGGTCCGGGTTCGGGTCCGGGTCCGTGTAAGGGTCCGGGTCCGGGTCCGTGTAAGGGTCCGGGTCCGGGTCCGGGTCCGGGTCCGGGTCCGTGTCCGGTTCCGGTTCCGGGTCCGGGTAAGGGTCCGGGTCCGGGTCCGGGTCCGGGTCCGGGTCCGGGTAAGGGTCCAGATCCGGGTCTGGGTCCGGGTCCGGGTCCGGGAAAGGGTCCGGGTCTGGGTCCGGGTCCGGGTAAGGGTCTGTGTCCGGGTCCGGGTCCGGGTCCGGGTCCGGGTCTGGGTCCGGGTCCGGGTAAGGGTCCGGGTCCGGGTCCGTGTCCGGGTCCGGGTCCGGGTAAGGGTCCGGGTCTGGGTCCGGGTCCGGTTCCGGGTCCGGGTAAGGGTCCGGGTCCGGGTCCGGGTCCGGGTCCGGGTCCGGGTCCGGGTAAGGGTCCGGGTCCGGGTCCGGGTCCGGGTCCGCGTAAGGGTCCGGGTCCGGGTCCGCGTCCGGGTAAGGGTCCGGGTCCGGGTCCGGGTAAGGGTCCGGGTCCGGGTCCGGGTAAGGGTCCGGGTCCGGGTCCGGGTCCGGGTTCGGGTCCGGGTCCGGGTCCGGGTTCGGGTCCGGGTCCGTGTAAGGGTCCGGGTCCGGGTCCGTGTAAGGGTCCGGGTCCGGGTCCGGGTCCGGGTCCGGGTCCGTGTCCGGTTCCGGTTCCGGGTCCGGGTAAGGGTCCGGGTCCGGGTCCGGGTCCGGGTCCGGGTCCGGGTCCGGGTAAGGGTCCAGATCCGGGTCTGGGTCCGGGTCCGGGTCCGGGAAAGGGTCCGGGTCTGGGTCCGGGTCCGGGTAAGGGTCTGTGTCCGGGTCCGGGTCCGGGTCCGGGTCCGGGTCTGGGTCCGGGTCCGGGTAAGGGTCCGGGTCCGGGTCCGTGTCCGGGTCCGGGTCCGGGTAAGGGTCCGGGTCTGGGTCCGGGTCCGGTTCCGGGTCCGGGTAAGGGTCCGGGTCCGGGTCCGGGTCCGGGTCCGGGTCCGGGTCCGGGTAAGGGTCCGGGTCCGGGTCCGTGTAAGGGTCCGGGTCCGGGTCCGGGTTCAGGTCCGGGTCCGGTTCCGGTTCCGGGTAAGGGTCCGGGTCCGGGTCCGGGTCCGGGTCCGGGTCCGGGTCCGGGTAAGGGTCCGGGTCCGGGTCCGGGTAAGGGTCCGTGTCTAGGTCCAGGTCTGGGTCCGGGTCCGGGTCCGGGTCCGGGAAAGGGTCCGGGTCCGGGTCCGGGTCCGGGTAAGGGTCTGTGTCCGGGTCCGGGTCCGGGTCCGGGTCCGGGTCCGGGTAAGGGTCCGGGTCCAGGTCCGGGTCCGGGTCCGGGTCCGGGTCCGGGTAAGGGTCCGGGTCTGGGTCCAGGTCCGGTTCTGGGTCCAGGTAAGGGTCCGGGTCCGGGTCCGGGTCCGGGTCCGGGTCCGGGTCCGGGTCCGGGTCCGGGTAAGGGTCCGGGTCCGGGTCCGGGTAAGGGTCCGTGTCTAGGTCCAGGTCTGGGTCCGGGTAAGGGTCCGGGTCCGGGTCCTTGTCCTGGTCCGGGTTCGGGTCCGGGTCCGGGTCCGGGTCCGGGTCCGGGTCCGGGTCCGGGTAAGGGTCCAGGTCCGGGTGTGGGTCCGGGTAAGGGTTCGGGTCCGGGTCCGGGTCCGGGTCCGGGTCCGGGTCTGGGTCCGGGTCTGGGTCCGGGTCCGGGTAAGGGTCTGTGTCCGGGTCCGGGTCCGGGTCCGGGTCAGGGTCTGGGTCCGGGTCCGGGTAAGGGTCCGGGTCCGGGTCCGTGTCCGGGTCCGTGTCCGGGTAAGGGTCCGGGTCTGGGTCCGGGTCCGGTTCCGGGTCCGGGTAAGGGTCCGGGTCCGGGTCCGGGTCCGGGTCCGGGTAAGGGTCCGGGTCCGGGTCCGTGTAAGGGTCCGGGTCCGGGTCCGGGTTCAGGTCCGGGTCCTGTTCCGGTTCCGGGTAAGGGTCCGGGTCCGGGTCCGGGTCCGGGTCCGGGTAAGGGTCTGTGTCCGGGTCCGGGTCCGGGTCCGGGTCCGGGTCCGGGTCCGGGTAAGGGTCCGGGTCCGGGTCCGGGTCCGTGTCCGGGTCCGGGTCCGGGTAAGGGTCCGGGTCTGGGTCCGGGTCCGGTTCCGGGTCCGGGTAAGGGTCCGGGTCCGGGTCCGGGTCCGGGTCCGGGTCCGGGTCCGGGTAAGGGTCCGGGTCCGGGTCCGGGTCCGGGTCTGGGTAAGGGTCCGGGTCCGGGTCCGCGTCCGGGTAAGGGTCCGGGTCCGGGTCCGGGTAAGGGTCCGGGTCCGGGTCCGGGTAAGGGTCCGGGTCCGGGTCCGGGTCCGGGTTCGGGTCCGGGTCCGTGTAAGGGTCCGGGTCCGGGTCCGTGTAAGGGTCCGGGTCCGGGTCCGGGTCCGGGTCCGTGTCCGGTTCCGGTTCCGGGTCCGGGTAAGGGTCCGGGTCCGGGTCCGGGTCCGGGTCCGGGTCCGGGTAAGGGTCCGGATCCGGGTCTGGGTCCGGGTCCGGGTCCGGGAAAGGGTCCGGGTCTGGGTCCGGGTCCGGGTAAGGGTCTGTGTCCGGGTCCGGGTCCGGGTCCGGGTCCGGGTCTGGGTCCGGGTCCGGGTCCGGGTCCGGGTCCGGGTCCGGGTCCGGGTCCGGGTCCGGGTAAGGGTCCGGGTCCGGGTCCGGGTAAGGGTCCGTGTCTAGGTCCAGGTCTGGGTCCGGGTCCGGGTCCGGGTCCGGGAAAGGGTCCGGGTCCGGGTCCGGGTCCGGGTAAGGGTCTGTGTCCGGGTCCGGGTCCGGGTCCGGGTCCGGGTCCGGGTAAGGGTCCGGGTCCGGGTCCGGGTCCGGGTCCGTGTCCGTGTCCGGGTCCGGGTAAGGGTCCGGGTCTGGGTCCGGGTCCGGTTCTGGGTCCAGGTAAGGGTCCGGGTCCGGGTCCGGGTCCGGGTCCGGGTCCGGGTCCGGGTCCGGGTAAGGGTCCGGGTCCGGGTCCGGGTAAGGGTCCGTGTCTAGGTCCAGGTCTGGGTCCGGGTAAGGGTCCGGGTCCGGGTCCTTGTCCTGGTCCGGGTTCGGGTCCGGGTCCGGGTCCGGGTCCGGGTCCGGGTCCGGGTAAGGGTCCAGGTCCGGGTGTGGGTCCGGGTAAGGGTTCGGGTCCGGGTCCGGGTCCGGGTCCGGGTCCGGGTCTGGGTCCGGGTCTGGGTCCGGGTCCGGGTAAGGGTCCGGGTCCAGGTCCGGGTCCTTGTCCGGATCCGGGTAAGGGTCCGGGTCTGGGTCCGGGTCCGGGTCCGGGTCCGGGTAAGGGTCCGGGTCCGGGTCCGGGTCCGGGTCCGGGTCCGGGTAAGGGTCCGGGTCCTGGTCCGGGTCCGGGTCCGGGTCCGGGTCTGTGTAAGGGTCCGGGGAAGGGTCCGGGGAAGTGTCCGGGTCCGGGTCCGGGTCCGGGTAAGGGTCCGGGTCTGGGTCCGGGTCCGGTTCCGGGTCCGGGTAAGGGTCCGGGTCCGGGTCCGGGTCCGGGTCCGGGTCTGGGTCCGGTTCCGGGTCCGGGGTAAGGGTCCGGTTCCGGTTCCGGGTCCGGGTCCGGGTAAGGGTCCGGGTCCGGGTCCGGTTCCGGGTCCGGGTCCGGGTCCGGGTCCGGGTAAGGGTCCGGGTCCGGGTCCGGGTAAGGGTCCGGGTCCGGGTCCGGGTAAGGGTCCGGGTCCGGGTCCGGGTCCGGGTTCGGGTCCGGGGTCCGTGTAAGGGTCCGGGTCCGGGTCCGTGTAAGGGTCCGGGTCCGGGTCCGGGTCCGGGTCTGGGTCCGGTTCCGGGTCCGGGTAAGGGTCCGGGTCCGGGTCCGGGTCCGGGTCCGGGTCCGGGTAAGGGTCCAGATCCGGGTCCGGGTCCGGGTCCGGGTCTGGGAAAGGGTCCGGGTCCGAGTCCGGGTCCGGGTCCGGGTATGGTCTGGGTCCGGGTCCGGGTCCGGGTAAGGTTCCGTGTCTAGGTCCAGGTCTGGGTCCGTGTAAGGGTCCGGGTCCGGGTCCTGGTCCTGGTCCGGGTTCGGGTCCAGGTCCGGGTCCGGGTCCGGGTCCGGGTCCGGGTCCGGGTCCGGGTCCGGGTCCGGGTCCGGGTCCGGGTAAGGGTCCAGGTCCGGGTCTGGGTCAGGGTAAGGGTTCGGGTCCGGGTCCGGGTCCGGGTCCGGGTCCGGGTCCGGGTCCGGGTCCGGGTCCGGGTAAGGGTCCGGGTCCAGGTCCGGGTCCGGTTCCGGGTCCGGGTAAGGGTCCGGGTCCGGGTCCGGTTCCGGGTCCGGTTCCGGGTCCGGGTAAGGGTCCGGGTACGGGTCCGGGTCCGGGTCCGGGTCCGGGTCCGGGTAAGGGTCCGGGTCCGGGTCCGGGTTCGGGTCCGGGTCCGGGTAAGGGTCCGGGTCCGGGTCCGGGTTCGGGTCCGGGTCCGGGTAAGGGTCCGGGTCCGGGTTCGGGTCCGTGTCCGTGTAAGGGTCCGGGTCCGGGTCCGTGTAAGGTTCCGGGTCCGGGTCCGGGTCCAGGTCCGGGTCCGGTTCCGGTTCCGGGTAAGGGTCCGGGTCCGGGTCCGGGTCCGGGTGTGGGTCCGGGTCCGGGTCCGGGTCCGGGTAAGGGTCCGGGTCCGGGTCCGGGTAAGGGTCCGGGTCCGGGTCCAGGTCCGGGTTAGGGTCCGGGTCCGTGTAAGGGTCCAGGTCCGGGTCCGTGTAAGGGTCCGGGTCCGGGTCCGGGTCCGGGTCTGGGTCCGGTTCCGGGTCAGGTTAAGGGTCCGGGTCCGGGTCCGTGTCCGGGTCCGGGTAAGGGTCCAGATCCGGGTCCGGGTCCGGGTCCGGGTCCGGGAAAGGGTCCGGGTCCGGGTCCGGGTCCGGGTAAGGGTCTGTGTCCGGGTCCGGGTCCGGGTCCGGGTCCGGGTAAGTGTCCGGGTCCGGGTCCGTGTCTGGGTCCGGGTCCAGGTAAGGGTCCGGGTCTGGGTCCGGGTCCGGTTCCGGGTCCGGATAAGGGTCTGGGTCCGGGTCCGGGTCCGGGTCCTGGTCCGGGTAAGGGTCCGGGTCCGGGTCCGGGTAAGGGTCCGTGTCTAGGTCCAGGTCTGGGTCCGGGTAAGGGTCCGGGTCCGGGTCCGGGTAAGGGTCCGTGTCTAGGTCCAGGTCTGGGTCCGGGTCCGGGTCCGGGTCCGGGAAAGGGTCCGGGTCCGGGTCCGGGTCCGGGTAAGGGTCTGTGTCCGGGTCCGGGTCCGGGTCCGGGTCCGGGTCCGGGTAAGGGTCCGGGTCCGGGTCCGGGTCCGGGTCCGTGTCCGTGTCCAGGTCCGGGTAAGGGTCCGGGTCTGGGTCCGGGTCCGGTTCTGGGTCCAGGTAAGGGTCCGGGTCCGGGTCCGGGTCCGGGTCCGGGTCCGGGTCCGGGTCCGGGTAAGGGTCCGGGTCCGGGTCCGGGTAAGGGTCCGTGTCTAGGTCCAGGTCTGGGTCCGGGTAAGGGTCCGGGTCCGGGTCCTTGTCCTGGTCCGGGTTCGGGTCCGGGTCCGGGTCCGGGTCCGGGTCCGGGTCCGGGTAAGGGTCCAGGTCCGGGTGTGGGTCCGGGTAAGGGTTCGGGTCCGGGTCCGGGTCCGGGTCCGGGTCCGGGTCTGGGTCCGGGTCTGGGTCCGGGTCCGGGTAAGGGTCCGGGTCAAGGTCCGGGTCCGGGTCCGGATCCGGGTAAGGGTCCGGGTCTGGGTCCGGGTCCGGGTCCGGGTCCGGGTAAGGGTCCGGGTCCGGGTCCGGGTCCGGGTCCGGGTCCGGGTAAGGGTCCGGGTCCTGGTCCGGGTCCGGGTCCGGGTCCGGGTCTGTGTAAGGGTCCGGGGAAGGGTCCGGGGAAGTGTCCGGGTCCGGGTCCGGGTCCGGGTAAGGGTCCGGGTCTGGGTCCGGGTCCGGTTCCGGGTCCGGGTAAGGGTCCGGGTCCGGGTCCGGGTCCGGGTCCGGGTCTGGGTCCGGTTCCGGGTCCGGGTAAGGGTCCGGGTCCGGTTCCGGGTCCGGGTCCGGGTAAGGGTCCGGGTCCGGGTCCGGGTCCGGTTCCGGGTCCGGGTCCGGGTCCGGGTCCGGGTAAGGGTCCGGGTCCGGGTCCGGGTAAGGGTCCGGGTCCGGGTCCGGGTAAGGGTCCGGGTCCGGGTCCGGGTCCGGGTTCGGGTCCGGGTCCGTGTAAGGGTCCGGGTCCGGGTCCGTGTAAGGGTCCGGGTCCGGGTCCGGGTCCGGGTCTGGGTCCGGTTCCGGGTCCGGGTAAGGGTCCGGGTCCGGGTCCGGGTCCGGGTCCGGGTCCGGGTAAGGGTCCAGATCCGGGTCCGGGTCCGGGTCCGGGTCTGGGAAAGGGTCCGGGTCCGAGTCCGGGTCCGGGTCCGGGTATGGTCTGGGTCCGGGTCCGGGTCCGGGTAAGGTTCCGTGTCTAGGTCCAGGTCTGGGTCCGTGTAAGGGTCCGGGTCCGTGTCCTGGTCCTGGTCCGGGGTTCGGGTCCAGGTCCGGGTCCGGGTCCGGGTCCGGGTCCGGGTCCGGGTCCGGGTCCGGGTCCGGGTCCGGGTAAGGGTCCAGGTCCGGGTCTGGGTCAGGGTAAGGGTTCGGGTCCGGGTCCGGGTCCGGGTCCGGGTCCGGGTCCGGGTCCGGGTCCGGGTCCGGGTCCGGGTAAGGGTCCGGGTCCAGGTCCGGGTCCGGTTCCGGGTCCGGGTAAGGTTCCGGGTCCGGGTCCGGTTCCGGGTCCGGTTCCGGGTCCGGGTAAGGGTCCGGGTACGGGTCCGGGTCCGGGTCCGGGTCCGGGTCCGGGTAAGGGTCCGGGTCCGGGTCCGGGTTCGGGTCCGGGTCCGGGTAAGGGTCCGGGTCCGGGTCCGGGTTCGGGTCCGGGTCCGGGTAAGGGTCCGGGTCCGGGTTCGGGTCCGTGTCCGTGTAAGGGTCCGGGTCCGGGTCCGTGTAAGGGTCCGGGTCCGGGTCCGGGTCCAGGTCCGGGTCCGGTTCCGGTTCCGGGTAAGGGTCCGGGTCCGGGTCCGGGTCCGGGTCCGGGTCCGGGTCCGGGTCCGGGTCCGGGTAAGGGTCCGGGTCCGGGTCCGGGTAAGGGTCCGGGTCCGGGTCCAGGTCCGGGTTAGGGTCCGGGTCCGTGTAAGGGTCCGGGTCCGGGTCCGTGTAAGGGTCCGGGTCCGGGTCCGGGTCCGGGTCTGGGTCCGGTTCCGGGTCAGGTTAAGGGTCCGGGTCCGGGTCCGGGTCCGTGTCCGGGTCCGGGTAAGGGTCCAGATCCGGGTCCGGGTCCGGGTCCGGGTCCGGGAAAGGGTCCGGGTCCGGGTCCGGGTCCGGGTAAGGGTCTGTGTCCGGGTCCGGGTCCGGGTCCGGGTCCGGGTAAGTGTCCGGGTCCGGGTCCGTGTCTGGGTCCGGGTCCGGGTAAGGGTCCGGGTCTGGGTCCGGGTCCGGTTCCGGGTCCGGATAAGGGTCTGGGTCCGGGTCCGGGTCCGGGTCCTGGTCCGGGTAAGGGTCCGGGTCCGGGTCCGGGTAAGGGTCCGTGTCTAGGTCCAGGTCTGGGTCCGGGTAAGGGTCCGGGTCCGGGTCCTGGTCCTGGTCCGGGTTCGGGTCCGGGTCCGGGTCCGGGTCCGGGTCCGGGTCCGGGTCCGGGTCCGGGTCCGGGTAAGGGTCCAGGTCCGGGTCTGGGTCCGGGTAAGGGTTCGGGTCCGGGTCCGGGTCCGGGTCCGGGTCCGGGTCTGGGTCCGGGTCTGGGTCCGGGTCCGGGTAAGGGTCCGGGTCCAGGTCCGGGTCCGGGTCCGGATCCGGGTAAGGGTCCGGGTCTGGGTCCGGGTCCGGTTCCGGGTCCGGGTAAGGGTCCGGGTCCGGGTCCGGGTCCGGGTAAGGGTCCGGGTCCGGGTCCGGGTCCGGGTCCGGGTCCGGGTCCGGGTCTGTGTAAGGGTCCGGGGAAGGGTCCGGGGAAGGGTCCGGGGAAGTGTCCGTGTCCGGGTCCGGGTCCAGGTAAGGGTCCGGGTCCGGGTCCGGGTCCTGGTCCTGGTAAGGGTTCGGGTCCGGGTCCGGGTCCGGGTCCGGGTCCGGGTCCGGGTCCGGGTCTGGGTCTGGGTCCAGGTCTGGGTCCGGGTAAGGGTCCGGGTCCGGGTCTGGGTAAGGGTCCGGGTCCATGTCCGGGTCCGGGTAAGGATCCGGGTCCGTGTCCTGGTCTGGGTCCGGGTAAGGGTCCGGGTCCGGGTCCGGGTCCGGGTCCGGGTCCTGGTCCGGGTCTGGGTCCGGGTCACGGTCCGGGTCCGGGTCCGGGACCGGATCCGGGTAAAGGTCGGGGTCCGGGTCCGGGTAAGGGTTCGGGTCCCGGTCCGGGTCCGGGTCCGGGTCCGGGTCCGGGTCCGGGTAAGGGTCCGGGTCCGGGTCCGGGTCCGGGTCCGGGTCCGGTTCCGGGTCCGGGTAAGGGTCTGGGTCCGGGTCCGGGTCCGGGTCCGGGTCCGGGTAAGGGTCTGGGTCCGGGTCCAGGTCCGGGTCCGGGTCCGGATCCGGGTAAGGGTCCGGGTCTGGGTCCGGGTCCGGTTCCGGGTCCGGGTAAGGGTCCGGGTCCGGGTCCGGGTCCGGGTCCGGGTCCGGGTCCGGGTCCGGGTAAGGGTCCGGGTCCGGGTCCGGGTCCGGGTCCGGGTCCGGGTCCGGGTCTGTGTAAGGGTCCGGGGAAGGGTCCGGGGAAGTGTCCGGGTCCGGGTCCGGGTCCAGGTAAGGGTCCGGGTCCGGGTCCGGGTCCTGGTCCTGGTAAGGGTTCGGGTCCGGGTCCGGGTCCGGGTCCGGGTCCGGGTCCGGGTCCGGGTCTGGGTCTGGGTCCAGGTCTGGGTCCGGGTAAGGGTTCGGGTCCGGGTCTGGGTAAGGGTCCGGGTCCATGTCCGGGTCCGGGTAAGGATCCGGGTCCGTGTCCTGGTCTGGGTCCGGGTAAGGGTCCGGGTCCGGGTCCGGGTCCGGGTCCGGGTCCTGGTCCGGGTGTGGGTCCGGGTCACGGTCCGGGTCCGGGTCCGGGACCGGATCCGGGTAAAGGTCGGGGTCCGGGTCCGGGTAATGGTTCGGGTCCCGGTCCGGGTCCGGTTCCGGGTCCGGGTCCGGGTCCGGGTGCGGGTCCGGGTGCGGGTCCGGGTCCGGGTCCGGGTCCGGGTCCGGGTCCGGGTAAGGGTCCGGGTCCGGGTCCGGGTAAGGGTCCGGGTAAGGGTCCGGGTAAGGGTCCGGGTCCGGGTCCGGGTCCGGGTTCGGGTCCGGGTCTGTGTAAGGGTCCGGGTCCGGGTCCGTGTAAAGGTCCCGGTGCGGGTCCTGGTCCGGGTCAGGGTCCGGGTCCGGGTCCGGGTAAGGGTCCGGGTCCGGGTCCGGGTCCGGGTCCGGATAAGAGTCCGGGTCCATGTCCGGGTCCGGGTCCGGGTAAGGGTCTGGGTCCGGGTCCGGGTCCGGGTCCGGATAAGAGTCCGGGTCCATGTCCGTGTCCGCGTCCGGGTAAGGGTCCGGGTCCGGGTCCGGGTCCGGGTAAGGGTCCGGGTCCAGGTCTGGGTCCGGCTAAGGATCTGCGTCCGGGTCCTGGTCTGGGTCCGGGTAAGGGTCCGGGTCCTGGTCCGGGTCCAGGTCCGGGTCTTGGTCCGGGTCCGGGTAAGGTTCCGTGTCCATGTCTGGATCCGGGTCCAGGTCCGGGTAAGGGTCCGCGTCCGGGTCCGGGTCCGGGTAAAGGTCCGGGTCGGGGTCCGGGTCCATGTCCGGGTCCGGGTCCGGGTAAGGGTCCGGGTCCGGGTCCCGGTCCGGGTCCGGGTCCTGGAAAGGGTCCGGGTCCGTGTCCGGGTCCGGGTCCGTGTAAGGGTCTGTGTCCGGGTCCGGGTCCGGGTCCGGGTCCGGGTCCAGGTAAGGGTCCGGGTCCGGGTCCGGGTCCGTGTCCGGGTCCGGGTCCGGGTAAGGGTCCGGGTCTGTGTCCGGGTCCGGGTCCGGGTCCGGGTCCGGGTCCGGGTCCGGGTCTGGGTCTGGGTCCGGGTCTGGGTCCGGGTAAGTGTCCGGGTCCGGGTCCGGGTAAGGGTCCGGGTCCATGTCCGGGTCCGGGTAAGGATCCGGGTCCGTGTCCTGGTCTGGGTCCGGGTAAGGGTCCGGGTCCGGGTCCGGGTCCGGGTCCGGTTCCGTGTCCGGGTCCGGCTCTGGGTCCCGGTCACGGTCCGGGTACGGGTCCTGGACCAGATCCGGGTAAAGGTCGGGGTCCGGGTCCGGGTAAGGGTTCGGGTCCCGGTCCGGGTCCGGGTCCGGGTCCGGGTCCGGGTCCGGGTCCGGGTAAGGGTCCGGGTCCGGGTCCGGCTCCGGGTCCGGCTCCGGGTCCGGGTCCTGGTCCGGGTAAGGGTCCGGGTCCGGGTCCGGTTCCGGGTCCGGGTAAGGGTCCGGGTCCGGGTCCGGGTCCGGGTCCGGGTCCGGGTCCGGGTCCGGGTAAGGGTCCAGATCCGGGTCCGGGTCCGGGTCCGGGTCCGGGAAAGGGTCCGGGTCCGGGTCCGGGTCCGGGTAAGGGTCTGTGTCCGGGTCCGGGTCCGGGTCCGGGTCCGGGTCCGGGTCCGGGTCCGGGTCCAGGTAAGGGTCCGGGTCCGGGTCCGGGTCCTGGTCCTGGTAAGGGTTCGGGTCCGGGTCCGGGTCCGGGTCCGGGTCCGGGTCTGGGTCTGGGTCCAGGTCTGGGTCCGGGTAAGGGTCCGGGTCCGGGTCTGGGTAAGGGTCCGGGTCCATGTCCGGGTCCGGGTAAGGATCCGGGTCCGGGTCCGGGTCCGGGTCCGGATAAGAGTCCGGGTCCATGTCCGGGTCCGGGTCCGGGTAAGGGTCCGGGTCCGGGTCCGGGTCCGGGTCCGGATAAGAGTCCGGGTCCATGTCCGTGTCCGGGTCCGGGTAAGGGTCCGGGTCCGGGTCCGGGTCCAGGTAAGGGTCCGGGTCCAGGTCTGGGTCCGGCTAAGGATCTGGGTCCGGGTCCTGGTCTGGGTCCGGGTAAGGGTCCGGGTCCTGGTCCGGGTCCAGGTCCGGGTCTTGGTCCGGGTCCGGGTAAGGTTCCGTGTCCATGTCTGGATCCGGGTCCAGGTCCGGGTAAGGGTCCGGGTCCGGGTCCGGGTCCGGGTCCGGGTAAGGGTCCGGGTCGGGGTCCGGGTCCGTGTCCGTGTCCGTGTCCGTGTCCGGGTCCCGGTAAGGGTCCGGGTCCGGGTCCCGGTCCGGGTCCGGGTCCTGGAAAGGGTCCGGGTCCGGGTCCGTGTCCGGGTCCGGGTCCGTGTAAGGGTCTGTGTCCAGGTCCGGGTCCGGGTCCGGGTCCGGGTAAGGGTCCGGTTCCGGGTCCGTGTCCGGGTCCGGGTCCGGGTAAGGGTCCGGGTCTGGGTCCGGGTCCGGGTCCGGGTCTGGGTCTGGGTCCGGGTCTGGGTCCGGGTAAGGGTCCGGGTCCGGGTCCGGGTAAGGGTCCGGGTCCATGTCCGGGTCCGGGTAAGGATCCGGGTCCGTGTCCTGGTCTGGGTCCGGGTAAGGGTCCGGGTCCGGGTCCGGGTCCGGGTCCGGGTCCGGTTCCGTGTCCGGGTCCGGCTCTGGGTCCCGGTCACGGTCCGGGTCCGGGTCCGGGACCGGATCCGGGTAAAGGTCGGGGTCCGGGTCCGGGTAAGGGTTCGGGTCCCGGTCCGGGTCCGGGTCCGGGTCCGGGTCCGGGTCCGGGTAAGGGTCCGGGTCCGGGTCCGGGTCCGGGTCCGGGTTCGGGTCCGGGTCCGGGTCCGGGTAAGGGTCCGGGTCTGGGTCCGGGTAAGGGTCCGGGTCCGGGTCCGGGTAAGGGTCCGGGTCCGGGTCCGGGTCCGGGTTCGGGTCCGGGTCCGTGTAAGGGTCCGGGTCCGGGTCCGTGTAAGGGTCCGGGTCCGGGTCCGGGTCCGGGTCCGGGTCCGGGTCCGGTTCCGGGTCCGGGTAAGGGTCCGGGTCCGGGTCCAGGTCCGGGTCCGGGTCCGGGTCCGGGTCCGGGTCCGGGTAAGGGTCCAGATCCGGGTCCGGGTCCGGGTCCGGGTCCGGGTCCGGGAAAGGGTCCGGGTCCGGGTCCGGGTCCGGGTAAGGGTCTGTGTCCGGGTCCGGGTCCGGGTCCGGGTCCGGGTCCGGGTCCGGGTCCGGGTCCGGGTCCGGGTCCGGGTCCGGGTAAGTGTCCGGGTCCGGGTCTGTGTCCGTGTCCCGGTCCAGGTAAGGGTCCGGGTCTGGGTCCGGCTCCGGTTCCGGGTCCGGGTAAGGGTCCGGGTCCGGGTCCGGGTCCGGGTCCGGGTCCGGGTCCGGGTCCGAGTCCGGGTCCGGGTCCGGGTAAGGGTCCGGGTCCGGGTCCGGGTCCGGGTTCGGGTCCGGGTCCGTGTAAGGGTCCGGGTCCGGGTCCGTGTAAGGGTCCGGGTCCGGGTCCGGGTCCGGGTCCGGGTCCGGGTCCGGTTCCGGGTCCGGGTAAGGGTCCGGGTCCGGGTCCAGGTCCGGGTCCGGGTCCGGGTCCGGGTCCGGGTCCGGGTCCGGGTAAGGGTCCAGATCCGGGTCCGGGTCCGGGTCCGGGTCCGGGAAAGGGTCCGGGTCCGGGTCCGGGTCCGGGTAAGGGTCCGGGTCCGGGTCCGGGTCCGGGTCTGGGTCCGGGTCCGGGTCCGGGTCCGGGTCCGGGTCCGGGTCCGGGTAAGTGTCCGGGTCCGGGTCTGTGTCCGTGTCCGGGTCCAGGTAAGGGTCCGGGTCTGGGTCCGGCTCCGGTTCCGGGTCCGGGTAAGGGTCCGGGTCCGGGTCCGGGTCCGGGTCCGGGTCCGGGTCCGGGTCCGAGTCCGGGTCCGGGTCCGGGCCCGGGTCTGTGTAAGGGTCCGGGGAAGGGTCCGGGGAAGTGTCCGGGTCCGGGTCCGGGTCCGGGTCCAGGTAAGGGTCCGGGTCCGGGTCCGGGTCCTGGTCCTGGTAAGGGTTCGGGTCCGGGTCCGGGTCCGGGTCCGGGTCCGGGTCCGGGTCTGGGTCTGGGTCCAGGTCTGGGTCCGGGTAAGGGTCCGGGTCCGGGTCTGGGTAAGGGTCCGGGTCCATGTCCGGGTAAGGGTCCGGGTCCGGGTCTGGGTAAGGGTCCGGGTCCATGTCCGGGTCCGGGTAAGGATCCGGGTCCGTGTCCTGGTCTCGGTCCGGGTAAGGGTCCGGGTCCGGGTCCGGGTCCGGGTCCGGGTCCGGGTCCGGGAAAGGGTCCGGGTCCGGGTCCGGGTCCGGGTAAGGGTCCGGGTCCGGGTCCGGGTCCGGGTCTGGGTCCGGGTCCGGGTCCGGGTCCGGGTCCGGGTCCGGGTCCGGGTAAGTGTCCGGGTCCGGGTCTGTGTCCGTGTCCGGGTCCAGGTAAGGGTCCGGGTCTGGGTCCGGCTCCGGTTCCGGGTCCGGGTAAGGGTCCGGGTCCGGGTCTGGGTCCGGGTCCGGGTCCGGGTCCGGGTCCGAGTCCGGGTCCGGGTCCGGGCCCGGGTCTGTGTAAGGGTCCGGGGAAGGGTCCGGGGAAGTGTCCGGGTCCGGGTCCGGGTCCGGGTCCAGGTAAGGGTCCGGGTCCGGGTCCGGGTCCTGGTCCTGGTAAGGGTTCGGGTCCGGGTCCGGGTCCGGGTCCGGGTCCGGGTCCGGGTCTGGGTCTGGGTCCAGGTCTGGGTCCGGGTAAGGGTCCGGGTCCGGGTCTGGGTAAGGGTCCGGGTCCATGTCCGGGTCCGGGTAAGGATCCGGGTCCGTGTCCTGGTCTCGGTCCGGGTAAGGGTCCGGGTCCGGGTCCGGGTCCGGGTCCGGGTCCTGGTCCGGGTCTGGGTCCGGGTCACGATCCGGGTCCGGGTCCGGGACCGGATCCGGGTAAAGGTCGGGGTCCGGGTCCGGGTAAGGGTTCGGGTCCTGGTCCGGGTCCGGGTCCGGGTCCGGGTCCGGGTAAGGGTCTGTGTCCGGGTCCGGGTCCGGGTCCGGGTCCGGGTCCGGGTCCGGGTCCGGGTCCGGGTCCGGGTCCGGGTCCGGGTCCGGGTCTGTGTCCGTGTCCGGGTCCAGGTAAGGGTCCGGGTCTGGGTCCGGGTCCGGTTCCGGTTCTGGGTAAGGGTCCGGGTCCGGGTCCGGGTCCGGGTCCGGGTCCGGGTCCGGGTCCGGGTCCGGGTCCGGGTCCGGGTCCGGGTCTGTGTAAGGGTCCGGGGAAGGGTCCGGGGAAGTGTCCGGGTCCGGGTCCGGGTCCAGGTAAGGGTCCGGGTCCGGGTCCGGGTCCTGGTCCTGGTAAGGGTTCGGGTCCGGGTCTGGGTCTGTGTCCAGGTCTGGGTCCGGGTAAGGGTCCGGGTCCGGGTCTGGGTAAGGGTCCGGGTCCATGTCCGGGTCCGGGTAAGGATCCGGGTCCGCGTCCGGGTCCGGGTCCGGATAAGAGTCCGGGTCCATGTCCGGGTCCGGGTCCGGGTAAGGGTCCGGGTCCGGGTCCGGGTCCGGGTCCGGATAAGAGTCCGGGTCCATGTCCGTGTCCGGGTCCGGGTAAGGGTCCGGGTCCGGGTCCGGGTAAGGGTCCGGGTCCAGGTCTGGGTCCGGCTAAGGATCTGGGTCCGGGTCCTGGTCTGGGTCCGGGTAAGGGTCCGGGTCCTGGTCCGGGTCCAGGTCCGGGTCTTGGTCCGGGTCCGGGTAAGGTTCCGTGTCCATGTCTGGATCCGGGTCCAGGTCCGGGTAAGGGTCCGGGTCCGGGTCCGGGTCCGGGTCCGGGTAAGGGTCCGGGTCGGGGTCCGGGTCCGTGTCCGTGTCCGTGTCCGGGTCCGGGTCCTGGTAAGGGTCCGGGTCCGGGTCCGGGTCCCGGTCCGGGTCCGGGTCCTGGAAAGGGTCCGGGTCCGGGTCCGTGTCCGGGTCCGGGTCCGTGTAAGGGTCTGTGTCCGGGTCCGGGTCCGGGTCCGGGTCCGGGTAAGGGTCCGGTTCCGGGTCCTTGTCCGGGTCCGGGTCCGGGTAAGGGTCCGGGTCTGGGTCCGGGTCCGGGTCCGGGTCTGGGTCTGGGTCCGGGTCTGGGTCCGGGTAAGGGTCCGGGTCCGGGTCCGGGTAAGGGTCCGGGTCCATGTCCGGGTCCGGGTAAGGATCCAGGTCCGTGTCCTGGTCTGGGTCCGGGTAAGGGTCCGGGTCCGGGTCCGGGTCCGGGTCCGGGTCCGGGTCCGGTTCCGTGTCCGGGTCCGGCTCTGCGTCCCGGTCACGGTCCGGGTCCGGGTCCGGGACCGGATCCGGGTAAAGGTCGGGGTCCGGGTCCGGGTCCGGGTCCGGGTAAGGGTCCGGGTCCGGGTCCGGGTCCGGGTCCGGGTTCGGGTCCGGGTCCGGGTCCGGGTTCGGGTCCGGGTCCGTGTAAGGGTCCGGGTCCGGGTCCGTGTAAGGGTCCGGGTCCGGGTCCGGGTCCGGGTCCGGGTCCGGGTCCGGTTCCGGGTCCGGGTAAGGGTCCGGGTCCGGGTCCGGGTCCGGGTCCGGGTCCGGGTCCGGGTAAGGGTCCAGATCCGGGTCCGGGTCCGGGTCCGGGTCCGGGAAAGGGTCCGGGTCCGGGTCCGGGTCCGGGTAAGGGTCTGTGTCCGGGTCCGGGTCCGGGTCCGGGTCCGGGTCCGGGTCCGGGTCCGGGTCCGGGTCCGGGTCCGGGTCCGGGTCCGGGTCCGGGTAAGTGTCCGGGTCCGGGTCTGTGTCCGTGTCCGGGTCCAGGTAAGGGTCCGGGTCTGGGTCCGGCTCCGGTTCCGGGTCCGGGTAAGGGTCCGGGTCCGGGTCTGGGTCCGGGTCCGGGTCCGGGTCCGGGTCCGGGTCCGGGTCCGAGTCCGGGTCCGGGTCCGGGCCTGGGTCTGTGTAAGGGTCCGGGGAAGGGTCCGGGGAAGTGTCCGGGTCCGGGTCCGGGTCCAGGTAAGGGTCCGAGTCCGGGTCCGGGTCCTGGTCCTGGTAAGGGTTCGGGTCCGGGTCCGGGTCCGGGTCCGGGTCCGGGTCCGGGTCTGGGTCTGGGTCCAGGTCTGGGTCCGGGTAAGGGTCCGGGTCCGGGTCTGGGTAAGGGTTCGGGTCCGGGTCCGGGTCCGGGTCCGGGTCCGGGTCCGGGTCTGGGTCTGGGTCCGGGTAAGGGTCCGGGTCCGGGTCTGGGTAAGGGTCCGGGTCCATGTCCGGGTCCGGGTAAGGATCCGGGTCCGTGTCCTGGTCTCGGTCCGGGTAAGGGTCCGGGTCCGGGTCCGGGTCCGGGTCCGGGTCCTGGTCCGGGTCTGGGTCCGGGTCACGGTCCAGGTCCGGGTCCGGGACCGGATCCGGTTAAAGGTCGGGGTCCGGGTCCGGGTAAGGGTTCGGGTCCCGGTCCGGGTCCGGGTCCGGGTCCGGGTCCGGGTCCGGGTAAGGGTCCGGGTCCGGGTCCGGGTCCGGGTCCGGGTCCGGGTCCGGGTCCGGGTCCGGGTCCGGGTCCGGGTCCGGGTCCGGGTAAGGGTCCGGGTAAGGGTCCGGGTAAGGGTCCGGGTCCGGGTCCGGGTCCGGGTTCGGGTCCGGGTCTGTGTAAGGGTCTGGGTCCGGGTCCGTGTAAAGGTCCGGGTCCGGGTCCTGGTCCGGGTCTGGGTCCGGGTCCGGGTCCGGGTCCGGGTAAGGGTCCGGGTCCGGGTCCGGGTCCGGGTCCGGATAAGAGTCCGGGTCCATGTCCGGGTCCGGGTCCGGGTAAGGGTCCGGGTCCGGGTCCGGGTCCGGGTCCGGATAAGAGTCCGGGTCCATGTCCGGGTCCGGGTCCGGGTAAGGGTCCGGGTCCGGGTCCGGGTCCGGGTAAGGGTCCGGGTCCAGGTCTGGGTCCGGCTAAGGATCTGGGTCCGGGTCCTGGTCTGGGTCCGGGTAAGGGTCCGGGTCCTGGTCCGGGTCCAGGTCCGGGTCTTGGTCCGGGTCCGGGTAAGGTTCCGTGTCCATGTCTGGATCCGGGTCCAGGTCCGGGTAAGGGTCCGGGTCCGGGTCCGGGTCCGGGTAAGGGTCCGGGTCGGGGTCCGGGTCCGTGTCCGGGTCCGGGTCCGGGTAAGGGTCCGGGTCCGTGTCCCGGTCCGGGTCCGGGTCCTGGAAAGGGTCCGGGTCCGGGTCCGTGTCCGTGTCCGGGTCCGTGTAAGGGTCTGTGTCCGGGTCCGGGTCCGGGTCCGGGTCCGGGTAAGGGTCCGGGTCCGGGTCCGTGTCCGTGTCCGGGTCCGGGTAAGGGTCCGGGTCTGGGTCCGGGTCCGGGTCCGGGTCCGGGTCCGGGTCCGGGTCTGGGTCTGGGTCCGGGTCTGGGTCCGGGTAAGGGTCCGGGTCCGGGTCCGGGTAAGGGTCCGGGTCCATGTCCGGGTCCGGGTAAGGATCCGGGTCCGTGTCCTGGTCTGGGTCCGGGTAAGGGTCCGGGTCCGGGTCCGGGTCCGGGTCCGGGTTCGGGTCCGGGTCCGGGTCCGGGTAAGGGTCCGGGTCTGGGTCCGGGTAAGGGTCCGGGTCCGGGTCCGGGTAAGGGTCCGGGTCCGGGTCCGGGTCCGGGTTCGGGTCCGGGTCCGGGTCCGTGTAAGGGTCCGGGTCCGGGTCCGGGTCCGGGTCCGGGTCCGGGTCCGGTTCCGGGTCCGGGTAAGGGTCCGGGTCCGGGTCCAGGTCCGGGTCCGGGTCCGGGTCCGGGTCCGGGTCCGGGTAAGGGTCCAGATCCGGGTCCGGGTCCGGGTCCGGGTCCGGGAAAGGGTCCGGGTCCGGGTCCGGGTCCGGGTAAGGGTCTGTGTCCGGGTCCGGGTCCGGGTCCGGGTCCGGGTCCGGGTCCGGGTCCGGGTCCGGGTCCGGGTCCGGGTAAGTGTCCGGGTCCGGGTCTGTGTCCGTGTCCGGGTCCAGGTAAGGGTCCGGGTCTGGGTCCGGCTCCGGTTCCGGGTCCGGGTAAGGGTCCGGGTCCGGGTCCGGGTCCGGGTCCGGGTCCGGGTCCGGGTCCGAGTCCGGGTCCGGGTCCGGGCCCGGGTCTGTGTAAGGGTCCGGGGAAGGGTCCGGGGAAGTGTCCGGGTCCGGGTCCGGGTCCAGGTAAGGGTCCGGGTCCGGGTCCGGGTCCTGGTCCTGGTAAGGGTTCGGGTCCGGGTCCGGGTCCGGGTCCGGGTCCGGGTCTGGGTCTGGGTCCAGGTCTGGGTCCGGGTAAGGGTCCGGGTCCGGGTCTGGGTAAGGGTCCGGGTCCATGTCCGGGTCCGGGTAAGGATCCGGGTCCGTGTCCTGGTCTCGGTCCGGTTAAGGGTCCGGGTCCGGGTCCGGGTCCGGGTCCGGGTCCTGGTCCGGGTCTGGGTCCGGGTCACGGTCCAGGTCCGGGTCCGGGACCGGATCCGGGTAAAGGTCGGGGTCCGGGTCCGGGTAAGGGTTCGGGTCCCGGTCCGGGTCCGGGTCCGGGTCCGGGTCCGGGTCCGGGTCCGGGTAAGGGTCCGGGTCCGGGTCCGGGTCCGGGTCCGGGTCCGGGTCCGGGTCCGGGTAAGGGTCCGGGTCCGGGTCCGGGTAAGGGTCCGGGTAAGGGTCCGGGTAAGGGTCCGGGTCCGGGTCCGGGTCCGGGTTCGGGTCCGGGTCTGTGTAAGGGTCTGGGTCCGGGTCCGTGTAAAGGTCCGGGTCCGGGTCCTGGTCCGGGTCTGGGTCCGGGTCCGGGTCCGGGTAAGGGTCCGGGTCCGGGTCCGGGTCCGGGTCCGGATAAGAGTCCGGGTCCATGTCCGGGTCCGGGTCCGGGTAAGGGTCCGGGTCCGGGTCCGGGTCCGGGTCCGGATAAGAGTCCGGGTCCATGTCCGTGTCCGGGTCCGGGTAAGGGTCCGGGTCCGGGTCCGGGTCCGGGTCCGGGTCCGGGTAAGGGTCCGGGTCCAGGTCTGGGTCCGGCTAAGGATCTGGGTCCGGGTCCTGGTCTGGGTCCGGGTAAGGGTCCGGGTCCTGGTCCGGGTCCAGGTCCGGGTCTTGGTCCGGGTCCGGGTAAGTTTCCGTGTCCATGTCTGGATCCGGGTCCAGGTCCGGGTAAGGGTCCGGGTCCGGGTCCGGGTCCGGGTAAGGGTCCGGGTCGGGGTCCGGGTCCGGGTCCGGGTCCGGGTCCGGGTAAGGGTCCGGGTCCGTGTCCCGGTCCGGGTCCGGGTCCTGGAAAGGGTCCGGGTCCGGGTCCGTGTCCGTGTCCGGGTCCGTGTAAGGGTCTGTGTCCGGGTCCGGGTCCGGGTCCGGGTCCGGGTAAGGGTCCGGGTCCGGGTCCGGGTCCGGGTCCGGGTCCGGGTAAGGGTCCGGGTCTGGGTCCGGGTCCGGGTCCGGGTCCGGGTCCGGGTCCGGGTCTGGGTCTGGGTCCGGGTCTGGGTCCGGGTAAGGGTCCGGGTCCGGGTCCGGGTAAGGGTCCGGGTCCATGTCCGGGTAAGGATCCGGGTCCGTGTCCTGGTCTGGGTCCGGGTAAGGGTCCGGGTCCGGGTCCGGCTCCGGCTCCGGGTCCGGGTCCGGGTCCGGCTCCGGGTCCGGGTCCGGGTCCGGGTCCGGGTCCGGGTCCGGGTAAGGGTCCGGGTCCGGGTCCGGGTCCGGGTCCGGGTCCGGGTCCGGGTCCGTGTAAGGGTCCGGGTCCGGGTCCGTGTAAGGGTCCGGGTCCGGGTCCGGGTCCGGGTCCTGGTCCGGGTCCGGTTCCGGTTCCGGTTCCGGGTAAGGGTCCGGGTCCGGGTCCGGGTCCGGGTCCGGGTCCGGGTCCGGGTCCGGGTAAGGGTCCAGATCCGGGTCCGGGTCCGGGTCCGGGTCCGGGAAAGGGTCCGGGTCTGGGTCCGGGTCCGGGTAAGGGTCTGTGTCCGGGTCCGGGTCCGGGTCCGGGTCCGGGTCTGGGTCCGGGTCCGGGTAAGGGTCCGGGTCCGGGTCTGTGTCCGGGTCCGGGTCCGGGTAAGGGTCCGGGTCTGGGTCCTGGTCCGGGTCCGGGTCCGGGTCCGGGTAAGGGTCCAGATCCGGGTCCGGGTCCGGGTCCGGGTCCGGGAAAGGGTCCGGGTCTGGGTCCGGGTCCGGGAAAGGGTCCGGGTCTGGGTCCGGGTCCGGGTAAGGGTCTGTGTCCGGGTCCGGGTCCGGGTCTGGGTCTGGGTCCGGGTCCGGGTCCGGGTAAGGGTCCGGGTCCGGGTCCGTGTAAGGGTCCGGGTCCGGGTCCGGGTTCAGGTCCGGATCCGGTTCCGGTTCCGGGTAAGGGTCCGGGTCCGGGTCCGGGTCCGGGTCCGGGTCCGGGTCCGGGTCCGGGTAAGGGTCCAGATCCGGGTCCGGGTCCGGGTCCGGGTCCGGGAAAGGGTCCGGGTCCGGGTCCGGGTCCGGGTAAGGGTCTGTGTCCGGGTCCGGGTCCGGGTCCGGGTCCGGGTAAGGGTCCGGGTCCGGGTCCGTGTCCGGGTCCGGGTCCGGGTAAGGGTCCGGGTATGGGTCCGGGTCAGGTTCCGGGTCCAGGTAAGGGTCCGGGTCCGGGTCCGGGTCCGGGTCCGGGTCCGGGTCCGGGTAAGGGTCCGGGTCCGGGTCCGGGTAAAGGTCCGTGTCTAGGTCCAGGTCTGGGTCTGGGTAAGGGTCCGGGTCCGGGTCCTGGTCCTGGTCCGGGTTCGGGTCCGGGTCCGGGTCCGGGTCCGGGTCCGGGTCCGGGTCCAGGTCCGGGTCCGGGTAAGGGTCCAGGTCCGGGTGTGGGTCCGGGTAAGGGTCCGGGTCTGGGTCCGGGTCCGGTTCCGGGTCCGGGTAAGGGTCCGGGTCCGGGTCCGGGTCCGGGTCCGGGTAAGGGTCCGGGTCCGGGTCCGGGTCCGGGTCCGGGTCCGGGTAAGGGTCCGGGTCCGGGTCCGAGTCCGGGTCCGGGTCCGGGTCCGGGTCCGGGTCTGTGTAAGGGTCCGGGGAAGGGTCCGGGGAAGTGTCCGGGTCCGGGTCCGGGTCCAGGTAAGGGTCCGGGTCCGGGTCCGGGTCCTGGTCCTGGTAAGGGTTCGGGTCCGGGTCCGGGTCCGGGTCCGGGTCCGGGTCCATGTCTGGATCCGGGTCCAGGTCCGGGTAAGGGTCCGGGTCCGGGTCCGGGTCCGGGTAAGGGTCCGGGTCGGGGTCCGGGTCCGGGTCCGGGTCCGGGTCCGGGTAAGGGTCCGGGTCCGTGTCCCGGTCCGGGTCCGGGTCCTGGAAAGGGTCCGGGTCCGGGTCCGTGTCCGTGTCCGGGTCCGTGTAAGGGTCTGTGTCCGGGTCCGGGTCCGGGTCCGGGTCCGGGTAAGGGTCCGGGTCCGGGTCCGTGTCCGGGTCCGGGTCCGGGTAAGGGTCCGGGTCTGGGTCCGGGTCCGGGTCCGGGTCCGGGTCCGGGTCCGGGTCTGGGTCTGGGTCCGGGTCTGGGTCCGGGTAAGGGTCCGGGTCCGGGTCCGGGTAAGGGTCCGGGTCCATGTCCGGGTCCGGGTAAGGATCCGGGTCCGTGTCCTGGTCTGGGTCCGGGTAAGGGTCCGGGTCCGGGTCCGGGTCCGGGTCCGGGTCCGGTTCCGTGTCCGGGTCCGGCTCTGGGTCCCGGTCACGGTCCGGGTCCGGGTCCGGGACCGGATCCGGGTAAAGGTCGGGGTCAGGGTCCGGGTAAGGGTTCGGGTCCCGGTCCGGGTCCGGGTCCGGGTCCGGGTCCGGGTAAGGGTCCGGGTCCGGGTCCGGCTCCGGCTCCGGGTCCGGGTCCGGGTCCGGCTCCGGGTCCGGGTCCGGGTCCGGGTCCGGGTCCGGGTCCGGGTAAGGGTCCGGGTCTGGGTCCGGGTAAGGGTCCGGGTCCGGGTCCGGGTAAGGGTCCGGGTCCGGGTCCGGGTCCGGGTTCGGGTCCGGGTCCGTGTAAGGGTCCGGGTCCGGGTCCGTGTAAGGGTCCTGGTCCGGGTCCGGGTCCGGGTCCGGTTCCGGGTCCGGGTAAGGGTCCGGGTCCGGGTCCGGGTCCGGGTCCGGGTCCGGGTCCGGGTCCTGGTAAGGGTCCAGATCCGGGTCCGGGTCCGGGTCCGGGTCCGGGAAAGGGTCCGGGTCCGGGTCCGGGTCCGGGTAAGGGTCTGTGTCCGGGTCCGGGTCCGGGTCCGGGTCCGGGTCCGGGTCCGGGTCCGGGTAAGGGTCCGGGTCCGGGTCTGTGTCCGTGTCCGGGTCCAGGTAAGGGTCCGGGTCTGGGTCCGGGTCCGGTTCCGGTTCCGGGTAAGGGTCCGGGTCCGGGTCCGGGTCCGGGTTCGGGTCCGGGTCCGTGTAAGGGTCCGGGTCCGGGTCCGTGTAAGGGTCCGGGTCCGGGTCCGGGTCCGGGTCCGGGTCCGGGTCCGGTTCCGGTTCCGGTTCCGGGTAAGGGTCCGGGTCCGGGTCCGGGTCCGGGTCCGGGTCCGGGTCCGGGTCCGGGTCCGGGTAAGGGTCCAGATCCGGGTCCGGGTCCGGGTCCGGGTCCGGGAAAGGGTCCGGGTCTGGGTCCGGGTCCGGGTAAGGGTCTGTGTCCGGGTCCGGGTCCGGGTCCGGGTCCGGGTCTGGGTCCGGGTCCGGGTAAGGGTCTGGGTCCGGGTCTGTGTCCGGGTCCGGGTCCGGGTAAGGGTCCGGGTCTGGGTCCTGGTCCGGTTCCGGGTCCGGGTAAGGGTCCGGGTCCGGGTCCGGGTCCGGGTCCGGGTCCGGGTCCGGGTCTGGGTCCGGGTCCGGGTCCGGGTAAGGGTCCGGGTCCGGGTCCGTGTAAGGGTCCGGGTCCGGGTCCGGGTTCAGGTCCGGATCCGGTTCCGGTTCCGGGTAAGGGTCCGGGTCCGGGTCCGGGTCCGGGTCCGGGTCCGGGTCCGGGTCCGGGTAAGGGTCCAGATCCGGGTCCGGGTCCGGGTCCGGGTCCGGGAAAGGGTCCGGGTCCGGGTCCGGGTCCGGGTAAGGGTCTGTGTCCGGGTCCGGGTCCGGGTCCAAGTCCGGGTAAGGGTCCGGGTCCGGGTCCGTGTCCGGGTCCGGGTCCGGGTAAGGGTCCGGGTATGGGTCCGGGTCCGGTTCCGGGTCCAGGTAAGGGTCCGGGTCCGGGTCCGGGTCCGGGTCCGGGTCCGGGTCCGGGTAAGGGTCCGGGTCCGGGTCCGGGTAAAGGTCCGTGTCTAGGTCCAGGTCTGGGTCTGGGTAAGGGTCCGGGTCCGGGTCCTGGTCCTGGTCCTGGTCCGGGTTCGGGTCCGGGTCCGGGTCCGGGTCCGGGTCCGGGTCCAGGTCCGGGTCCGGGTAAGGGTCCAGGTCCGGGTGTGGGTCCGGGTAAGGGTCCGGGTCTGGGTCCGGGTCCGGTTCCGGGTCCGGGTAAGGGTCCGGGTCCGGGTCCGGGTCCGGGTCCGGGTCCGGGTCCGGGTCCGGGTCCGGGTCCGGGTAAGGGTCCGGGTCCGGGTCCGGGTCCGGGTCCGGGTCCGGGTAAGGGTCCGGGTCCGGGTCCGGGTCCGGGTCCGGGTCCGGGTCCGGGTCCGGGTCCGGGTCTGTGTAAGGGTCCGGGGAAGGGTCCGGGGAAGTGTCCGGGTCCGGGTCCGGGTCCAGGTAAGGGTCCGGGTCCGGGTCCGGGTCCTGGTCCTGGTAAGGGTTCGGGTCCGGGTCCGGGTCCGGGTCCGGGTCCGGGTCCGGGTCCGGGTCCGGGTCCGGGTCTGGGTCTGGGTCCAGGTCTGGGTCCGTGTAAGGGTCCGTGTCCGGGTCTGGGTAAGGGTCCGGGTCCATGTCCGGGTCCGGGTAAGGATCCGGGTCCGTGTCCTGGTCTGGGTCCGGGTAAGGGTCCGGGTCCGGGTCCGGGTCCGGGTCCGGGTCCTGGTCCGGGTCTGGGTCCGGGTCACGGTCCGGGTCCGGGTCCGGGACCGGATCCGGGTAAAGGTCGGGGTCCGGGTCCGGGTAAGGGTTCGGGTCCCGGTCCGGGTCCGGGTCCGGTTCCGGGTCCGGGTCCGGGTAAGGGTCCGGGTCTGGGTCCGGGTCCGGGTTCGGGTCCGGGTCTGTGTAAGGGTCCGGGTCCGGGTCCGTGTAAAGGTCCGGGTCCGGGTCCTGGTCCGGGTCTGGGTCCGGGTCCGGGTCCGGGTAAGGGTCCGGGTCCGGGTCCGGGTCCGGGTCCGGATAAGAGTCCGGGTCCATGTCCGTGTCCGGGTCCGGGTAAGGGTCCGGGTCCGGGTCCGGGTCCGGGTCCGGGTAAGGGTCCGGGTCCAGGTCTGGGTCCGGGTAAGGATCTGGGTCCGGGTCCTGGTCTGGGTCCGGGTAAGGGTCCGGGTCCTGGTCCGGGTCCAGGTCCGGGTCTTGGTCCGGGTCGGGGTAAGGGTCCGTGTCCATGTCTGGATCCGGGTCCAGGTCCGGGTAAGGGTCCGGGTCCGGGTCCGGGTCCGGGTAAGGGTCCGGGTCCGGGTCCGGGTCCGGATCCGGGTAAAGGTCGGGGTCCGGGTCCGGGTCCGGGTCCGGGTCCGGGTCCGGGTCCGGGTCCGGGTCTGGGTCCGGGTCCGGGTAAGGGTCCGGGTCCAGGTCCGGGTCGGGGTCCGGATCCGGGTAAGGGTCCGTGTCCGGGTAAGGGTCCGGGTCCATGTCCGGGTCCGGGTCTGGGTCCGGGTAAGTGTCCGTGTCCGGGTCCGGGTCCGGGTAAGGGTCCGTGTCCATGTCTGGATCCGGGTCCAGGTCCGGGTAAGGGTCCGGGTCCGGGTCCGGGTCCGGGTAAGGGTCCGGGTCCGGGTCCGGGTCCGGATCCGGGTAAAGGTCGGGGTCCGGGTCCGGGTCCGGGTCCGGGTAAGGGTCCGGGTCCAGGTCCGGGTCCGGGTCCGGATCCGGGTAAGGGTCCGTGTCCGGATCCGGGTAAGGGTCCGTGTCCGGGTCCGTTTAAGGGTCCGGGTCCGGGTCCGGGTCCGGGTCCGGGTCCGGGTCCGGGTAAGGGTCCGGGTCCGGGTCCGGGTCTTGGTCCGGGTCCGGTTAAGGGTCCGGGTCCATGTCCGGGTCCGGGTCCGGGTCCGGGTCCGGGTAAGGGTCCGGGTCCATGTCCGGGTCCGGGTCCGGATCCGGGTAAGGGTCCGTGTTCGGGTCCGGGTAAGGGTCCGGGTCCGGGTCCGGGTCCGGGTCAGGGTCCGGGTCCGGGTCCGGGTCCGGGTCCGGGTCCGGGTAAGAGTTCGGGTCCGGGTCCCGGTGCGGGTCCGGGTAAGTGTCCGGGTCCGGGTCCGGGTCCGGGTAAGGGTCCGGGTCCATGTCCGGGTCTGGGTCCGGGTCCGGGTCCGGGTCCGGGTAAGGGTTCGGGTCCGGGTCCGGGTCCGGGTCCTGGTCCGGGTAAGGGTCCGGGTCCGGGTCCGGGTCGGGGTCCGGGTCCGGGTCCGGGTCCGGGTCCGGGTCCGGGTCTGGGTAAGAGTTCGGGTCCGGGTCCGGGTCCGGGTAAGGGTCCGTGTCCGGATCCGGGTAAGGGTCAGTGTCCGTGTCCGTTTAAGGGTCCGGGTCCGGGTCCGGGTCCGGGTCTGGGTCCGGGTCCGGGTAAGAGTTCGGGTCCGGGTCCGGGTAAGGGTCCGAGTCCATGTCCGGGTCCGGGTCCGGGTCCGGGTCCGGGTAAGGGTTCGGGTCCGGGTCCGGGTCCGGGTAAGGGTCCGGGTCCGGTTCCGGGTCCGGTTCCGGGTCCGGATAAGAGTCCGAGTCCATATCCGGGTCCGGGTCCGGTTCCGGGTAAGGGTCCGGGTCCGGGTCCGGGTCCGGGTAAGGGTCCGGGTCTGGGTCCGGGTCCGGGTCCAGGTCCGGGTCCACGTAAGGGTTCGGGTAAGGGTCCGTGTCCGGGTCCGGGTAAGGGTCCGGGTCCAGGTCCGGGTCCGGGTAAGGATCCGGGTCCGGGTCCTAGTCTGGGTCCGGGTAAGGGTCCGGGTCCGGGTCCGGGTTCGGGTCACGGTCAGGGTCCGGGTCCGGGTAAGGGTCTGGGTCTGGGTCCGGGTCCGGGTAAGGGTCCGGGTCCGGGTCCGGGTCTGGGTCCGGGTCCGGGTAAGGGTCCGGGTCCGGGTCCGGGTCCGGGTCCGGGTCCGGGTAAGGGTCCGGGTCTGGGTCCGGGTCGGGATCTGGGTAAAGGTCGGGGTCCGGGTCCGGGTAAGGGTTCGGATCCGGGTCCGGGTCCGGGTCCTGGTCCGGGTAAGGGTCCGGGTCCGGGTCCGGGTCGGGGTCCGGGTCCGGGTCCGGGTCCGGGTCCGGGTCCGGGTCTGGGTAAGAGTTCGGGTCCGGGTCCGGGTCCGGGTAAGGGTCCGTGTCCGGATCCGGGTAAGGGTCCGTGTCCGTGTCCGTTTAAGGGTCCGGGTCCGGGTCCGGGTCCGGGTCTGGGTCCGGGTCCGGGTAAGAGTTCGGGTCCGGGTCCGGGTAAGGGTCCGAGTCCATGTCCGGGTCCGGGTCCGGGTCCGGGTCCGGGTAAGGGTTCGGGTCCGGGTCCGGGTCCGGGTAAGGGTCCGGGTCCGGTTCCGGGTCCGGTTCCGGGTCCGGATAAGAGTCCGAGTCCATATCCGGGTCCGGGTCCGGTTCCGGGTAAGGGTCCGGGTCCGGGTCCGGGTCCGGGTAAGGGTCCGGGTCTGGGTCCGGGTCCGGGTCCAGGTCCGGGTCCACGTAAGGGTTCGGGTAAGGGTCCGTGTCCGGGTCCGGGTAAGGGTCCGGGTCCAGGTCCGGGTCCGGGTAAGGATCCGGGTCCGGGTCCTAGTCTGGGTCCGGGTAAGGGTCCGGGTCCGGGTCCGGGTTCGGGTCACGGTCAGGGTCCGGGTCCGGGTAAGGGTCTGGGTCTGGGTCCGGGTCCGGGTAAGGGTCCGGGTCCGGGTCCGGGTCTGGGTCCGGGTCCGGGTAAGGGTCCGGGTCCGGGTCCGGGTCCGGGTCCGGGTCCGGGTAAGGGTCCGGGTCTGGGTCCGGGTCGGGATCTGGGTAAAGGTCGGGGTCCGGGTCCGGGTAAGGGTTCGGATCCGGGTCCGGGTCCGGGTCGGGGTCCGGGTTCGGGTCCGGGTAAGGGTCCGGGTCCGGGTCCGGGTCCGGGTCCGGGTCCGGGTCCGGGTAAGGGTCCGGGTCTGGGTCCGGGTCGGGATCTGGGTAAAGGTCGGGGTCCGGGTCCGGGTAAGGGTTCGGATCCGGGTCCGGGTCCGGGTCGGGGTCCGGGTTCGGGTCCGGGTAAGGGTCCGGGTCCGGGTCCGGGTCCGGGTCCGGGTAAGGGTTCGGGTCCGGGTCCGGGTCCGGGTAAGGGTCCGGGTCCGGTTCCGGGTCCGGTTCCGGGTCCGGGTCCAGGTCAGGGTAAGGGTCCGGGTCCGGGTCCGGGTCCGGGTAAGAGTTCGGGTCCGGGTCCGGGTCCGGGTCCGGGTCCGGGTCCGGGTCCGGGTCCGGGTCGGGGTCCGGGTCCAGGTCCGGGTAAGGGTCCGGGTCCGGGTAAGGGTCAGGGTCCGGGTCCGGGTCCGGGTCCGGGTCCGGGTAAGGGTCCGGGTCCGGGTCCGGGTCCGGGTCCGGGTCCGGGTCCGGGTAAGGGTCCGGGTCCGGGTCCGGGTAAAGGTCCGTGTCTAGGTCCAGGTCTGGGTCTGGGTAAGGGTCCGGGTCCGGGTCCTGGTCCTGGTCCTGGTCCGGGTTCGGGTCCGGGTCCGGGTCCGGGTCCGGGTCCGGGTCCAGGTCCGGGTCCGGGTAAGGGTCCAGGTCCGGGTGTGGGTCCGGGTAAGGGTCCGGGTCTGGGTCCGGGTCCGGTTCCGGGTCCGGGTAAGGGTCCGGGTCCGGGTCCGGGTCCGGGTCCGGGTCCGGGTCCGGGTCCGGGTCCGGGTCCGGGTAAGGGTCCGGGTCCGGGTCCGGGTCCGGGTCCGGGTCCGGGTAAGGGTCCGGGTCCGGGTCCGGGTCCGGGTCCGGGTCCGGGTCCGGGTCCGGGTCCGGGTCTGTGTAAGGGTCCGGGGAAGGGTCCGGGGAAGTGTCCGGGTCCGGGTCCGGGTCCAGGTAAGGGTCCGGGTCCGGGTCCGGGTCCTGGTCCTGGTAAGGGTTCGGGTCCGGGTCCGGGTCCGGGTCCGGGTCCGGGTCCGGGTCCGGGTCCGGGTCCGGGTCTGGGTCTGGGTCCAGGTCTGGGTCCGTGTAAGGGTCCGTGTCCGGGTCTGGGTAAGGGTCCGGGTCCATGTCCGGGTCCGGGTAAGGATCCGGGTCCGTGTCCTGGTCTGGGTCCGGGTAAGGGTCCGGGTCCGGGTCCGGGTCCGGGTCCGGGTCCTGGTCCGGGTCTGGGTCCGGGTCACGGTCCGGGTCCGGGTCCGGGACCGGATCCGGGTAAAGGTCGGGGTCCGGGTCCGGGTAAGGGTTCGGGTCCCGGTCCGGGTCCGGGTCCGGTTCCGGGTCCGGGTCCGGGTAAGGGTCCGGGTCTGGGTCCGGGTCCGGGTTCGGGTCCGGGTCTGTGTAAGGGTCCGGGTCCGGGTCCGTGTAAAGGTCCGGGTCCGGGTCCTGGTCCGGGTCTGGGTCCGGGTCCGGGTCCGGGTAAGGGTCCGGGTCCGGGTCCGGGTCCGGGTCCGGATAAGAGTCCGGGTCCATGTCCGTGTCCGGGTCCGGGTAAGGGTCCGGGTCCGGGTCCGGGTCCGGGTCCGGGTAAGGGTCCGGGTCCAGGTCTGGGTCCGGGTAAGGATCTGGGTCCGGGTCCTGGTCTGGGTCCGGGTAAGGGTCCGGGTCCTGGTCCGGGTCCAGGTCCGGGTCTTGGTCCGGGTCGGGGTAAGGGTCCGTGTCCATGTCTGGATCCGGGTCCAGGTCCGGGTAAGGGTCCGGGTCCGGGTCCGGGTCCGGGTAAGGGTCCGGGTCCGGGTCCGGGTCCGGATCCGGGTAAAGGTCGGGGTCCGGGTCCGGGTCCGGGTCCGGGTCCGGGTCCGGGTCCGGGTCCGGGTCTGGGTCCGGGTCCGGGTAAGGGTCCGGGTCCAGGTCCGGGTCGGGGTCCGGATCCGGGTAAGGGTCCGTGTCCGGGTAAGGGTCCGGGTCCATGTCCGGGTCCGGGTCTGGGTCCGGGTAAGTGTCCGTGTCCGGGTCCGGGTCCGGGTAAGGGTCCGTGTCCATGTCTGGATCCGGGTCCAGGTCCGGGTAAGGGTCCGGGTCCGGGTCCGGGTCCGGGTAAGGGTCCGGGTCCGGGTCCGGGTCCGGATCCGGGTAAAGGTCGGGGTCCGGGTCCGGGTCCGGGTCCGGGTAAGGGTCCGGGTCCAGGTCCGGGTCCGGGTCCGGATCCGGGTAAGGGTCCGTGTCCGGATCCGGGTAAGGGTCCGTGTCCGGGTCCGTTTAAGGGTCCGGGTCCGGGTCCGGGTCCGGGTCCGGGTCCGGGTCCGGGTAAGGGTCCGGGTCCGGGTCCGGGTCTTGGTCCGGGTCCGGTTAAGGGTCCGGGTCCATGTCCGGGTCCGGGTCCGGGTCCGGGTCCGGGTAAGGGTCCGGGTCCATGTCCGGGTCCGGGTCCGGATCCGGGTAAGGGTCCGTGTTCGGGTCCGGGTAAGGGTCCGGGTCCGGGTCCGGGTCCGGGTCAGGGTCCGGGTCCGGGTCCGGGTCCGGGTCCGGGTCCGGGTAAGAGTTCGGGTCCGGGTCCCGGTGCGGGTCCGGGTAAGTGTCCGGGTCCGGGTCCGGGTCCGGGTAAGGGTCCGGGTCCATGTCCGGGTCTGGGTCCGGGTCCGGGTCCGGGTCCGGGTAAGGGTTCGGGTCCGGGTCCGGGTCCGGGTCCTGGTCCGGGTAAGGGTCCGGGTCCGGGTCCGGGTCGGGGTCCGGGTCCGGGTCCGGGTCCGGGTCCGGGTCCGGGTCTGGGTAAGAGTTCGGGTCCGGGTCCGGGTCCGGGTAAGGGTCCGTGTCCGGATCCGGGTAAGGGTCAGTGTCCGTGTCCGTTTAAGGGTCCGGGTCCGGGTCCGGGTCCGGGTCTGGGTCCGGGTCCGGGTAAGAGTTCGGGTCCGGGTCCGGGTAAGGGTCCGAGTCCATGTCCGGGTCCGGGTCCGGGTCCGGGTCCGGGTAAGGGTTCGGGTCCGGGTCCGGGTCCGGGTAAGGGTCCGGGTCCGGTTCCGGGTCCGGTTCCGGGTCCGGATAAGAGTCCGAGTCCATATCCGGGTCCGGGTCCGGTTCCGGGTAAGGGTCCGGGTCCGGGTCCGGGTCCGGGTAAGGGTCCGGGTCTGGGTCCGGGTCCGGGTCCAGGTCCGGGTCCACGTAAGGGTTCGGGTAAGGGTCCGTGTCCGGGTCCGGGTAAGGGTCCGGGTCCAGGTCCGGGTCCGGGTAAGGATCCGGGTCCGGGTCCTAGTCTGGGTCCGGGTAAGGGTCCGGGTCCGGGTCCGGGTTCGGGTCACGGTCAGGGTCCGGGTCCGGGTAAGGGTCTGGGTCTGGGTCCGGGTCCGGGTAAGGGTCCGGGTCCGGGTCCGGGTCTGGGTCCGGGTCCGGGTAAGGGTCCGGGTCCGGGTCCGGGTCCGGGTCCGGGTCCGGGTAAGGGTCCGGGTCTGGGTCCGGGTCGGGATCTGGGTAAAGGTCGGGGTCCGGGTCCGGGTAAGGGTTCGGATCCGGGTCCGGGTCCGGGTCCTGGTCCGGGTAAGGGTCCGGGTCCGGGTCCGGGTCGGGGTCCGGGTCCGGGTCCGGGTCCGGGTCCGGGTCCGGGTCTGGGTAAGAGTTCGGGTCCGGGTCCGGGTCCGGGTAAGGGTCCGTGTCCGGATCCGGGTAAGGGTCCGTGTCCGTGTCCGTTTAAGGGTCCGGGTCCGGGTCCGGGTCCGGGTCTGGGTCCGGGTCCGGGTAAGAGTTCGGGTCCGGGTCCGGGTAAGGGTCCGAGTCCATGTCCGGGTCCGGGTCCGGGTCCGGGTCCGGGTAAGGGTTCGGGTCCGGGTCCGGGTCCGGGTAAGGGTCCGGGTCCGGTTCCGGGTCCGGTTCCGGGTCCGGATAAGAGTCCGAGTCCATATCCGGGTCCGGGTCCGGTTCCGGGTAAGGGTCCGGGTCCGGGTCCGGGTCCGGGTAAGGGTCCGGGTCTGGGTCCGGGTCCGGGTCCAGGTCCGGGTCCACGTAAGGGTTCGGGTAAGGGTCCGTGTCCGGGTCCG
This sequence comes from Arizona elegans, assembly GCA_022577455.1. Lineage (NCBI taxonomy): Eukaryota > Metazoa > Chordata > Lepidosauria > Squamata > Colubridae > Arizona > Arizona elegans. Next base: position 24,233,179 of record JAKOOJ010000014.1, read on the forward strand.
GGTAAGGGTCCGGGTCCAGGTCCGGGTCCGGGTAAGGATCCGGGTCCGGGTCCTAGTCTGGGTCCGGGTAAGGGTCCGGGTCCGGGTCCGGGTTCGGGTCACGGTCAGGGTCCGGGTCCGGGTAAGGGTCTGGGTCTGGGTCCGGGTCCGGGTAAGGGTCCGGGTCCGGGTCCGGGTCTGGGTCCGGGTCCGGGTAAGGGTCCGGGTCCGGGTCCGGGTCCGGGTCCGGGTCCGGGTAAGGGTCCGGGTCTGGGTCCGGGTCGGGATCTGGGTAAAGGTCGGGGTCCGGGTCCGGGTAAGGGTTCGGATCCGGGTCCGGGTCCGGGTCGGGGTCCGGGTTCGGGTCCGGGTAAGGGTCCGGGTCCGGGTCCGGGTCCGGGTCCGGGTCCGGGTCCGGGTAAGGGTCCGGGTCTGGGTCCGGGTCGGGATCTGGGTAAAGGTCGGGGTCCGGGTCCGGGTAAGGGTTCGGATCCGGGTCCGGGTCCGGGTCGGGGTCCGGGTTCGGGTCCGGGTAAGGGTCCGGGTCCGGGTCCGGGTCCGGGTCCGGGTAAGGGTTCGGGTCCGGGTCCGGGTCCGGGTAAGGGTCCGGGTCCGGTTCCGGGTCCGGTTCCGGGTCCGGGTCCAGGTCAGGGTAAGGGTCCGGGTCCGGGTCCGGGTCCGGGTAAGAGTTCGGGTCCGGGTCCGGGTCCGGGTCCGGGTCCGGGTCCGGGTCCGGGTCCGGGTCGGGGTCCGGGTCCAGGTCCGGGTAAGGGTCCGGGTCCGGGTAAGGGTCAGGGTCCGGGTCCGGGTCCGGGTCCGGGTCCGGGTAAGGGTCCGGGTCCGGGTCCGGGTCCGGGTCCGGGTAAGAGTTCGGGTCCGGGTACGGGTACGGGTCCGGGTCCGGGTCCGGGTCCGGGTCCGGGTCTGGGTAAGGGTCTGGGTCCAGGTAAGGGTCCGGGTCCGGGTCCGGGTAAGGGTCCGGGTCCGGGTCAGGGTCCGGGTCCGGGTAAGGGTCAGGGTCCGGGTCCGGGTCCGTGTCCGGGTCTGGGTCCGGGTCCGGTTTAGTGTCCGGGTCCAGGTAAGGGTCCGGGTAAGTGTCCGTGTCCGTGTCCGGGTAAGGGTCCGTGTCCGGGTCCGGGTCCGTGTCCGTGTCCGGGTCCGGGTCAGGGTAAGGGTCCGGGTCCGGGTAAGGGTCCGGGTCCGGGTCCGGGTCCGGGTCCGGGTCCGGGTAAGGGTCCGGGTCCGGGTCAGGGTCCGGGTCCGGGTAAGGGTCAGGGTCCGGGTCCGGGTCCGGGTCCGGGTCCGGGTAAGTGTCCGGGTCCGGTTAAGGGTCAGGGTCCATGTCCGGGTCCGGGTCCGGGTCTGGGTCCGGGTAAGGGTCCGGGTCCATGTCCGGGTCCGGGTCCGGGTCCGGGTAAGGGTCTGGGTCCGGATCCGGGTCCGAGTCCGGGTCTGGGTCCGGGGGCGGGTCCGGGTCCGGGTCAGGGTCTGGGTCCGGGTCCGGGTCCGGGTCCGGGTCCGGGTCCGGGTCTGGGTCTGGGTCCGGGTCCGGGTCCGGGTCCGGGTCCGGATAAGAGTCCGAGTCCATATCCGGGTCCGGGTCCGGTTCCGGGTAAGGGTCCGGGTCCGGGTCCGGGTCCGGGTAAGGGTCCGGGTCTGGGTCCGGGTCCGGGTCCAGGTCCGGGTCCACGTAAGGGTTCGGGTAAGGGTCCGTGTCCGGGTCCGGGTAAGGGTCCGGGTCCAGGTCCGGGTCCGGGTAAGGATCCGGGTCCGGGTCCTAGTCTGGGTCCGGGTAAGGGTCCGGGTCCGGGTCCGGGTTCGGGTCACGGTCAGGGTCCGGGTCCGGGTAAGGGTCTGGGTCTGGGTCCGGGTCCGGGTAAGGGTCCGGGTCCGGGTCCGGGTCTGGGTCCGGGTCCGGGTAAGGGTCCGGGTCCGGGTCCGGGTCCGGGTCCGGGTCCGGGTAAGGGTCCGGGTCTGGGTCCGGGTCGGGATCTGGGTAAAGGTCGGGGTCCGGGTCCGGGTAAGGGTTCGGATCCGGGTCCGGGTCCGGGTCGGGGTCCGGGTTCGGGTCCGGGTAAGGGTCCGGGTCCGGATCCGGGTCCGGGTCCGGGTCCGGGTAAGGGTCCGGTTCCGGGTAAGGGTCCGGGTCCGGGTCCGGGTCCGGGTCCGGGTCCGGGTCCGGGTCCGGGTCAGGGTCAGGGTCCGGGTAAGGGTCCGGGTCCGGATCCGGGTCCGGGTCCGGGTCCGGGTCCGTGTCCGTGTCCGGGTTCGGGTTAGGGTCCGGGTCCTGGTCCGGGTCCGGGTCCGGGTAAGGGTCCGGGTCCGGGTCCGGGTCCGGGTCCGGGTCCGGGTCAGGGTCCGGGTCAGGGTCAGGGTCCGGGTCCGGGTCAGGGTCCGGGTCCGGGTCCAGGCAAGGGTCCGGGTCCGAGTCCGGGCAAGGGTCCGGGTCCGGCTCCGGGTCCGGCTCTGGGTCTGGGTCCGGGTCAGGGTAAGAGTCCGGGTCCGGGTAAGGGTCCGGGTCCATGTCAGGGTCCGGGTCCGGGTCCGGGTAAGGGTCCGGGTCCGGGTCCGGGTCCGGGTCAGGGTCCGGGTCCGGGTCCGGGTCCGTGTCCGTGTCCGGGTAAGAGTTCGGGTCCGGGTCCCGGTCCGGGTCCGGGTAAGTGTCCGGGTCCGGGTCCGGGTCCGGGTAAGGGTCCGGGTCCATGTCCGGGTCTGGGTCCGGGTCCGGGTCCGGGTCCGGGTAAGGGTCCGGGTCCGGGTCCGGGTCCGGGTCCGGGTCCTGGTCCGGGTAAGGGTCCGGGTCCGGGTCCGGGTCGGGGTCCGGGTCCGGGTCCGGGTCCGGGTCCGGGTCTGGGTAAGGGTTCGGGTCCGGGTCCGGGTCCGGGTCCGGGTCCGGGTCCGGGTCCGGGTCCGGGTCCGGGTAAGGGTCCGGGTCCGGGTAAGTGTCCGGGTCCGGGTCCGGGTCCGGGTAAGGGTCCGGGTCCGGGTCCGGGTCAGGGTCCGGGTCCGGGTAAGGGTCCGGGTCCGGGTCCGGGTCTGGGTCCGGGTCCGGGTCCGGTTAAGGGTCCGGGTCCATGTCCGGGTCCGGGTCCAGGTCTGGGTAAGGGTCCGGGTCCATGTCCGGGTCCGGGTCCGGGTCCGGGTAAGGGTCCGGGTCCGGATCCGGGTCCGAGTCCGGGTCCGGGTCCGGGTCCGGGTCCGGGTCCGGGTCCGGGTCCGCGTTCGGGTAAGGGTCCGGGTCCGGGTCCGGGTAAGGGTCCGGGTCCGGGTCCGGGTCCGGGTAAGGGTCCGGGTCCCGGTCCGGGTCCGGGTCCGGGTCCGGGTCCGGATCCGGGTACGGGTACGGGTCCGGGTCCGGGTCCGGGTAAGAGTCCGGGTCCATGTCCGGGTCCGAGTCCTGGTCCTGGTAAGGGTCCGGGTCCGGGTCCGGGTCTGGGTCTGTGTCCGGGTAAGGGTCCGGGTCCATGTCCAGGTCCGGGTCCGGATCCGGGTAAGGGTCCGTGTCCGGGTAAGGGTCCGGGTCCATGTCCGGGTCCGGGTCCGGATCCGGGTAAGGGTCCGTGTCCGGGTCCATGTAAGGGTCCGGGTCCGGGTCCGGGTTCGGGTCCGGGTCAGGGTAAAGGTCCGAGTCCCGGTCCGTGTCCGTGTCCGGGTAAGAGTTCGGGTCCGGGTCCGGGTCCGGGTCCGGGTCCGGGTCCGGGTAAGGGTCCGGGTCCGGGTCCGGGTCCGGGTAAGTGTCCGGGTCCGGGTAAGGGTCCGAGTCCATGTCCGGGTCCGGGTCCGGGTCCGGGTAAGAGTTCGGGTCCGGGTCCGGGTCCGGGTCCGGGTCCGGGTCCGGGTTCGGGTAAGGGTCTGGGTCCGGGTCCGGGTAAGGGTCCGGGTCCGGGTCCGGGTAAGAGTTCGGGTCCGGGTCCGGGTCCGGGTTCGGGTCCGGGTCCGGGTTCGGGTCCGGGTCCGGGTCCGGGTCCGGGTCCGGGTAAGAGTTCGGGTCCGGGTCCGGGTCCGGGTCCGGGTCCGGGTCCGGGTCCGGGTCCGGGTCCGGGTAAGGGTCCGGGTCCGGGTCCGGGTAAGGGTCCGGGTCGGGGTCCGGGTAAGAGTTCGGGTCCGGGTCCGTGTCCGGGTCCGGGATCGGGTCCGGGTTCGGGTCCGGGTCCGGGTAAGGGTCCGGGTCCGGGTCCGGGTAAGGGTCCGGGTCCGGGTCCGGGTAAGTGTCTGGGTCCGGGTCCGGGTCCGTGTCCGTGTCTGGGTCCGGGTCCGGGTCCGGGTAAGTGTCCGGGTAAGGGTCTGGGTCCGGGTCCGGGTCCGGGTCCGGGTCCGGGTCCGGGTCTGGGTTCGGGTCCGGGTCCGTGTAAGTGTCCGGGTCCGGGTCCGGGTAAGGATCCGGGTCCGGGTCCGGGTCCTGGTCTGGGTCCGGGTAAGGGTCCGGGTCCGGGTCCGGGTCCGGGTCCGGGTCCGGGTCCGGGTCCGGGTAAGGTTCCGGGTCCGGGTCCGGGTCGGGATCCGGGTAAAGGTCGGGGTCCGGGTCCGGGTAAGGGTTCGGGTCCGGGTCCGGGTCCGGGTCCGGGTCCGGGTCCGGGTAAGGGTCCGGGTCCGGGTCCGGGTCCGTGTCCGTGTCCGGGTCTGGGTCCGGGTCCGGTTTAGTGTCCGGGTCCAGGTAAGGGTCCGGGTAAGTGTCCGTGTCCGTGTCCGGGTAAGGGTCCGGGTCCGGGTCCGGGTCCGGGTCCGGGTCCGGGTCCGGGTCAGGGTAAGGGTCCGGGTCCGGGTAAGGGTCCGGGTCCGGGTCCGGGTCCGGGTCCGGGTCCGGGTCCGGGTAAGGGTCCGGGTCCGGGTCAGGGTCCGGGTCCGGGTAAGGGTCAGGGTCCGGGTCCGGGTCCGGGTCCGGGTCCGGGTAAGGGTCCGGGTCCGGTTAAGGGTCAGGGTCCATGTCCGGGTCCGGGTCCGGGTCCGGGTCCGGGTAAGGGTCCGGGTCCATGTCCGGGTCCGGGTCCGGGTCCGGGTAAGGGTCTGGGTCCGGATCCGGGTCCGAGTCCGGGTCTGGGTCCGGGGGCGGGTCCGGGTCCGGGTCAGGGTCTGGGTCCGGGTCCGGGTCCGGGTCCGGGTCCGGGTCCGGGTCTGGGTCTGGGTCCGTGTCCGGGTCCGGGTCCGGGTCCGGATAAGAGTCCGAGACCATATCCGGGTCCGGGTCCGGTTCCGGGTAAGGGTCCGGGTCCGGGTCCGGGTCCGGGTAAGGGTCCGGGTCTGGGTCCGGGTCCGGGTCCAGGTCCGGGTCCACGTAAGGGTTCGGGTAAGGGTCCGGGTCCGGGTCCGGGTAAGGGTCCGGGTCCAGGTCCGGGTCCGGGTAAGGATCCGGGTCCGGGTCCTAGTCTGGGTCCGGGTAAGGGTCCGGGTCCGGGTCCGGGTTCGGGTCACGGTCAGGGTCCGGGTCCGGGTAAGGGTCTGGGTCTGGGTCCGGGTCCGGGTAAGGGTCCGGGTCCGGGTCCGGGTCTGGGTCCGGGTCCGGGTAAGGGTCCGGGTCCGGGTCCGGGTCCGGGTCCGGGTCCGGGTAAGGGTCCGGGTCTGGGTCCGGGTCGGGATCCGGGTAAAGGTCGGGGTCCGGGTCCGGGTAAGGGTTCAGATCCAGGTCCGGGTCCGGGTCGGGGTCCGGGTTCGGGTCCGGGTAAGGGTCCGGGTCCGGATCCGGGTCCGGGTCCGGGTCCGGGTAAGGGTCCGGTTCCGGGTAAGGGTCCGGGTCCGGGTCCGGGTCCGGGTCCGGGTCCGGGTCAGGGTCAGGGTCCGGGTAAGGGTCCGGGTCCGGATCCGGGTCCGGGTCCGGGTCCGGGTCCGGGTCCGTGTCCGTGTCCGGGTTCGGGTTAGGGTCCGGGTCCTGGTCCGGGTCCGGGTCCGGGTAAGGGTCCGGGTCCGGGTCCGGGTCCGGGTCCGGGTCCGGGTCAGGGTCCGGGTCAGGGTCAGGGGCCGGGTCCGGGTCAGGGTCCGGGTCCAGGTCCAGGCAAGGGTCCGGGTCCGAGTCCGGGCAAGGGTCCGGGTCCGGCTCCGGGTCCGGCTCTGGGTCTGGGTCCGGGTCAGGGTAAGAGTCCGGGTCCGGGTAAGGGTCCGGGTCCATGTCAGGGTCCGGGTCCGGGTCCGGGTAAGGGTCCGGGTCCGGGTCCGGGTCCGGGACCGGTTCCGGTTCCGGGTCCGGGTCCGGGTCACGGTCAGGGTCCGGGTCCGGGTAAGGGTCCGGGTCCGGGTAAGGGTCCGGGTGCGGGTCCGGGTCCGGGTCCGTTAAGGGTCCGTGTCCAGGTCCGGGTCTTGTTCCGGGTCCGGGTAAGGGTCCGGGTCCATGTCTGGATCCGGGTCCGGGTCCGGGTAAGGGTCCGGGTCCGGGTCCGGGTCCGGGTCCGGGTAAGGGTCCGGGTCCGGGTCCGGGTCCGGATCCGGGTAAAGGTCGGGGTCCGGGTCCGGGTAAGGGTTCGGGTCCGGGTCCGGGTCCGGGTCCGGGTCCGGGTCCGGGTAAGGGTCCGGGTCCGGGTCCGGGTCCGGGTCCGGGTCCGGATAAGTGTCCGGGTCCATGTCCGGGTCCGGGTCCGGTTCGGGGTAAGGGTCCGGGTCCGGGTCCGGGTCCGTGTCCGGGTCCGGGTAAGGGTCCGCGTCTGGGTCCGGGTCAGGGTCCGGGTCCGGGTCCGCGTAAGGGTTCGTGTAAGGGGCCGGGTCCGGGTCCGGGTAAGGGTCCGGTTCCAGGTCCGGGTCCGGGTAAGGGTCCGGGTCCAGGTCCGGGTCCGGGTAAGGATCCGGGTCCGGGTCCTGGTCTGGGTCCGGGTAAGGGTCCGGGTCCGGGTCCGGGTCCGGGTCACGGTCAGGGTCCGGGTCCGGATAAGGGTCCGGGTCCGGGTCCGGGTCCGGGTCCGGGTAAGGGTCCGGGTCCGGGTCCGGGTCCGGGTCTGGGTCCGGGTCCGGGTAAGGGTCCGGGTCCGGGTCCGGGTCCGGGTAAAGGTCGGTGTCTGGGTCCGGGTAAGGGTTCGGGTCCGGGTCCGGGTCCGGGTCCGGGTCCGGGTCCGGGTCCGGGTCCGGGTCCGGGTTCGGGTAAGGGTCTGGGTCCGGGTCCGGGTCCGGGTCCGGGTCCGGGTCCGGGTCCGAGTAAGGGTCCGGGTCCGGGTAAGGGTCCGGGTCCGGGTCCGGGTCTGGGTCCGGGTCGGGGTCAGGGTCCGGGTAGTGGTCCGGGTCCGGGTCCGGGTCTGGGTCCGGGTCCGGGTCCGGGTTCGGGTTAGGGTTAGGGTCCGGGTCCTGGTCCGGGTCCGGGTCCGGGTAAGGGTCTGGGTAAGGGTCCGTGTCCGTGTCCGTGTCCGTGTCCGTGTCTGGGTCCGGGTCCGGGTCAGTGTCCGGGTCCGGGTAAGGGTCCGGGTCCGGGTCCGGGTTCGGGTCACGGTCAGGGTCCGGGTCCGGGTAAGGGTCTGGGTCTGGGTCCGGGTCCGGGTAAGGGTCCGGGTCCGGGTCCGGGTCTGGGTCCGGGTCCGGGTAAGGGTCCGGGTCCGGGTCCGGGTCCGGGTCCGGGTCCGTGTAAGGGTCCGGGTCTGGGTCCGGGTCGGGATCCGGGTAAAGGTCGGGATCCGGGTCCGGGTAAGGGTTCGGATCCGGGTCCGGGTCCGGGTCGGGGTCCGGGTTCGGGTCCGGGTAAGGGTCCGGGTCCGGATCCGGGTCCGGGTCCGGGTCCGGGTAAGGGTCCGGTTCCGGGTAAGGGTCCGGGTCCGGGTCCGGGTCCGGGTCCGGGTCCGGGTCAGGGTCAGGGTCCGGGTAAGGGTCCGGGTCCGGATCCGTGTCCGTGTCCGGGTCCGGGTCCGTGTCCGTGTCCGGGTTCGGGTTAGGGTCCGGGTCCTGGTCCGGGTCCGGGTCCGGGTAAGGGTCCGGGTCCGGGTCCGGGTCCGGGTCCGGGTCCGGGTCCGGGTCAGGGTCCGGGTCAGGGTCAGGGTCCGGGTCCGGGTCAGGGTCCGGGTCCGGGTCCAGGCAAGGGTCTGGGTCCGAGTCCGGGCAAGGGTCCGGGTCCGGCTCCGGGTCCGGGTCCGGGTCTGGGTCCGGGTCAGGGTAAGAGTCCGGGTCCGGGTAAGGGTCCGGGTCCATGTCAGGGTCCAGGTCCGGGTCCGGGTAAGGGTCCGGGTCCGGGTCCGGGTCCGGGTCCGGTTCCGGTTCCGGGTCCGGGTCCGGGTCACGGTCAGGGTCCGGGTCCGGGTAAGGGTCCGGGTCCGGGTCCGGGTCCGGGTCACGGTCAGGGTCCGGGTCCGGGTAAGGGTCCGGGTCCGGGTCCGGGTCCGGGTAAGGGTCCGGGTCCGGTTCCGGGTCCGGGTCTGGGTCCGGGTCCGGGTAAGGGTCCGGGTCCGGGTCCGGGTCCGGGTAAAGGTCGGTGTCTGGGTCCGGGTAAGGGTTCGGGTCCGGGTCCGGGTCCGGGTCCGGGTCCGGGTCCGGGTCCGGGTTCGGGTAAGGGTCTGGGTCCGGGTCCGGGTCCGGGTCCGGGTCCGGGTCCGGGTCCGAGTAAGGGTCCGGGTCCGGGTAAGGGTCCGGGTCCGGGTCCGGGTCTGGGTCCGGGTCGGGGTCAGGGTCCGGGTAGTGGTCCGGGTCCGGGTCCGGGTCTGGGTCCGGGTCCGGGTCCGGGTTCGGGTTAGGGTCCGGGTCCTGGTCCGGGTCCGGGTCCGGGTAAGGGTCCAGGACCATGTCCGGGTCCGGGTCCGTGTCCGGGTAAGTGTCCGTGTCCGTGTCCGTGTCCGTGTCCGTGTCTGGGTCCGGGTCCGGGTCAGTGTCCGGGTCCGGGTAAGGGTCCGCGTCTGGGTCCGGGTCAGGGTCCGGGTCCGGGTCCGCGTAAGGGTTCGTGTAAGGGGCCGGGTCCGGGTCCGGGTAAGGGTCCGGTTCCAGGTCCGGGTCCGGGTAAGGGTCCGGGTCCAGGTCCGGGTCCGGGTAAGGATCCGGGTCCGGGTCCTGGTCTGGGTCCGGGTAAGGGTCCGGGTCCGGGTCCGGGTCCGGGTCACGGTCAGGGTCCGGGTCCGGGTAAGGGTCCGGGTCCGGGTCCGGGTCCGGGTAAGGGTCCGGGTCCGGTTCCGGGTCCGGGTCTGGGTCCGGGTCCGGGTAAGGGTCCGGGTCCGGGTCCGGGTCCGGGTAAAGGTCGGTGTCTGGGTCCGGGTAAGGGTTCGGGTCCGGGTCCGGGTCCGGGTCCGGGTCCGGGTCCGGGTCCGGGTCCGGGTCCGGGTTCGGGTAAGGGTCTGGGTCCGGGTCCGGGTCCGGGTCCGGGTCCGGGTCCGGGTCCGAGTAAGGGTCCGGGTCCGGGTAAGGGTCCGGGTCCGGGTCCGGGTCTGGGTCCGGGTCGGGGTCAGGGTCCGGGTAGTGGTCCGGGTCCGGGTCCGGGTCTGGGTCCGGGTCCGGGTCCGGGTTCGGGTTAGGGTTAGGGTCCGGGTCCTGGTCCGGGTCCGGGTCCGGGTAAGGGTCTGGGTAAGGGTCCGTGTCCGTGTCCGTGTCCGTGTCCGTGTCTGGGTCCGGGTCCGGGTCAGTGTCCGGGTCCGGGTAAGGGTCCGGGTCCGGGTCCGGGTTCGGGTCACGGTCAGGGTCCGGGTCCGGGTAAGGGTCTGGGTCTGGGTCCGGGTCCGGGTAAGGGTCCGGGTCCGGGTCCGGGTCTGGGTCCGGGTCCGGGTAAGGGTCCGGGTCCGGGTCCGGGTCCGGGTCCGGGTCCGTGTAAGGGTCCGGGTCTGGGTCCGGGTCGGGATCCGGGTAAAGGTCGGGATCCGGGTCCGGGTAAGGGTTCGGATCCGGGTCCGGGTCCGGGTCGGGGTCCGGGTTCGGGTCCGGGTAAGGGTCCGGGTCCGGATCCGGGTCCGGGTCCGGGTCCGGGTAAGGGTCCGGTTCCGGGTAAGGGTCCGGGTCCGGGTCCGGGTCCGGGTCCGGGTCCGGGTCAGGGTCAGGGTCCGGGTAAGGGTCCGGGTCCGGATCCGTGTCCGGGTCCGGGTCCGGGTCCGTGTCCGTGTCCGGGTTCGGGTTAGGGTCCGGGTCCTGGTCCGGGTCCGGGTCCGGGTAAGGGTCCGGGTCCGGGTCCGGGTCCGGGTCCGGGTCCGGGTCCGGGTCAGGGTCCGGGTCAGGGTCAGGGTCCGGGTCCGGGTCAGGGTCCGGGTCCGGGTCCAGGCAAGGGTCTGGGTCCGAGTCCGGGCAAGGGTCCGGGTCCGGCTCCGGGTCCGGGTCCGGGTCTGGGTCCGGGTCAGGGTAAGAGTCCGGGTCCGGGTAAGGGTCCGGGTCCATGTCAGGGTCCGGGTCCGGGTCCGGGTAAGGGTCCGGGTCCGGGTCCGGGTCCGGGTCCGGTTCCGGTTCCGGGTCCGGGTCCGGGTCACGGTCAGGGTCCGGGTCCGGGTAAGGGTCCGGGTCCGGGTCCGGGTCCGGGTCACGGTCAGGGTCCGGGTCCGGGTAAGGGTCCGGGTCCGGGTCCGGGTCCGGGTAAGGGTCCGGGTCCGGTTCCGGGTCCGGGTCTGGGTCCGGGTCCGGGTAAGGGTCCGGGTCCGGGTCCGGGTCCGGGTAAAGGTCGGTGTCCGGGTCCGGGTAAGGGTTCGGGTCCGGGTCCGGGTCCGGGTCCGGGTCCGGGTCCGGGTCCGGGTTCGGGTAAGGGTCTGGGTCCGGGTCCGGGTCCGGGTCCGGGTCCGGGTCCGGGTCCGGGTCCGAGTAAGGGTCCGGGTCCGGGTAAGGGTCCGGGTCCGGGTCCGGGTCTGGGTCCGGGTCGGGGTCAGGGTCCGGGTAGTGGTCCGGGTCCGGGTCCGGGTCTGGGTCCGGGTCCGGGTCCGGGTTCGGGTTAGGGTCCGGGTCCTGGTCCGGGTCCGGGTCCGGGTAAGGGTCCAGGACCATGTCCGGGTCCGGGTCCGTGTCCGGGTAAGTGTCCGTGTCCGTGTCCGTGTCCGTGTCCGTGTCTGGGTCCGGGTCCGGGTCAGTGTCCGGGTCCGGGTAAGGGTCCGGGTAAGGGTCCGTGTCCGTGTCCGTGTCCGGGTAAGGGTCCGGGTCCAGGTCCGGGTCCGTGTCCGTGTCCGGGTCAGGGTAAGGGTCCGGTTCCGGGTAAGGGTCCGGGTCCGCGTCCGGGTCCGGGTCCGGGTAAGGGTCCGGGTCCGGGTCCGGGTCATGGTCCGGGTCCGGGTAAGGGTCAGGGTCCGGGTCCGGGTCCGGGTCCGGGTCCGGGTCCGCGTAAGGGTCCGGGTCCGGGTCAGGGTCCGGGTCCGGGTAAGGGTCAGGGTCCGGGTCCGAGTCCGGGTCCGGGTCCGGGTAAGTGTCCGTGTCCGGTTAAGGGTCAGGGTCCATGTCCGGGTCCGGGTCCGGGTAAGGGTCCGGGTCCATGTCCGGGTCCGGGTCCGGGTCCGGGTCCGGGTCAGGGTCAGGGTCCGGGTAAGGGTCCGGGTCCGGATCCGGGTCCGGGTCCGGGTCCGGGTCCGGGTCCGTGTCCGGGTTCGGGTTAGGGTCCGGGTCCTGGTCCGGGTCCGGGTCCGGGTAAGGGTCCGGGTCCGGGTCCGGGTCCGGGTCCGGGTCCGGGTCAGGGTCCGGGTCAGGGTCAGGGTCCGGGTCCGGGTCAGGGTCCGGGTCCGGGTCCAGGCAAGGGTCCGGGTCCGAGTCCGGGCAAGGGTCCGGTTCCGGCTCCGGGTCCGGGTCCGGGTCTGGGTCCGGGTCAGGGTAAGAGTCCGGGTCCGGGTAAGGGTCCGGGTCCATGTCAGGGTCCGGGTCCGGGTCCGGGTAAGGGTCCGGGTCCGGGTCCGGGTCCGGGTCCGGTTCCGGTTCCGGGTCCGGGTCCGGGTCACGGTCAGGGTCCGGGTCCGGGTAAGGGTCCGGGTCCGGGTAAGGGTCCGGGTGCGGGTCCGGGTCCGGGTCCGTTAAGGGTCCGTGTCCAGGTACGGGTCTTGTTCCGGGTCCGGGTAAGGGTCCGGGTCCATGTCTGGATCCGGGTCCTGGTCCGGGTAAGGGTCCGGGTCCGGGTCCGGGTCCGGGTCCGGGTAAGGGTCCGGGTCCGGGTCCGGGTCCGGATCCGGGTAAAGGTCGGGGTCCGGGTCCGGGTAAGGGTTCGGGTCCGGGTCCGGGTAAGGGTCCGGGTCCGGGTCCGGGTCCGGGTAAGGGTCCGGGTCCGGGTCCGGGTCCGGGTCCGGGTCCGGATAAGTGTCCGGGTCCATGTCCGGGTCCGGGTCCGGTTCGGGGTAAGGGTCCGGGTCCGGGTCCGGGTCCGTGTCCGGGTCCGGGTCCGGGTAAGGGTCCGCGTCTGGGTCCTGGTCAGGGTCCGGGTCCGGGTCCGCGTAAGGGTTCGTGTAAGGGGCCGGGTCCTGGTCTGGGTCCGGGTCCGGGTCCGGGTCCGGGTCACGGTCAGGGTCCGGGTCCGGGTAAGGGTCCGGGTCCGGGTCCGGGTCCGGGTAAGGGTCCTGTTCCGGTTCCGGGTCCGGGTCTGGGTCCGGGTCCGGGTAAGGGTCCGGGTCCGGGTCCGGGTCCGGGTAAATGTCGGTGTCTGGGTCCGGGTAAGGGTTCGGGTCCGGGTCCGGGTCCGGGTCCGGGTCCGGGTCCGGGTCCGGGTCCGGGTTCGGGTAAGGGTCTGGGTCCGGGTCCGGGTCCGGGTCCGGGTCCGGGTCCGAGTAAGGGTCCGGGTCCGGGTAAGGGTCCGGGTCCGGGTCCGGGTCTGGGTCCGGGTCGGGGTCAGGGTCCGGGTAGTGGTCCGGGTCCGGGTCCGGGTCTGGGTCCGGGTCCGGGTCCGGGTTCGGGTTAGGGTCCGGGTCCTGGTCCGGGTCCGGGTCCGGGTAAGGGTCCAGGACCATGTCCGGGTCCGGGTCCGTGTCCGGGTAAGGGTCCGTGTCCGTGTCCGTGTCCGTGTCCGTGTCTGGGTCCGGGTCCGGGTCAGTGTCCGGGTCCGGGTAAGGGTCCGGGTAAGGGTCCGTGTCCGTGTCCGTGTCCGGGTAAGGGTCCGGGTCCAGGTCCGGGTCCGTGTCCGTGTCCGGGTCAGGTTAAGGGTCCGGTTCCGGGTAAGGGTCCGGGTCCGCGTCCGGGTCCGGGTCCGGGTAAGGGTCCGGGTCCGGGTCCGGGTCATGGTCCGGGTCCGGGTAAGGTTCAGGGTCCGGGTCCGGGTCCGGGTCCGGGTCCGCGTAAGGGTCCGGGTCCGGGTCAGGGTCCGGGTCCGGGTAAGGGTCAGGGTCCGGATCCGAGTCCGGGTCCGGGTCCGGGTAAGTGTCCGTGTCCGGTTAAGGGTCAGGGTCCATGTCCGGGTCCGGGTCCGGGTAAGGGTCCGGGTCCATGTCCGGGTCCGGGTCCGGGTCCGGGTAAGGGTCTGGGTCCGGATCTGGGTCCGAGTCCGGGTCTGGGTCCAGGGGCGGGTCCGGGTCCGGGTCAGGGTCTGGGTCTGGGTCCGGGTCCGGGTCCGGGTCCGGGTCTGGGTCCGGGTCCGGGTCCGGGTCCGGGTCCGGGTCCGGGTCCGGGTCCGGGTCAGGGTCCGGGTAAGGGTCCGGGTCCGGGTCCATATCCGGGACCGGGTCTGGTTCCGGGTAAGGGTCCGGGTCCGGGTCCGGGTCCGGGTCCGGGTCCGGGTAAGGGTCCGGGTCCGGGTCCGGGTCCGGGTCCGCGTAAGGGTTCGGGTAAGGGTCCGGGTCCGGGTCCGGGTAAGGGTCCGGGTCCAGGTCCGGGTCCGGGTAAGGATCCGGGTCCGGGTCCTAGTCTGGGTCCGGGTAAGGGTCCGGGTCCGGGTCCGGGTTCGGGTCACGGTCAGGGTCCGGGTCCGTGTAAGGGTCTGGGTCTGGGTCCGGGTCCGGGTAAGGGTCTGGGTCTGGGTCCGGGTCTGGGTCCGGGTCCGGGTAAGGGTCCGGGTCCGGGTCCGGGTCCGGGTCCGGGTCCGGGTCCGGGTCCGGGTCCGGGTAAGTGTCCGGGTCTGGGTCCGGGTCGGGATCCGGGTAAAGGTCGGGGTCCGGGTCTGGGTAAGGGTACGGATCCGGGTCCGGGTCCGGGTCGGGGTGCGGGTTCGGCTCCGGGTAAGGGTCCGGGTCCGGATCCGGGTCCGGGTCCGGGTCCGGGTAAGGGTCCGGGTCCGGGTCCGGGTCCGGGTCCGCGTAAGGGTTCGGGTAAGGGTCCGGGTCCGGGTCCGGGTAAGGGTCCGGGTCCAGGTCCGGGTCCGGGTAAGGATCCGGGTCCGGGTCCTAGTCTGGGTCCGGGTAAGGGTCCGGGTCCGGGTCCGGGTTCGGGTCACGGTCAGGGTCCGGGTCCGTGTAAGGGTCTGGGTCTGGGTCCGGGTCCGGGTAAGGGTCTGGGTCTGGGTCCGGGTCTGGGTCCGGGTCCGGGTAAGGGTCCGGGTCCGGGTCCGGGTCCGGGTCCGGGTCCGGGTCCGGGTCCGGGTAAGTGTCCGGGTCTGGGTCCGGGTCGGGATCCGGGTAAAGGTCGGGGTCCGGGTCTGGGTAAGGGTACGGATCCGGGTCCGGGTCCGGGTCGGGGTCCGGGTTCGGCTCCGGGTAAGGGTCCGGGTCCGGATCCGGGTCCGGGTCCGGGTCCGGGTAAGGGTCCGGGTCCGGGTAAGGGTCCGGGTCCGGGTCCGGGTCCGGGTCCGGGTCCGGGTCCATGTCAGGGTCCGGGTCCGCGTCCGGGTCCGGGTAAGGGTACGGGTCCGGGTCCGGGTCCGGTTCCGGTTCCGGGTCCGGGTCCGGGTCCGGGTCACGGTCAGGGTCCGGGTCCGGGTAAGGGTCCGGGTCCGGGTAAGGGTCCAGGTGAGGTTCCGGGTACGGGTACGGGTACGGGTCCGGGTCCGGGTAAGGGTCCGTGTCCAGGTCCGGGTCTTGGTCCGGGTCCGGGTAAGGGTCCGTGTCCATGTCTGGATCCGGGTCAGGGTCCGGGTAAGGGTCCGGGTCCGGGTCCGGGTCCGGGTCCGGGTAAGGGTCCGGGTCCGGGTCCGGGTCCGGATCCGGGTAAAGGTCGGGGTCCGGGTCCGGGTAAGGGTTCGGGTCCGGGTCCGGGTCCGGGTCCGGGTCCGGGTCCGGGTCCGGGTCCGGGTAAGGGTCCGGATCCGGGTCCGGGTCCGGGTCCTGGTCCGGGTAAGGGTCCGGGTCCGGGTCAGGTTCCGGGTCAGGGTCCGGGTCCGGGTCAGGGTCCGGGTCCGGGTCCAGGCAAGGGTCCAGGTCCGGGTCGGGGTCCGGGTCCGGGTCTGGGTCCGGGTCCGTGTAAGGGTCCGTGTCCGGGTCCGGGTCCGTGTCCGGGTCCAGGTCCGGGTAAGGGTCCAGGTCCGGGTCTGGGTAAGGGTCCGTGTCCGGGTCCGGGTCCGGGTCCGGATAAGAGTCCGGGTCCATGTCCGGGTCCGGGTCCGGTTCTGGGTAAGGGTCCGGGTCCGGGTCCGGGTCCGGGTCCGGTTCCGGGTCCGGGTAAGGGTCCGGGTCCGGGTCCGTGTCGGGTCCGGGTCCGGGTCCGTGTCCGTGTCCGGGTCCGCGTAAGGGTTCGGGTAAGGGTGCGTGTCCGTGTCCGTGTCCGTGTAAGGGTCCGGGTCCAGGTCCGGGTCCGGGTAAGGATCCGGGTCCGGGTCCTGGTCTGGGTCCGGGTAAGGGTCCAGGTCCGGGTCCGGGTCCGGGTCCGGGTCCGGGTCCGGGTCCGGGTCCGGGTCAGGGTAAGGGTCCGGGTCCGGGTAATGGTCCGGGTCCGGGTCCGGGTCCGGGTAAGGGTCCGGGTCCGGGTCAGGGTCCGGGTCCGGGTAAGGGTCAGGGTCCGGGTCCGGGTCCGGGTCCGGGTAAGTGTCCGGGTCCGGTTAAGGGTCCGGGTCCATGTCCGGGTCTGGGTCCGGGTCAGGGTAAGGGTCCGGGTCCATGTCCGGGTCCGGGTCCGGGTCCGGGTAAGGGTCTGGGTCCGGATCCGGGTCCGAGTCCGGGTCTGGGTCCGGGTCCGGATCCGGGTCAGGTCCTGGGTCCGGGTCCGGGTCCGGGTCCGGGTCCGGGTCCGGGTCCGGGTCCGGGTCTGGGTCCGGGTCCGGGTCCGGGTCCGGGTCCGGGTCCGAGTCCGGGCAAGGGTCCGGGTCCGGGTCCGGGTCCGGGTCCGGGTCCGGGTCCGGGTCCGGGTCCGAGTCCGGGCAAGGGTCCGGGTCTGGCTCCGGGTCCGGGTCCTGGTACGGGTCCGGGTTTGGGTCCGGGTCCGGATCAGGGTAAGGGTCCGGGTCCGGGTCCGGGTCCGGGTCCTGGTCCGGGTAAGGGTGCGGGTCCGGGTCCGGGTCCGGGTCCGGGTCCGGGTAAGGGTCTGGGTCCGGGTCCGGGTCCGGCTAAGGGTCCGGGTCCGGGTCCGGGTCCGGGTCCGGGTCCGGGTAAGGGTCCGGGTCCGGGTCCTGGTCCGGGTCCGTGTAAGGGTCCGGGTCCGGGTCCGGGTCCGGGTCCGGGTCCGGGATCGGGTCCGGGTCCGGGTCAGGGTCCGGGTCAGGGTCCGGGTAAGGGTCCGGGTCTGGGTCCGGGTAAGGGTCCGGGTCCGAGTCCGGGTCTGGGTCCGGGTCTGGGTCCGGGTCAAGTTAAGGGTCCGGGTCCATGTCCGGGTCCGGGTCCGGGTCCGGGTATGGGTCCGGGTCCATGTCCGGGTCCGGGTCCGGGTCCGGGTAAGGGTCCGGGTCCGGGTCAGGTTCCGGGTCAGGGTCCGGGTCCGGGTCAGGGTCCGGGTCCGGGTCCAGGCAAGGGTCCAGGTCCGGGTCGGGGTCCTGGTCCGGGTCTGGGTCCGGGTCCGTGTAAGGGTCCGGGTCCGGGTCCGGGTCCGTGTCCGGGTCCAGGTCCGGGTAAGGGTCCAGGTCCGGGTCCGGGTAAGGGTCCGGGTCCGGGTCCGGGTCCGGATAAGAGTCCGGGTCCATGTCCGGGTCCGGGTCCAGTTCCGGGTAAGGGTCCGGGTCCGGGTCCGGGTCCGGGTCCGGGTCCGGGTAAGGGTCCAGGTCCGGGTCCGTGTCGGGTCCGGGTCCGTGTCCGTGTCCGGGTCCGGGTCCGCGTAAGGGTTCGGGTAAGGGTCCGTGTCCGTGTCCGTGTCCGTGTAAGGGTCCGGGTCCAGTTCCGGGTCCGGGTAAGGATCCGGGTCTGGGTCCTGGTCCGGGTCCGGGTCCGGGTCCGGGTCCGGGTCCGGGTCCGGGTAATGGTCCGGGTCCGGGTCCGTGTCCGGGTCTGGGTAAGGGTCCGGGTCCGGGTCCGGGTCCGGATCCGGGTAAAGGTCGGGGTCCGGGTCCGGGTAAGGGTTCGGGTCCGGGTCCGGGTCCGGGTCCGGGTCCGGGTCCGGGTCCGGGTCCGGGTCCGGGTAAGGGTCTGGATCCGGGTCCGGGTCCGGGTCCTGGTCCGGGTAAGGGTCCGGGTCCGGGTCAGGTTCCGGGTCAGGGTCCGGGTCCGGGTCAGGGTCCGGGTCCGGGTCCAGGCAAGGGTCCAGGTCCGGGTCGGGGTCCGGGTCCGGGTCTGGGTCCGGGTCCGTGTAAGGGTCCGGGTCCGGGTCCGGGTCCGGGTCCGGGTCCAGGTCCGGGTAAGGGTCCAGGTCCGGGTCTGGGTAAGGGTCCGGGTCCGTGTCCGGGTCCGGGTCCGGATAAGAGTCCGGGTCCATGTCCGGGTCCGGGTCCGGTTCTGGGTAAGGGTCCGGGTCCGGGTCCGGGTCCGGGTCCGGGTCCGGGTCCGGGTAAGGGTCCGGGTCCGGGTCCGTGTCGGGTCCGGGTCCGGGTCCGTGTCCGGGTCCGGGTCCGCGTAAGGGTTCGGGTAAGGGTCCGTGTCCGTGTCCGTGTCCGTGTAAGGGTCCGGGTCCAGGTCCGGGTCCGGGTAAGGATCCGGGTCCGGGTCCTGGTCTGGGTCCGGGTAAGGGTCCAGGTCCGGGTCCGGGTCCGGGTCCGGGTCCGGGTCCGGGTCCGGGTCCGGGTCAGGGTAAGGGTCCGGGTCCGGGTAATGGTCCGGGTCCGGGTCCGGGTCCGGGTAAGGGTCCGGGTCCGGCTCAGGGTCCGGGTCCGGGTAAGGGTCAGGGTCCGGGTCCGGGTAAGTGTCCGGGTCCGGTTAAGGGTCCGGGTCCATGTCCGGGTCCGGGTCCGGGTCAGGGTAAGGGTCCGGGTCCATGTCCGGGTCCGGGTCCGGGTAAGGGTCTGGGTCCGGATCCGGGTCCGAGTCCGGGTCTGGGTCCGGGTCCGGATCCGGTTCAAGTCCTGGGTCCGGGTCCGGGTCCGGGTCCGGGTCCGGGTCCGGGTCCGGGTCCGGGTCCGGGTCCGGGTCCGGGTCCGGGTCCGGGTCCGAATCCGGGCAAGGGTCCGGGTCCGGGTCCGGGTCCGGGTCCGGGTCCGGTTCCGGGTCCGGGTCCGGGTCCGAGTCCGGGCAAGGGTCCGGGTCTGGCTCCGGGTCCGGGTCCTGGTACGGGTCCGGGTTTGGGTCCGGGTCCGGATCAGGGTAAGGGTCCGGGTCCGGGTCCGGGTCCGGGTCCGGGTCCTGGTCCGGGTAAGGGTGTGGGTCCGGGTCCGGGTCCGGGTCCGGGTCCGGGTAAGGGTCTGGGTCCGGGTCCGGGTCCGGCTAAGGGTCTGGGTCCGGGTCCGGGTCCGGGTCCGGGTAAGGGTCCGGGTCCGGGTCCTGGTCCGGGTCCGTGTAAGGGTCCGGGTCCGGGTCCGGGTCCGGGTCCGGGTCCGGGATCGGGTCCGGGTCCGGGTCAGGGTCCGGGTCAGGGTCCGGGTAAGGGTCCGGGTCCGGGTCCGGGTCTGGGTCCGGGTAAGGGTCCGGGTCCGAGTCCGGGTCTGGGTCCGGGTCTGGGTCCGGGTCAAGTTAAGGGTCCGGGTCCATGTCCGGGTCCGGGTAAGTGTCTGGGTCCGGGTCCGGGTCGGGATCCGGGGTAACGGTCGGGGTCCGGGTCCGGGTAAGGGTAAGGGTCCGGGTCCGGGTCCGGGTCCGGGTCCGGGTCCGGGTCCGGGTAATTGTCCGGGTCTGGGTCCGGGTCGGGATCCGGGTAAAGGTCGGGGTCCGGGTCCGGGTAAGGGTTCGGATCCGGGTCCGGGTCCGGGTCGGGGTCCGGGTTCGGGTCCGGGTAAGGGTCCGGGTCCGGATCCGGGTCCGGGTCCGGGTCCGGGTAAGGGTCCGGGTCCGGGTAAGGGTCCGGGTCCGGGTCCGGGTCCGGGTCCGGGTCCGGGTCTGGGTCCGGGACAGGGTCCGGGTAAGGGTCCGGGTCCGGATCCGGGTCCAGGTCCGGGTCCGGGTCCGGGTCCGGGTCTGGGTCCGGGTTCGGGTTAGGGTCCGGGTCCTGGTCCGGGTCCGGGTCCGGGTCCGGGTCTGGGTCCGGGTCCGGGTCCGGGTCTGGGTCCGGGTCCAGTAAGAGTCCGGGTCCGGGTAAGGGTCCGGGTCCATGTCAGGGTCCGGGTCCGCGTCCGGGTCCGGTTCCGGTTCCGGGTCCGGGTCCGGGTCCGGGTCCGGGTCACGGTCAGGGTCCGGGTCCGGGTAAGGGTCCGGGTCCGGGTAAGGGTCCGGGGTGCGGGTCCGGGTCTGGGTCCGGGTACGGTTACGGGTCCGGGTAAGGGTCCGTGTCCAGGTCCGGGTCTTGGTCCGGGTCCGGGTAAGGGTCCGTGTCCATGTCTGGATCCGGGTCTGGGTCCGGGTAAGGGTCCGGGTCCGGGTCCGGGTCCGGGTCCGGGTAAGGGTCCGGGTCCGGGTCCGGGTCCGGATCCGGGTAAAGGTCGGGGTCCGGGTCCGGGTCCGGGTAAGGGTTCGGGTCCGGGTCCGGGTCCGGGTCCGGGTCCGGGTCCGGGTCCGGGTCCGGGTCCGGGTAAGGGTCCGGATCCGGGTCCGGGTCCGGGTCCTGGTCCGGGTAAGGGTCCGGGTCCGGGTCAGGTTCCGGGTCAGGGTCCGGGTCCGGGTCAGGGTCCGGGTCCGGGTCCGGGTAAGGGTCCGGGTCCGGGTCAGGGTCCGGGTCCGGGTAAGGGTCAGGGTCCGGGTCCGGGTCCGGGTCCGGGTAAGTGTCCGGGTCCGGTTAAGGGTCCAGGTCCATGTCCGGGTCCGGGTCCGGGTCAGGGTAAGGGTCCGGGTCCATGTCCGGGTCCGGGTCCGGGTCCGGGTAAGGGTCTGGGTCCGGATCCGTGTCCGAGTCCGGGTCTGGGTCCGGGTCCGGATCCGGGTCAGGTCCTGGGTCCTGGTCCGGGTCCGGGTCCGGGTTCGGGTCCGGGTCCGGGTCCGGGTCCGGGTCTGGGTCCGGGTCCGGGTCCGGGTCCGGGTCCGAGTCCGGGCAAGGGTCCGGGTCCGGGTCCGGGTCCGGGTCCGGGTCCGGGTCCGGGTCCGGGTCCGGGTCCGGGTCCGAGTCCGGGCAAGGGTCCGGGTCTGGCTCCGGGTCCGGGTCCTGGTACGGGTCCGGGTTTGGGTCCGGGTCCGGATCAGGGTAAGGGTCCGGGTCCGGGTCCGGGTCCGGGTCCTGGTCCGGGTAAGGGTGCGGGTGCGGGTCCGGGTCCGGGTCCGGGTCCGGGTAAGGGTCTGGGTCCGGGTCCGGGTCCGGCTAAGGGTCCGGGTCCGGGTCCGGGTCCGGGTCCGGGTCCGGGTAAGGGTCCGGGTCCGGGTCCTGGTCCGGGTCCGTGTAAGGGTCCGGGTCCGGGTCCGGGTCCGGGTCCGGGATCAGGTCCGGGTCCGGGTCAGGGTCCGGGTCAGGGTCCGGGTAAGGGTCCGGGTCCGGGTCCGGGTCTGGGTCCGGGTAAGGGTCCGGGTCCGAGTCCGGGTCTGGGTCCGGGTCTGGGTCCGGGTCAAGTTAAGGGTCCGGGTCCATGTCCGGGTCCGGGTCCGGGTCCGGGTAAGGGTCCGGGTCCATGTCCGGGTCCGGGTCCGGGTCCGGGTAAGGGTCCGGGTCCGGGTCAGGTTCCGGGTCAGGGTCCGGGTCCGGGTCAGGGTCCGGGTCCGGGTCCAGGCAAGGGTCCAGTTCCGGGTCGGTGTCCGGGTCCGGGTCTGGGTCCGGGTCCGTGTAAGGGTCCGGGTCCGGGTAAGGGTCCAGGTCTGGGTCCGGGTAAGGGTCCGGGTCCGGGTCCGGATAAGAGTCCGGGTCCATGTCCGGGTCCGGGTCCGGTTCCGGGTAAGGGTCCGGGTCCGGGTCCGGGTCCGGGTCCGGGTCCGGGTCCGGGTAAGGGTCCAGGTCCGGGTCCGTGTCGGGTCCGGGTCCGTGTCCGTGTCCGGGTCCGGGTCCGCGTAAGGGTTCGGGTAAGGGTCCGTGTCCGTGTCCGTGTCCGTGTAAGGGTCCGGGTCCGGGTCCTGGTCCGGGTCCGTGTAAGGGTCCGGGTCCGGGTCCGGGTCCGGGTCCGGGTCCGGGATCGGGTCCGGGTCCGGGTCAGGGTCCGGGTCAGGGTCCGGGTAAGGGTCCGGGTCCGGGTCCGGGTCTGGGTCCGGGTAAGGGTCCGGGTCCGAGTCCGGGTCTGGGTCCGGGTCTGGGTCCGGGTCAAGTTAAGGGTCCGGGTCCATGTCCGGGTCCGGGTCCGGGTCCGGGTAAGGGTCCGGGTCCATGTCCGGGTCCGGGTCCGGGTCCGGGTAAGGGTCCGGGTCCGGGTCAGGTTCCGGGTCAGGGTCCGGGTCCGGGTCAGGGTCCGGGTCCGGGTCCAGGCAAGGGTCCAGTTCCGGGTCGGGGTCCGGGTCCGGGTCTGGGTCCGGGTCCGTGTAAGGGTCCGGGTCCGGGTCCGGGTCCGTGTCCGGGTCCAGGTCCGGGTAAGGGTCCAGGTCCGGGTCCGGGTAAGGGTCCGGGTCCGGGTCCGGGTCTGGGTCCGGGTCCGGGTCCGGGTCCGGGTCCGAGTCCGGGCAAGGGTCCGGGTCCGGGTCCGGGTCCGGGTCCGGGTCCGGGTCCGGGTCCGGGTCCGAGTCCGGGCAAGGGTCCGGGTCTGGCTCCGGGTCCGGGTCCTGGTACGGGTCCGGGTTTGGGTCCGGGTCCGGATCAGGGTAAGGGTCCGGGTCCGGGTCCGGGTCCGGGTCCTGGTCCGGGTAAGGGTGCGGGTCCGGGTCCGGGTCCGGGTCCGGGTCCGGGTAAGGGTCTGGGTCCGGGTCCGGGTCCTGCTAAGGGTCCGGGTCCGGGTCCGGGTCCGGGTAAGGGTCCGGGTCCGGGTCCTGGTCCGGGTCCGTGTAAGGGTCCGGGTCCGGGTCCGGGTCCGGGATCGGGTCCGGGTCCGGGTCAGGGTCCGGGTCAGGGTCCGGGTAAGGGTCCGGGTCCGGGTCCGGGTCTGGGTCCGGTTAAGGGTCCGGGTCCGAGTCCGGGTCTGGGTCCGGGTCTGGGTCCGGGTCAAGTTAAGGGTCCGGGTCCATGTCCGGGTCCGGGTCCGGGTCCGGGTAAGGGTCCGGGTCCATGTCCGGGTCCGGGTCCGGGTCCGGGTAAGGGTCCGGGTCCGGGTCAGGTTCCGGGTCAGTGTCCGTGTCCGGGTCAGGGTCCGGGTCCGGGTCCAGGCAAGGGTACAGGTCCGGGTCGGGGTCCGGGTCCGGGTCTGGGTCCGGGTCCGTGTAAGGGTCCGGGTCCGGGTCCGGGTCCGTGTCCGGGTCCAGGTCCGGGTAAGGGTCCAGGTCCGGGTCCGGGTAAGGGTCCGGGTCCGGGTCCGGATAAGAGTCCGGGTCCATGTCCGGGTCCGGGTCCGGTTCCGGGTAAGGGTCCGGGTCCGGGTCCGGGTCCGGGTCCGGGTCCGGGTCCGGGTAAGGGTCCAGGTCCGGGTCCGTGTCGGGTCCGGGTCCGTGTCCGTGTCCGGGTCCGGGTCCGCGTAAGGGTTCGGGTAAGGGTCCGTGTCCGTGTCCGTGTCCGTGTAAGGGTCCGGGTCCAGTTCCGGGTCCGGGTAAGGATCCGGGTCCGGGTCCTGGTCCGGGTCCGGGTCCGGGTCCGGGTCCGGGTCCGGGTAAGGGTCCGGGTCCGGGTCCGTGTCGGGTCCGGGTCCGGGTCCGTGTCCGGGTCCGGGTCCGCGTAAGGGTTCGGGTAAGGGTCCGTGTCCGTGTCCGTGTCCGTGTAAGGGTCCGGGTCCAGGTCCGGGTCCGGGTAAGGATCCGGGTCCGGGTCCTGGTCTGGGTCCGGGTAAGGGTCCAGGTCCGGGTCCGGGTTCGGGTCACGGTCAGGGTCCGGGTCCGGGTAAGGGTCTGGGTCTGGGACCGGGTCCGGGTAAGTGTCGGGGTCCGGGTCCGGGTCCGGGTCTGGGTCCGGGTCCGGGTAAGGGTCCGGGTCCGGGTCCGGGTCCGGGTCCGGGTCCGGGTCCGGGTCCGGGTCCGGGTAAGGGTCCGGGTCCGGGTCCGGGTCGGGATCCGGGTAACGGTCGGGGTCCGGGTCCAGGTAAGGGTTCGGATCCGGGTCCGGGTCCGGGTCGGGGTCCGGGTCCGGGTCCGGGTAAGGTTCCGGGTCCGGGTCCGGTTCCGGGTCCGGGTCCGGGTAAGGGTCCGGGTCTGGGTAAGGGTCCGGGTCCGGGTCCGGGTCCGGGTAAGGTTCCGGGTCCGGGTCCGGGTCCGGGTCCGGGTCCGGGTCCGGGTCCGGGTCCGGGTCCGGGTCAGGGTCCGGGTCAGGGTCAGGGTCCGGGTCCGGGTCAGGGTCCGGGTCCGGGTCCGGGTCCGGGTCCAGGCAAGGGTACGGGTCCGGGTCCGGGTCTGGGTCCGGGTCCATGTAAGGGTCCGGGTCCGGGTCCGTGTAAGGGTCCGGGTCCGAGTCCGGGCAAGGGTCCGGGTCCGGCTCCGGGTCCGGGTCCGGGTGTGGGTCCGGGTCCGGGTAAGAGTCCGGGTCCGGGTAAGGGTCCGGGTCCATGTCAGGGTCAGGGTCAGGGTCCGGGTAAGGGTCCGGGTCCGGGTCCGGGTCTGGGTCCGGGTCCGGGTCCGGGTTCGGGTTAGGGTCCGGGTCCTGGTCCAGGTCCGGGTCCGGGTAAGGGTCCGGGTCCGGGTCCGGGTCCGGGTCCGGGTCCGGGATCGGGTCCGAGTCCGGGTCAGGGTCCGGGTCAGGGTCCGGGTAAGGGTCTGGGTCCGGGTCCGGGTCTGGGTCCGGGTAAGGGTCCGGGTCCGAGTCCGGGTCTGGGTCCGGGTCCGGGTCCGGGTGAAGTTCAGGGTCCAGGTCCATGTCCGGGTCCGGGTCCGGGTCCGGGTAAGGGTCCGGGTCCATGTCCGGGTCCGGTTCCGGGTCCGGGTAAGGGTCCGGGTCCGGGTCAGGGTCCGGGTCAGGGTCCGGGTCCGGGTCAGGGTCCGGGTCCGGGTCCAGGCAAGGGTCCAGGTCCGGGTCGGGGTCCGGGTCCGGGTCTGGGTCCGGGTCCGTGTAAGGGTCAGGGTCCGGGTCCGGGTCTGGGTCCGGGTAAGGGTCCAGGTCCGGGTCCGGGTTCGGGTCACGGTCAGGGTCCGGATAAGAGTCCGGGTCCATGTCCGGGTCCGGGTCCGGTTCCGGGTAAGGGTCCAGGTCCGGGTCCGGGTCCGGGTCCGGGTCCGGGTCCGGGTCCGGGTCCGGGTCCGGGTCCGGGTAAGGGTCCGGGTCCGGGTCCGTGTCGGGTCCGGGTCCGGGTCTGTGTCCGGGTCCGGGTCCGCGTAAGGGTTTGGGTAAGGGTCCGTGTCCGTGTCCGTGTAAGGGTCCGGGTCCAGGTCCGGATCCGGGTAAGGATCCGGGTCCGGGTCCTGGTCTGGGTCCGGGTAAGGGTCCAGGTCCGGGTCCGGGTTCGGGTCACGGTCAGGGTCCGGGTCCGGGTCCGGGTAAGGGTCTGGGTCTGGGACCGGGTCCGGGTAAGGGTCGGGGTCCGGGTCCGGGTCCGGGTCTGGGTCCGGGTCCGGGTAAGGGTCCGGGTCCGGGTCCGGGTCCGGGTCCGTGTCCGGGTCCGGGTCCGGGTCCGGGTCCGGGTCCGGGTAAGGGTCCGGGTCCGGGTCCGGGTCGGGATCCGGGTAACGGTCGGGGTCCGGGTCCGTGTAAGGGTTCGGATCCGGGTCCGGGTCCGGGTCGGGGTCCGGGTCCGGGTCCGGGTAAGGTTCCGGGTCCGGGTCATGTTCCGGGTCCGGGTCCGGGTAAGGGTCCGGGTCTGGGTAAGGGTCCGGGTCCTGGTCCGGGTCCG
The DNA here is from genome assembly GCA_022577455.1 of Arizona elegans. Lineage (NCBI taxonomy): Eukaryota > Metazoa > Chordata > Lepidosauria > Squamata > Colubridae > Arizona > Arizona elegans. Next base: position 24,258,089 of record JAKOOJ010000014.1, read on the forward strand.
GGTAAGGGTCCGGGTCCGGGTCCGGGTCCGGGTCCGGGTCCGGGTCCGGGTCCGGGTCCGGTTCAGGGTCTGGGTCAGGGTCAGGGTCCGGGTCCGGGTCAGGGTCCGGGTCTGGGTCCAGGCAAGGGTCCGGGTCCGGGTCCGGGTCTGGGTCCGGGTCCGTGTAAGGGTCCGGGTCCGGGTCCGTGTAAGGGTCCGGGTCCGAGTCCGGGCAAGGGTCCGGGTCCGGCTCCGGGTCCAGGTCCGGGTGTGGGTCCGGGTCCGGGTAAGAGTCCGGGTCCGGGTAAGGGTCCGGGTCCATGTCAGGGTCGGGGTCAGGGTCCGGGTAAGGGTCCGGGTCCGGGTCCGGGTCCGGGTCTGGGTCCGGGTCCGGGTCCGGGTTCGGGTTAGGGTCCGGGTCCTGGTCCAGGTCCGGGTCCGTGTCCGGGTCCGGGTCAGGGTAAGGGTCCGGGACCATGTACGGGTCCGGGTCCGTGTCCGGGTAAGGGTCGTGTCCGGGTCCGTGTCCGTGTCCGGGTCTGGGTCCGGGTCCGGGTCAGTGTCCGGGTCCGGGTAAGGGTCCGGGTAAGGGTCCGTGTCCGTGTCCGGGTAAGGGTCCGGGTCCGGGTCCGGGTCCGGGTCCGGGTCCGGGTCCGGGTCAGTGTAAGGGTCCGGGTCCGGGTAAGGTTCCGGGTCCGGGTCCGGGCCCGGGTCCGGGTAAGTGTCCGGGTCCGGTTAAGGGTCCGGGTCCATGTCCGGGTCCGGGTCCGGGTCCGGGTAAGGGTCCGGGTCCATGTCCGGGTCCGGGTCCGGGTCTGGGTAAGGGTCTGGGTCCGGGTCCGGATCCGGGTCCGAGTCCGGGTCCGGGTCTGGGTCCGGGTCCGGGTCTGGGTTCGGGTTAGGGTCCGGGTCCTGGTCCAGGTCCGGGTCCGGGTAAGGGTCCGGGTCCGGGTCTGTGTCCGGGTCCAGGTCCGGGTAAGGGTCCAGGTCCGGGTCCGGGTAAGGGTCCGGGTCCGGGTCCGGATCCGGGTCCGGATAAGAGTCCGGGTCCATGTCCGGGTCCGGGTCCGGTTCCGGGTAAGGGTCCGGGTCCGGGTCCGGGTCCGGGTCCGGGTCGGGATCCGGGTAACGGTCGGGGTCCGGGTCCGTGTAAGGGTTCGGATCCGGGTCCGGGTCCGGGTCGGGGTCCGGGTCCGGGTCCGGGTAAGGTTCCGGGTCCGGGTCATGTTCCGGGTCCGGGTCCGGGTAAGGGTCCGGGTCTGGGTAAGGGTCCGGGTCCTGGTCCGGGTCCGGGTAAGGGTCCGGGTCCGGGTCCGGGTCCGGGTCCGGGTCCGGGTCCGGGTCCGGGTCCGGGTCAGGTTCAGGGTCTGGGTCAGGGTCAGGGTCCATGTCCGGGTCCGGTTCCGGGTCCGGGTAAGGGTCCGGGTCCGGGTCAGGGTCCGGGTCAGGGTCCGGGTCCGGGTCAGGGTCCGGGTCCGGGTCCAGGCAAGGGTCCAGGTCCGGGTCGGGGTCCGGGTCCGGGTCTGGGTCCGGGTCCGTGTAAGGGTCAGGGTCCGGGTCCGGGTCCGGGTCCGGGTCCAGGTCCGGGTAAGGGTCCAGGTCCAGGTCCGGGTAAGGGTCCGGGTCCGGGTCCGGATCCGGGTCCGGATAAGAGTCCGGGTCCATGTCCGGGTCCGGGTCCGGTTCCGGGTAAGGGTCCAGGTCCGGGTCCGGGTCCGGGTCCGGGTCCGGGTCCGGGTCCGGGTCCGGGTCCGGGTCCGGGTAAGGGTCCGGGTCCGGGTCCGTGTCGGGTCCGGGTCCGGGTCTGTGTCCGGGTCCGGGTCCGCGTAAGGGTTTGGGTAAGGGTCCGTGTCCGTGTCCGTGTAAGGGTCCGGGTCCAGGTCCGGATCCGGGTAAGGATCCGGGTCCGGGTCCTGGTCTGGGTCCGGGTAAGGGTCCAGGTCCGGGTCCGGGTTCGGGTCACGGTCAGGGTCCGGGTCCGGGTCCGGGTAAGGGTCTGGGTCTGGGACCGGGTCCGGGTAAGGGTCGGGGTCCGGGTCCGGGTCCGGGTCTGGGTCCGGGTCCGGGTAAGGGTCCGGGTCCGGGTCCGGGTCCGGGTCCGTGTCCGGGTCCGGGTCCGGGTCCGGGTCCGGGTCCGGGTAAGGGTCCGGGTCCGGGTCCGGGTCGGGATCCGGGTAACGGTCGGGGTCCGGGTCCGTGTAAGGGTTCGGATCCGGGTCCGGGTCCGGGTCGGGGTCCGGGTCCGGGTCCGGGTAAGGTTCCGGGTCCGGGTCATGTTCCGGGTCCGGGTCCGGGTAAGGGTCCGGGTCTGGGTAAGGGTCCGGGTCCTGGTCCGGGTCCGGGTAAGGGTCCGGGTCCGGGTCCGGGTCCGGGTCCGGGTCCGGGTCCGGGTCCGGGTCCGGTTCAGGGTCTGGGTCAGGGTCAGGGTCCGGGTCCGGGTCAGGGTCCGGGTCTGGGTCCAGGCAAGGGTCCGGGTCCGGGTCCGGGTCTGGGTCCGGGTCCGTGTAAGGGTCCGGGTCCGGGTCCGTGTAAGGGTCCGGGTCCGAGTCCGGGCAAGGGTCCGGGTCCGGCTCCGGGTCCAGGTCCGGGTGTGGGTCCGGGTCCGGGTAAGAGTCCGGGTCCGGGTAAGGGTCCGGGTCCATGTCAGGGTCGGGGTCAGGGTCCGGGTAAGGGTCCGGGTCCGGGTCCGGGTCCGGGTCTGGGTCCGGGTCCGGGTCCGGGTTCGGGTTAGGGTCCGGGTCCTGGTCCAGGTCCGGGTCCGTGTCCGGGTCCGGGTCAGGGTAAGGGTCCGGGACCATGTACGGGTCCGGGTCCGTGTCCGGGTAAGGGTCGTGTCCGGGTCCGTGTCCGTGTCCGGGTCTGGGTCCGGGTCCGGGTCAGTGTCCGGGTCCGGGTAAGGGTCCGGGTAAGGGTCCGTGTCCGTGTCCGGGTAAGGGTCCGGGTCCGGGTCCGGGTCCGGGTCCGGGTCCGGGTCCGGGTCAGTGTAAGGGTCCGGGTCCGGGTAAGGTTCCGGGTCCGGGTCCGGGCCCGGGTCCGGGTAAGTGTCCGGGTCCGGTTAAGGGTCCGGGTCCATGTCCGGGTCCGGGTCCGGGTCCGGGTAAGGGTCCGGGTCCATGTCCGGGTCCGGGTCCGGGTCTGGGTAAGGGTCTGGGTCCGGGTCCGGATCCGGGTCCGAGTCCGGGTCCGGGTCTGGGTCCGGGTCCGGGTCTGGGTTCGGGTTAGGGTCCGGGTCCTGGTCCAGGTCCGGGTCCGGGTAAGGGTCCGGGTCCGGGTCTGTGTCCGGGTCCAGGTCCGGGTAAGGGTCCAGGTCCGGGTCCGGGTAAGGGTCCGGGTCCGGGTCCGGATCCGGGTCCGGATAAGAGTCCGGGTCCATGTCCGGGTCCGGGTCCGGTTCCGGGTAAGGGTCCGGGTCCGGGTCCGGGTCCGGGTCCGGGTCGGGATCCGGGTAACGGTCGGGGTCCGGGTCCGTGTAAGGGTTCGGATCCGGGTCCGGGTCCGGGTCGGGGTCTGGGTCCGGGTCCGGGTAAGGTTCCGGGTCCGGGTCATGTTCCGGGTCCGGGTCCGGGTAAGGGTCCGGGTCTGGGTAAGGGTCCGGGTCCTGGTCCGGGTCCGGGTAAGGGTCCGGGTCCGGGTCCGGGTCCGGGTCCGGGTCCGGGTCCGGGTCCGGGTCCGGGTCCGGTTCAGGGTCTGGGTCAGGGTCAGGGTCCGGGTCCGGGTCAGGGTCCGGGTCTGGGTCCAGGCAAGGGTCCGGGTCCGGGTCCGGGTCTGGGTCCGGGTCCGTGTAAGGGTCCGGGTCCGGGTCCGTGTAAGGGTCCGGGTCCGAGTCCGGGCAAGGGTCCGGGTCCGGCTCCGGGTCCAGGTCCGGGTGTGGGTCCGGGTCCGGGTAAGAGTCCGGGTCCGGGTAAGGGTCCGGGTCCATGTCAGGGTCGGGGTCAGGGTCCGGGTAAGGGTCCGGGTCCGGGTCCGGGTCCGGGTCTGGGTCCGGGTCCGGGTCCGGGTTCGGGTTAGGGTCCGGGTCCTGGTCCAGGTCCGGGTCCGGGTCCGGGTCCGGGTCAGGGTAAGGGTCCGGGACCATGTACGGGTCCGGGTCCGTGTCCGGGTAAGGGTCGTGTCCGGGTCCGTGTCCGTTGTCCGGGTCTGGGTCCGGGTCCGGGTCAGTGTCCGGGTCCGGGTAAGGGTCCGGGTAAGGGTCCGTGTCCGTGTCCGGGTAAGGGTCCGGGTCCGGGTCCGGGTCCGGGTCCGGGTCCGGGTCCGGGTCAGTGTAAGGGTCCGGGTCCGGGTAAGGTTCCGGGTCCGGGTCCGGGCCCGGGTCCGGGTAAGTGTCCGGGTCCGGTTAAGGGTCCGGGTCCATGTCCGGGTCCGGGTCCGGGTCCGGGTAAGGGTCCGGGTCCATGTCCGGGTCCGGGTCCGGGTCCGGGTAAGGGTCTGGGTCCGGGTCCGGATCCGGGTCCGAGTCCGGGTCCGGGTCTGGGTCCGGGTCCGGGTCTGGGTTCGGGTTAGGGTCCGGGTCCTGGTCCAGGTCCGGGTCCGGGTAAGGGTCCGGGTCCGGGTCTGTGTCCGGGTCCAGGTCCGGGTAAGGGTCCAGGTCCGGGTCCGGGTAAGGGTCCGGGTCCGGGTCCGGATCCGGGTCCGGATAAGAGTCCGGGTCCATGTCCGGGTCCGGGTCCGGTTCCGGGTAAGGGTCCGGGTCCGGGTCCGGGTCCGGGTCCGGGTCCGGGTCCGGGTCCGGGTCCGGGTCCGGGTCCGGGTCCGGGTAAGGGTCCGGGTCCGGGTCCGTGTCGGGTCCGAGTCCGGGTCCGTGTCCGTGTCCGGGTCCGCGTAAGGGTTCGGGTAAGGGTCCGTGTCCGTGTCCGTGTAAGGGTCCGGGTCCAGGTCCGGGTCCGGGTAAGGATCCGGGTCCGGGTCCTGGTCTGGGTCCGGGTAAGGGTCCAGGTCCGGGTCCGGGTTCGGGTCACGGTCAGGGTCAGGGTCCGGGTAAGGGTCCGGGTCCGGGTCCGGGTCCGGGTCCGGGTCCGGGTCCGGGTCCGGGTCCGGGTAAGGGTCCGGGTCCGGTGTCCGGGTCGGGATCTGGGTAACGGTCGGGGGTCCGGGTCCGTGTAAGGGTTCGGATCCGGGTCCGGGTCCGGGTCGGGGTCCGGGTCCGGGTCCGGGTAAGGTTCCGGGTCCGGGTCCGGTTCCGGTTCCGGGTCCGGATAAGGGTGCGGGTCTGGGTAAGGGTCCGGGTCCGGGTCGGGGTCCGGGTCCGGGTCCGGGTAAGGTTCCGGGTCCGGGTCCGGTTCCGGGTCCGGGTCCGGGTAAGGGTCCGGGTCTGGGTAAGGGTCCGGGTCCGGGTCCGGGTCCGGGTAAGGTTCCGGGTCCGGGTCCGGGTCCGGGTCCGGGTCCGGGTCCGGGTCCGGGTCCGGGTCCGGGTCAGGGTCCGGGTCAGGGTCAGGGTCCGGGTCCGGGTCAGGGTCCGGGTCCGGGTCCGGGTCCGGGTCCAGGCAAGGGTACGGGTCCGGGTCCGGGTCTGGGTCCGGGTCCATGTAAGGGTCCGGGTCCGGGTCCGTGTAAGGGTCCGGGTCCGAGTCCGGGCAAGGGTCCGGGTCCGGCTCCGGGTCCGGGTCCGGGTGTGGGTCCGGGTCCGGGTAAGAGTCCGGGTCCGGGTAAGGGTCCGGGTCCATGTCAGGGTCAGGGTCAGGGTCCGGGTAAGGGTCCGGGTCCGGGTCCGGGTCTGGGTCCGGGTCCGGGTCCGGGTTCGGGTTAGGGTCCGGGTCCTGGTCCAGGTCCGGGTCCGGGTAAGGGTCCGGGTCCGGGTCCGGGTCCGGGTCCGGGTCCGGGATCGGGTCCGAGTCCGGGTCAGGGTCCGGGTCAGGGTCCGGGTAAGGGTCTGGGTCCGGGTCCGGGTCTGGGTCCGGGTAAGGGTCCGGGTCCGAGTCCGGGTCTGGGTCCGGGTCCGGGTCCGGGTCAAGTTAAGGGTCCAGGTCCATGTCCGGGTCCGGGTCCGGGTCCGGGTAAGGGTCCGGGTCCATGTCCGGGTCCGGTTCCGGGTCCGGGTAAGGGTCCGGGTCCGGGTCAGGGTCCGGGTCAGGGTCCGGGTCCGGGTCAGGGTCCGGGTCCGGGTCCAGGCAAGGGTCCAGGTCCGGGTCGGGGTCCGGGTCCGGGTCTGGGTCCGGGTCCGTGTAAGGGTCAGGGTCCGGGTCCGGGTCCGTGTCCGGGTCCAGGTCCGGGTAAGGGTCCAGGTCCAGGTCCGGGTAAGGGTCCGGGTCCGGGTCCGGATCCGGGTCCGGATAAGAGTCCGGGTCCATGTCCGGGTCCGGGTCCGGTTCCGGGTAAGGGTCCGGGTCCGGGTCCGGGTCCGGGTCCGGGTCCGGGTCCGGGTCCGGGTCCGGGTAAGGGTCCGGGTCCGGGTCCGTGTCGGGTCCGGGTCCGGGTCTGTGTCCGGGTCCGGGTCCGCGTAAGGGTTTCGGGTAAGGGTCCGTGTCCGTGTCCGTGTAAGGGTCCGGGTCCAGGTCCGGATCCGGGTAAGGATCCGGGTCCGGGTCCTGGTCTGGGTCCGGGTAAGGGTCCAGGTCCGGGTCCGGGTTCGGGTCACGGTCAGGGTCCGGGTCCGGGTCCGGGTAAGGGTCTGGGTCTGGGACCGGGTCCGGGTAAGGGTCGGGATCCGGGTCCGGGTCCGGGTCTGGGTCCGGGTCCGGGTAAGGGTCCGGGTCCGGGTCCGGGTCCTGGTCCGGGTCCGGGTCCGGGTCCGGGTCCGGGTCCGGGTCCGGGTAAGGGTCCGGGTCCGGGTCCGGGTCGGGATCCGGGTAACGGTCGGGGTCCGGGTCCGTGTAAGGGTTCGGATCCGGGTCCGGGTCCGGGTCGGGGTCCGGGTCCGGGTCCGGGTAAGGTTCCGGGTCCGGGTCATGTTCCGGGTCCGGGTCCGGGTAAGGGTCCGGGTCTGGGTAAGGGTCCGGGTCCTGGTCCGGGTCCGGGTAAGGGTCCGGGTCCGGGTCCGGGTCCGGGTCCGGGTCCGGGTCCGGGTCCGGGTCCGGGTCCGGGTCCGGTTCAGGGTCTGGGTCAGGGTCAGGGTCCGGGTCCGGGTCAGGGTCCGGGTCTGGGTCCAGGCAAGGGTCCGGGTCCGGGTCCGGGTCTGGGTCCGGGTCCGTGTAAGGGTCCGGGTCCGGGTCCGTGTAAGGGTCCGGGTCCGAGTCCGGGCAAGGGTCCGGGTCCGGCTCCGGGTCCAGGTCCGGGTGTGGGTCCGGGTCCGGGTAAGAGTCCGGGTCCGGGTAAGGGTCCGGGTCCATGTCAGGGTCGGGGTCAGGGTCCGGGTAAGGGTCCGGGTCCGGGTCCGGGTCCGGGTCTGGGTCCGGGTCCGGGTCCGGGTTCGGGTTAGGGTCCGGGTCCTGGTCCAGGTCCGGGTCCGGGTCCGGGTCCGGGTCAGGGTAAGGGTCCGGGACCATGTACGGGTCCGGGTCCGTGTCCGGGTAAGGGTCGTGTCCGGGTCCGTGTCCGTGTCCGGGTCTGGGTCCGGGTCCGGGTCAGTGTCCGGGTCCGGGTAAGGGTCCGGGTAAGGGTCCGTGTCCGTGTCCGGGTAAGGGTCCGGGTCCGGGTCCGGGTCCGGGTCCGGGTCCGGGTCCGGGTCAGTGTAAGGGTCCGGGTCCGGGTAAGGTTCCGGGTCCGGGTCCGGGCCCGGGTCCGGGTAAGTGTCCGGGTCCGGTTAAGGGTCCGGGTCCATGTCCGGGTCCGGGTCCGGGTCCGGGTAAGGGTCCGGGTCCATGTCCGGGTCCGGGTCCGGGTCCGGGTAAGGGTCTGGGTCCGGGTCCGGATCCGGGTCCGAGTCCGGGTCCGGGTCTGGGTCCGGGTCCGGGTCTGGGTTCGGGTTAGGGTCCGGGTCCTGGTCCAGGTCCGGGTCCGGGTAAGGGTCCGGGTCCGGGTCTGTGTCCGGGTCCAGGTCCGGGTAAGGGTCCAGGTCCGGGTCCGGGTAAGGGTCCGGGTCCGGGTCCGGATCCGGGTCCGGATAAGAGTCCGGGTCCATGTCCGGGTCCGGGTCCGGTTCCGGGTAAGGGTCCGGGTCCGGGTCCGGGTCCGGGTCCGGGTCCGGGTCCGGGTCCGGGTCCGGGTCCGGGTCCGGGTCCGGGTCCGGGTCCGGGTCCGGGTAAGGGTCCGGGTCCGGGTCCGTGTCGGGTCCGAGTCCGGGTCCGTGTCCGGGTCCGGGTCCGCGTAAGGGTTCGGGTAAGGGTCCGTGTCCGTGTCCGTGTAAGGGTCCGGGTCCAGGTCCGGGTCCGGGTAAGGATCCGGGTCCGGGTCCTGGTCTGGGTCCGGGTAAGGGTCCAGGTCCGGGTCCGGGTTCGGGTCACGGTCAGGGTCAGGGTCCGGGTAAGGGTCCGGGTCCGGGTCCGGGTCCGGGTCCGGGTCCGGGTCCGGGTCCGGGTCCGGGTAAGGGTCCGGGTCCGGGTCCGGGTCGGGATCTGGGTAACGGTCGGGGTCCGGGTCCGTGTAAGGGTTCGGATCCGGGTCCGGGTCCGGGTCGGGGTCCGGGTCCGGGTCCGGGTAAGGTTCCGGGTCCGGGTCCGGTTCCGGTTCCGGGTCCGGATAAGGGTGCGGGTCTGGGTAAGGGTCCGGGTCCGGGTCCGGGTCCGGGTAAGGGTCCGGGTCCGGGTCCGGGTCCGGGTCCGGGTCCGGGTCCAGGTCCGGGTCCGGGTCAGGGTCTGGGTCAGGGTCAGGGTCCGGGTCCGGGTCAGGGTCCGGGTCCGGGTCCAGGCAAGGGTCCGGGTCCGGGTCCGGGTCTGGGTCCGGGTCCGTGTAAGGGTCCGGGTCCGGGTCCGTGTAAGGGTCCGGGTCCGAGTCCGGGCAAGGGTCCGGGTCCGGCTCCGGGTCCAGGTCCGGGTGTGGGTCCGGGTCCGGGTAAGAGTCCGGGTCCGGGTAAGGGTCCGGGTCCATGTCAGGGTCGGGGTCAGGGTCCGGGTAAGGGTCCGGGTCCGGGTCCGGGTCTGGGTCCGGGTCCGGGTCCGGGTCCGGGTCCAGGTCCGGGTCCGGGTCCGGGTCCGGGTCCGGGTAAGGGTCCGGGACCATGTACGGGTCCGGGTCCGTGTCCGGGTAAGGGTCGTGTCCGGGTCCGTGTCCGTGTCCTGGTCTGGGTCCGGGTCCGGGTCAGTGTCCGGGTCCGGGTAAGGGTCCGGGTAAGGGTCCGTGTCCGTGTCCGGGTAAGGGTCCGGGTCCGGGTCCGGGTCCGGGTCCGGGTCCGGGTCCGGGTCAGTGTAAGGGTCCGGGTCCGGGTAAGGTTCCGTGTCCGGGTCCGGGCCCGGGTCCGGGTAAGTGTCCGGGTCCGGTTAAGGGTCCGGGTCCATGTCCGGGTCCGGGTCCGGGTCCGGGTAAGGGTCCGGGTCCATGTCCGGGTCCGGGTCCGGGTCCGGGTAAGGGTCTGGGTCCGGGTCCGGATCCGGGTCCGAGTCCGGGTCTGGGTCCGGGTCCGGGTCCGGGTCCGGGTCCGGGTCAGGGCCTGGGTCCGGGTCCGGGTCCGGGTCCGGGTCCGGGTCCGGGTCCGGGTCCGGGTCCGGGTCCGCGTCCAGGTCCGGGTCCGAGTCTGGGCAAGGGTCCGGGTCCGGCTCCGGGTCCGGGTCCGGGTCTGGGTCTGGGTCCAGGTAAGAGTCCGGGTCCGGGTCCTGGTATGGGTCCGGGTCCGGGTCCGTGTCCGGGTCAGGGTAAGGGTCTGGGTCCGGGTCCTGGTCCGGGTCCGGGTCCTGGTCCGGGTAAGAGTTCGGGTCCGGGTCCGGGTCCGGGTCCGGGTCCGGGTCCGGGTCCGGGTCCTTGTCCGGGTCCGGGTAAGGGTACGGGTCCGGGTCCGGGTAAGGGTCCGCGTCCGGGTCCGGGTCCGGGTCCTGGTCCGGGTCCGGGTCCTGGTCCGGGTCCGGGTAAGGGTCCGGGTCCGGGTCCGGGTCCGGGTCCGGGTCCGGGTCCGGGTCCGGGTCCGAGTCCGGGCAAGGGTCCGGGTCCGGCTCCGGGTCCGGGTCCGGGTCTGGGTCCGGGTCCGGGTAACAGTCCGGGTCCGGGTACTGGTACGGGTCCGGGTTTGGGTCCGGGTCCGGGTCCGGGTCAGGGTAAGGGTCCGGGTCCGGGTCCGGGTCCTGGTCCGGGTAAGGGTTCGGGTCCGGGTCCAGGTCCGGGTCCGGGTCCGGGTAAGGGTCTGGGTCCGGGTCCGGGTCCGGGTAAGGGTCCGGGTCCGGGTCCGGGTCCGGGTAAGGGTCCGGGTCCGGGTCCTGGTCCGGGTCTGGGTAAGGGTCCGGGTCCGGGTCCGGGTCCGGGTCCGGGTCCGGGTCCGGGATCGCGTCCGGGTCCGGGTCAGGGTCCGGGTCAGGGTCCGGGTAAGGGTCCGGGTCCGGGTCCGGGTCCGGGTCTGGGTCCGGGTAAGGGTCCGGGTCCGAGTCCGGGTCTGGGTCCGGGTCCGGGTCAAGTTAAGGGTCCGGGTCCATGTCCGGGTCCGGGTCCGGGTCTGGGTAAGGGTCCGGGTCCATGTCCGGGTCCGGGTCCGGGTCCGGGTAAGGGTCCGGGTCCGGGTCAGGTTCCGGGTCAGGGTCCGGGTCCGGGTCAGGGTCCGGGTCCGGGTCCAGGCAAGGGTCCAGGTCCGGGTCGGGGTCCGGGTCCGGGTCTGGGTCCGGGTCCGTGTAAGGGTCCGTGTCCGGGTCCGGGTCCGTGTCCGGGTCCAGGTCCGGGTAAGGGTCCAGGTCCGGGTCCGGGTAAGGGTCCGGGTCCGGGTCCGGGTAAGGGTCCGGGTCCGGGTCCGGGTCCGGATAAGAGTCCGGGTCCATGTCCGGGTCCGGGTCCGGTTCCGGGTAAGGGTCCGGGACCATGTCCGGGTCCGGGTCCGTGTCCGGGTAAGGGTCGTGTCCGGGTCCGTGTCCGTGTCCGGGTCTGGGTCCGGGTCCGGGGAGGTGTCCGGGTCCGGGTAAGGGTCCGGGTAAGGGTCCGTGTCCGTGTCCGGGTAAGGGTCCGGGTCCGGGTCCGGGTCCGGGTCCAGGTCCGGGTCCGGGTCAGTGTAAGGGTCCGGGTCCGGGTAAGGTTCCGGGTCCGGGTCCGGGCCCGGGTCCGGGTAAGGGTCCGGGTCCGGGTCAGGGTCCGGGTCCAGGTAAGGGTCAGGTTCCGGGTCCGGGTCCGGGTCCGGGTAAGTGTCCGGGTCCGGTTAAGGGTCCGGGTCCATGTCCGGGTCCGGGTCCGGGTCTGGGTAAGGGTCCGGGTCCATGTCCGGGTCCGGGTCCGGGTCCGGGTAAGGGTCTGGGTCCGGGTCCGGATCCGGGTCCGAGTCCGGGTCTGGGTCCGGGTCCGGGTCCGGGTCCGGGTCCGGGTCAGGGCCTGGGTCCGGGTCCGGGTCCGGGTCCGGGTCCGGGTCCGGGTCCGGGTCCGGGTCCGGGTCCGAGTCTGGGCAAGGGTCTGGGTCCGGCTCCGGGTCCGGGTCCGGGTCTGGGTCTGGGTCCAGGTAAGAGTCCGGGTCCGGGTCCTGGTACGGGTCCGGGTCCGGGTCCGGGTCAGGGTAAGGGTCCGGGTCCGGGTAAGGTTCCGGGTCCGGGTCCGGGCCCGGGTCCGGGTAAGTGTCCGGGTCCGGGTCAGGGTCCGGGTCCAGGTAAGGGTCAGGGTCCGGGTCCGGGTCCGGGTCCGGGTAAGTGTCCGTGTCCGGTTAAGGGTCCGGGTCCATGTCCGGGTCCGGGTCCGGGTCCGGGTAAGGGTCCGGGTCCATGTCCGGGTCCGGGTCCGGGTCCGGGTAAGGGTCTGGGTCCGGGTCCGGATCCGGGTCCGAGTCCGGGTCTGGGTCCGGGTCCGGGTCCGGGTCCGGGTCAGGGCCTGGGGTCCGGGTCCGGGTACGGGTCCGGGTACGGGTCCGGGTCCGGGTCCGGGTCCGGGTCCGAGTCTGGGCAAGGGTCCGGGGCCGGCTCGGGGTCCGGGTCTGGGTCTGGGTCCAGGTAAGAGTCCGGGTCCGGGTCCTGGTACGGGTCCGGGTTCGGGTCCGTGTCCGGGTCAGGGTAAGGGTCCGGGTCCGGGTCCTGGTCCGGGTCCGGGTCCTGGTCCGGGTAAGAGTTCGGGTCCGGGTCCGGGTCCGGGTCCGGGTCTGGGTCCGGGTCCTTGTCCGGGTCCGGGTAAGGGTCCGGGTCCGGGTCCGGGTAAGGGTCCGGGTCCGGGTCCGGGTCCGGGTAAGGGTCCGGGTCCGGGTCCGGGTCCTGGTCCGGGTCCGGGTAAGGGTCCGGGTCCGGGTCCGGGTCCCGGTCCGGGTCCGGGTCCGGGTCCGGGATCGGGTCCGGGTGCGGGTCAGGGTCCGGGTCAGAGTCCAGGTAAGGGTCCGGGTCCGGGTCTGGGTCCTGGTAAGGGTCCGGGTCCGAGTCCGGGTCTGGGTCCGGGTCCGGGTCAAGTTAAGGGTCCGGGTCCATGTCCGGGTCCGGGTCCGGGTCCGGGTAAGGGTCCGGGTCCATGTCCGGGTCCGGGTCCGGGTCCGGGTAAGGGTCCGGGTCCGTGTCCGTGTCCGTGTCAGGGTCCGGGTCCGGGTCCGGGTCCGGGTCCTGGTCCGGGTCCGGGTCCTGGTCCGGGTCCGGGTAAGGGTCCGGGTCCGGGTCCGGGTCCGGGTCCGGGTCCGGGTCCGGGTCCGGGTCCGAGTCCGGGCAAGGGTCCGGGTCCGGCTCCGGGTCCGGGTCCGGGTCTGGGTCCGGGTCCGGGTAACAGTCCGGGTCCGGGTACTGGTACGGGTCCGGGTTTGGGTCCGGGTCCGGGTCCGGGTCAGGGTAAGGGTCCGGGTCCGGGTCCGGGTCCTGGTCCGGGTAAGGGTTCGGGTCCGGGTCCAGGTCCGGGTCCGGGTCCGGGTAAGGGTCTGGGTCCGGGTCCGGGTCCGGGTAAGGGTCCGGGTCCGGGTCCGGGTCCGGGTAAGGGTCAGGGTCCGGGTCCGGGTCCTGGTCCGGGTCTGGGTAAGGGTCCGGGTCCGGGTCCGGGTCCGGGTCCGGGTCCGGGTCCGGTTCCGGGATCGCGTCCGGGTCCGGGTCAGGGTCCGGGTCAGGGTCCGGGTAAGGATCCGGGTCCGGGTCCGGGTCCGGGTCTGGGTCCGGGTAAGGGTCCGGGTCCGAGTCCGGGTCTGGGTCCGGGTCCGGGTCAAGTTAAGGGTCCGGGTCCATGTCCGGGTCCGGGTCCGGGTCTGGGTAAGGGTCCGGGTCCATGTCCGGGTCCGGGTCCGGGTCCGGGTAAGGGTCCGGGTCCGGGTCAGGTTCCGGGTCAGGGTCCGGGTCCGGGTCAGGGTCCGGGTCCGGGTCCAGGCAAGGGTCCAGGTCCGGGTCGGGGTCCGGGTCCGGGTCTGGGTCCGGGTCCGTGTAAGGGTCCGTGTCCGGGTCCGGGTCCGTGTCCGGGTCCAGGTCCGGGTAAGGGTCCAGGTCCGGGTCCGGGTAAGGGTCCGGGTCCGGGTCCGGGTAAGGGTCCGGGTCCGGGTCCGGGTCCGGATAAGAGTCCGGGTCCATGTCCGGGTCCGGGTCCGGTTCCGGGTAAGGGTCCGGGACCATGTCCGGGTCCGGGTCCGTGTCCGGGTAAGGGTCGTGTCCGGGTCCGTGTCCGTGTCCGGGTCTGGGTCCGGGTCCGGGGAGGTGTCCGGGTCCGGGTAAGGGTCCGGGTAAGGGTCCGTGTCCGTGTCCGGGTAAGGGTCCGGGTCCGGGTCCGGGTCCGGGTCCAGGTCCGGGTCCGGGTCAGTGTAAGGGTCCGGGTCCGGGTAAGGTTCCGGGTCCGGGTCCGGGCCCGGGTCCGGGTAAGGGTCCGGGTCCGGGTCAGGGTCCGGGTCCAGGTAAGGGTCAGGTTCCGGGTCCGGGTCCGGGTCCGGGTAAGTGTCCGGGTCCGGTTAAGGGTCCGGGTCCATGTCCGGGTCCGGGTCCGGGTCTGGGTAAGGGTCCGGGTCCATGTCCGGGTCCGGGTCCGGGTCCGGGTAAGGGTCTGGGTCCGGGTCCGGATCCGGGTCCGAGTCCGGGTCTGGGTCCGGGTCCGGGTCCGGGTCCGGGTCCGGGTCAGGGCCTGGGTCCGGGTCCGGGTCCGGGTCCGGGTCCGGGTCCGGGTCCGGGTCCGGGTCCGGGTCCGGGTCCGAGTCTGGGCAAGGGTCTGGGTCCGGCTCCGGGTCCGGGTCCGGGTCTGGGTCTGGGTCCAGGTAAGAGTCCGGGTCCGGGTCCTGGTACGGGTCCGGGTCCGGGTCCGGGTCAGGGTAAGGGTCCGGGTCCGGGTAAGGTTCCGGGTCCGGGTCCGGGCCCGGGTCCGGGTAAGTGTCCGGGTCCGGGTCAGGGTCCGGGTCCAGGTAAGGGTCAGGGTCCGGGTCCGGGTCCGGGTCCGGGTAAGTGTCCGTGTCCGGTTAAGGGTCCGGGTCCATGTCCGGGTCCGGGTCCGGGTCCGGGTAAGGGTCCGGGTCCATGTCCGGGTCCGGGTCCGGGTCCGGGTAAGGGTCTGGGTCCGGGTCCGGATCCGGGTCCGAGTCCGGGTCTGGGTCCGGGTCCGGGTCCGGGTCCGGGTCAGGGCCTGGGTCCGGGTCCGGGTACGGGTCCGGGTACGGGTCCGGGTCCGGGTCCGGGTCCGGGTCCGAGTCTGGGCAAGGGTCCGGGGCCGGCTCGGGGTCCGGGTCTGGGTCTGGGTCCAGGTAAGAGTCCGGGTCCGGGTCCTGGTACGGGTCCGGGTTCGGGTCCGTGTCCGGGTCAGGGTAAGGGTCCGGGTCCGGGTCCTGGTCCGGGTCCGGGTCCTGGTCCGGGTAAGAGTTCGGGTCCGGGTCCGGGTCCGGGTCCGGGTCTGGGTCCGGGTCCTTGTCCGGGTCCGGGTAAGGGTCCGGGTCCGGGTCCGGGTAAGGGTCCGGGTCCGGGTCCGGGTCCGGGTAAGGGTCCGGGTCCGGGTCCGGGTCCTGGTCCGGGTCCGGGTAAGGGTCCGGGTCCGGGTCCGGGTCCCGGTCCGGGTCCGGGTCCGGGTCCGGGATCGGGTCCGGGTGCGGGTCAGGGTCCGGGTCAGAGTCCAGGTAAGGGTCCGGGTCCGGGTCTGGGTCCTGGTAAGGGTCCGGGTCCGAGTCCGGGTCTGGGTCCGGGTCCGGGTCAAGTTAAGGGTCCGGGTCCATGTCCGGGTCCGGGTCCGGGTCCGGGTAAGGGTCCGGGTCCATGTCCGGGTCCGGGTCCGGGTCCGGGTAAGGGTCCGGGTCCGTGTCCGTGTCCGTGTCAGGGTCCGGGTCCGGGTCCGGGTCCGGGTCCTGGTCCGGGTCCGGGTCCTGGTCCGGGTCCGGGTAAGGGTCCGGGTCCGGGTCCGGGTCCGGGTCCGGGTCCGGGTCCGGGTCCGGGTCCGAGTCCGGGCAAGGGTCCGGGTCCGGCTCCGGGTCCGGGTCCGGGTCTGGGTCCGGGTCCGGGTAACAGTCCGGGTCCGGGTACTGGTACGGGTCCGGGTTTGGGTCCGGGTCCGGGTCCGGGTCAGGGTAAGGGTCCGGGTCCGGGTCCGGGTCCTGGTCCGGGTAAGGGTTCGGGTCCGGGTCCAGGTCCGGGTCCGGGTCCGGGTAAGGGTCTGGGTCCGGGTCCGGGTCCGGGTAAGGGTCCGGGTCCGGGTCCGGGTCCGGGTAAGGGTCAGGGTCCGGGTCCGGGTCCTGGTCCGGGTCTGGGTAAGGGTCCGGGTCCGGGTCCGGGTCCGGGTCCGGGTCCGGGTCCGGTTCCGGGATCGCGTCCGGGTCCGGGTCAGGGTCCGGGTCAGGGTCCGGGTAAGGATCCGGGTCCGGGTCCGGGTCCGGGTCTGGGTCCGGGTAAGGGTCCGGGTCCGAGTCCGGGTCTGGGTCCGGGTCCGGGTCAAGTTAAGGGTCCGGGTCCATGTCCGGGTCCGGGTCCGGGTCTGGGTAAGGGTCCGGGTCCATGTCCGGGTCCGGGTCCGGGTCCGGGTAAGGGTCCGGGTCCGGGTCAGGTTCCGGGTCAGGGTCCGGGTCCGGGTCAGGGTCCGGGTCCGGGTCCAGGCAAGGGTCCAGGTCCGGGTCGGGGTCCGGGTCCGGGTCTGGGTCCGGGTCCGTGTAAGGGTCCGTGTCCGGGTCCGGGTCCGTGTCCGGGTCCAGGTCCGGGTAAGGGTCCAGGTCCGGGTCCGGGTAAGGGTCCGGGTCCGGGTCCGGGTAAGGGTCCGGGTCCGGGTCCGGGTCCGGATAAGAGTCCGGGTCCATGTCCGGGTCCGGGTCCGGTTCCGGGTAAGGGTCCGGGACCATGTCCGGGTCCGGGTCCGTGTCCGGGTAAGGGTCGTGTCCGGGTCCGTGTCCGTGTCCGGGTCTGGGTCCGGGTCCGGGGAGGTGTCCGGGTCCGGGTAAGGGTCCGGGTAAGGGTCCGTGTCCGTGTCCGGGTAAGGGTCCGGGTCCGGGTCCGGGTCCGGGTCCAGGTCCGGGTCCGGGTCAGTGTAAGGGTCCGGGTCCGGGTAAGGTTCCGGGTCCGGGTCCGGGCCCGGGTCCGGGTAAGGGTCCGGGTCCGGGTCAGGGTCCGGGTCCAGGTAAGGGTCAGGTTCCGGGTCCGGGTCCGGGTCCGGGTAAGTGTCCGGGTCCGGTTAAGGGTCCGGGTCCATGTCCGGGTCCGGGTCCGGGTCTGGGTAAGGGTCCGGGTCCATGTCCGGGTCCGGGTCCGGGTCCGGGGTAAGGGTCTGGGTCCGGGTCCGGATCCGGGTCCGAGTCCGGGTCTGGGTCCGGGTCCGGGTCCGGGTCCGGGTCCGGGTCAGGGCCTGGGTCCGGGTCCGGGTCCGGGTCCGGGTCCGGGTCCGGGTCCGGGTCCGGGTCCGGGTCCGAGTCTGGGCAAGGGTCTGGGTCCGGCTCCGGGTCCGGGTCCGGGTCTGGGTCTGGGTCCAGGTAAGAGTCCGGGTCCGGGTCCTGGTACGGGTCCGGGTCCGGGTCCGGGTCAGGGTAAGGGTCCGGGTCCGGGTAAGGTTCCGGGTCCGGGTCCGGGCCCGGGTCCGGGTAAGTGTCCGGGTCCGGGTCAGGGTCCGGGTCCAGGTAAGGGTCAGGGTCCGGGTCCGGGTCCGGGTCCGGGTAAGTGTCCGTGTCCGGTTAAGGGTCCGGGTCCATGTCCGGGTCCGGGTCCGGGTCCGGGTAAGGGTCCGGGTCCATGTCCGGGTCCGGGTCCGGGTCCGGGTAAGGGTCTGGGTCCGGGTCCGGATCCGGGTCCGAGTCCGGGTCTGGGTCCGGGTCCGGGTCCGGGTCCGGGTCAGGGCCTGGGTCCGGGTCCGGGTACGGGTCCGGGTACGGGTCCGGGTCCGGGTCCGGGTCCGGGTCCGAGTCTGGGCAAGGGTCCGGGGCCGGCTCGGGGTCCGGGTCTGGGTCTGGGTCCAGGTAAGAGTCCGGGTCCGGGTCCTGGTACGGGTCCGGGTTCGGGTCCGTGTCCGGGTCAGGGTAAGGGTCCGGGTCCGGGTCCTGGTCCGGGTCCGGGTCCTGGTCCGGGTAAGAGTTCGGGTCCGGGTCCGGGTCCGGGTCCGGGTCTGGGTCCGGGTCCTTGTCCGGGTCCGGGTAAGGGTCCGGGTCCGGGTCCGGGTAAGGGTCCGGGTCCGGGTCCGGGTCCGGGTAAGGGTCCGGGTCCGGGTCCGGGTCCTGGTCCGGGTCCGGGTAAGGGTCCGGGTCCGGGTCCGGGTCCCGGTCCGGGTCCGGGTCCGGGTCCGGGTCCGGGATCGGGTCCGGGTGCGGGTCAGGGTCCGGGTCAGAGTCCAGGTAAGGGTCCGGGTCCGGGTCTGGGTCCTGGTAAGGGTCCGGGTCCGAGTCCGGGTCTGGGTCCGGGTCCGGGTCAAGTTAAGGGTCCGGGTCCATGTCCGGGTCCGGGTCCGGGTCCGGGTAAGGGTCCGGGTCCATGTCCGGGTCCGGGTCCGGGTCCGGGTAAGGGTCCGGGTCCGTGTCCGTGTCCGTGTCAGGGTCCGGGTCCGGGTCCGGGTCAGGGTCCGGGTCCGCGTCCAGGCAAGGGTCCAGGTCCGGGTCCGGGTCCGGGTCCGCGTCCGGATCCTGGTCCGGGTAAGGGTTCGGGTCCGGGTCCGGGTCTGGGTCCGGGTCCGGGTCCAGGTCCGGGTAAGGGTCCGGGTCAGGGTCCGGGTCCGGGTCCGGGTCCTGGTCCGGGTAAGGGTTCGTGTCCGGGTCCGGGTCCGGGTCCGGGTCCGGGTCCAGGTCCGGGTAAGGGTCCAGGTCCGGGTCCGGGTAAGGGTCCGGGTCTGGGTCCGGGTCCGGGTCAGTGTCCGGGTCCGGGTAAGGGTCCGGGTAAGGGTCCGTGTCCGTGTCCGGGTAAGGGTCCGGGTCCGGGTCCGGGTCCGGGTCCGGGTCCGGGTCCGGGTCCGGGTCCGGGTCCGGGTCCGGGTCCGGGTCCGGGTCAGGGTAAGGGTCCGGGTCCGGGTAAGGTTCTGGGTCCGGGTCCGGGCCCGGGTCCGGGTAAGGGTCCGGGTCCGGGTCAGGGTCCGGGTCCAGGTAAGGGTCAGGGTCCGGGTCCGGGTCCGGGTCCGGGTAAGTGTCCGGGTCCAGGTAAGGGTCCGGGTCCGGGTCCGGGTCTGGGTCCGGGTCCGGGTCCGGGTTCGGGTTAGGGTCCGGGTCCTGGTCCGGGTCCGGGTCTGGGTCCGGGTCCGGGTAAGGGTCCGGGACCATGTCCGGGTCCGGGTCCGTGTCCGGGTAAGGGTCCGGGTCCGTGTCAGTGTCCGGGTCCGGGTAAGGGTCCGGGTAAGGGTCCGTGTCCGTGTCTGTGTCCGGGTAAGGGTCCGGGTCCGGGTCCGGGTCCGGGTCCGGGTCCGGTTCCGGGTCAGGGTAAGGGTCCGGGTCCGGGTAAGGGTCCGGGTCCGGGTCCGGGTCCGGGTCCGGGTAAGGGTCCGGGTCCGGGTCTGGGTCCGGGTCAGGGTCCGGGTCCGGGTAAGGGTCAGGGTCCGGGTCCGGGTCCGGGTCCGGGTAAGTGTCCGGGTCCGGTTAAGGGTCCGGGTCCATGTCCGGGTCCGGGTCCGGTTCCGGGTAAGGGTCCGGGTCCATGTCCGGGTCCGGGTCCGGGTCCGGGTCCGGGTCCGGGTAAGGGTCTGGGTCCGGATCCGGGTCCGAGTCCGGGTCTGGGTCCGGGTCCGGGTCCGGGTCAGGGCCTGGGTCCGGGTCCGGGTCCGGGTCCGGGTCCGGGTCTGGGTCCGGGTCCGGGTCCGGGTCCGGGTAAGGGTCCGGGTCTGGGTCCGGGTCCGGGTAAGGGTCCGGGTCCGGGTCCTGGTCCGGGTCCGGGTAAGGGTCCGGATCCGGGTCCGGGTCCGGGTCCGGATCCGGGATCGGGTCCGGGTCCGGGTCCGGGTCAGGGTCCGGGTCAGGGTCCGGGTAAGGGTCCGGGTCCGGGTCCGGGTCTGGGTCCGGGTAAGGGTCCGGGTCCGAGTCCAGGTCTGGGTCCGGGTCCGGGTCAAGTTAAGGGTCCGGGTCCATGTCCGGGTCCGGGTCCGGGTCCGGGTAAGGGTCCGGGTCCATGTCCGGGTCCGGGTCCGGGTCCGGGTAAGGGTCCGGGTCCGGGTCCGGGTCAGGTTCCGGGTCAGGGTACGGGTCCGGGTCCGGGTCAGGTTCCGGGTCCGGGTCCAGGCAAGGGTCCAGGTCCGGGTCGGGGTCCGGGTCCGGGTCTGGGTCCGGGTCCGTGTAAGGGTCCGGGTCCGGGTCCGGGTCCGTGTCCGGGTCCTGGTCCGGGTAAGGGTTCGGGTCCGGGTCCGGGTCCGGGTCCGGGTCCGGGTCTGGGTCCGGGTCCGGGTCCAGGTCCGGGTAAGGGTCCAGGTCCGGGTCCGGATAAGGGTCCGGGTCCGGGTCCGGGTCCGGGTCCGGATAAGAGTCCGGGTCCATGTCCTGGTCCGGGTCCGGTTCCGGGTAAGGGTCCGGGTCCGGGTCCGGGTCCGGGTCCGTGTCCGTGTCCGTGTCCGGGTCCGGGTCCGGGTCCGGGTAAGGGTCCGGGTCCGGGTCCGGGTCCGGGTCGGGTCCGGGTCCGGGTCCGGGTCCGGGTCCGGGTCCGCATAAGGGTTCGGGTAAGGGTCCGTGTCCGTGTCCGTGTAAGGGTCCGGGTCCAGGTCCGGGTCCGGGTAAGGATCCGGGTCCGGGTCCTGGTCTGGGTCCGGGTAAGGGTCCAGGTCCGGGTCCGGGTTCGGGTCACGGTCAGGGTCCGGGTCCGGGTAAGGGTCTGGGTCTGGGACCAGGTCCGGGTAAGGGTCGGGGTCCGGGTCCGGGTCCGGGTCCGGGTCCGGGTCCGGGTAATGGTCCGGGTCCGGGTCCGGGTCCGGGTCCGGGTCCGGGTCCGGGTCCGGGTAAGGGTCCGGGTCCGGGTCCGGGTCGGGATCCGGGTAACGGTCGGGGTCCGGGTCCGGGTAAGGGTTCGGATCCGGGTCCGGGTCCGGGTCGGGGTCAGGGTCCGGGTCCGGGTAAGGTTCCGGGCCCGGGTCCGGTTCCGGGTCCGGGTCCGGGCAAGGGTCCGGGTCCGGGTCCTGGTCCGGGTCCGGGTGTGGGTCCGGGTCCGGGTAAGAGTCCGGGTCCGGGTAAGGGTCCGGGTCCATGTCAGGGTCGGGGTCAGGGTCCGGGTAAGGGTCCGGGTCCGGGTCCGGGTCTGGGTCCGGGTCCGGGTCCGGGTCCGGGTTCGGGTTAGGGTCCGGGTCCTGGTCCGGGTCCGGGTCCGGGTCCGGGTAAGGGTCCGGGACCATGTCCGGGTCCGTGTCCGTGTCCTGGTAAGGGTCCGTGTCCGGGTCCGTGTCCGTGTCCAGGTCTGGGTCCGGGTCCGGGTCAGTGTCCGGGTCCTGGTCCGGGTCCGGGTAAGGGTCCGGGTAAGGGTCAGGGTCCGGGTCCGGGTCCGGGTCCGGGTAAGTGTCCGGGTCCGGTTAAGGGTCCGGGTCCGGGTCCGGGTCCGGGTAAGGGTCCGGGTCCATGTCCGGGTCCGGGTCCGGGTCCGGGTAAGTGTCTGGGTCCGGGTAAGGGTCCGGGTCCGGGTCCGGGTAAGGGTCCGGGTCCGGGTCCGGGTCCGGGTCCGGGTCCGGGTCCGGATAAGAGTCCGGGTCCATGTCCGGGTCCGGGTCCGGTTCCGGGTAAGGGTCCGGGTCCGGGTCCGGGTCCGGGTCCGGGTCCGGGTCCGGGATCGGGTCCGGGTCCGGGTCAGGGTCCGGGTCAGGGTCCGGGTAAGGGTCCGGGTCCGGGTCCGGGTCTGGGTCCGGGTAAGGGTCCGGGTCCGAGTCCGGGTCTGGGTCCGGGTCCGGGTCAAGTTAAGGGTCCGGGTCCATGTCCGGGTCTGGGTCCGGGTCCGTGTAAGGGTCCGGGTCCATGTCCGGGTCCGGGTCCGGGTCCGGGTAAGGGTCCGGGTCCGGGTCAGGTTCCGGGTCAGGGTCCGGGTCCGGGTCAGGGTCCGGGTCCGGGTCCAGGCAAGGGTCCAGGTCCGGGTCGGGGTCCGGGTCCGGGTCTGGGTCCGGGTCCGTGTAAGGGTCCGGGTCCGGGTCCGTGTCCGTGTCCGGGTCCAGGTCCGGGTAAGGGTCCAGGTCCGGGTCCGGGTAAGGGTCCAGGTCCGGGTCCGGGTCCGGGTCCGGATAAGAGTCCGGGTCCATGTCCGGGTCCGGGTCCGGTTCCGGGTAAGGGTCCGGGTCCGGGTCCGGGTCCGGGTCCGGGTCCGGGTCCGGGTCCGGGTCCGGGTCCGTGTAAGGGTCCGGGTCCGGATCCGGGTCGGGTCCGGGTCCGGGTCCAGGTCCGGGTCCGCGTAAGAGTTCGGGTAAGGGTCCGTGTCCGTGTCCGTGTAAGGGTCCGGGTCCAGGTCCGGGTCCGGGTAAGTATCCGGGTCCGGGTCCTGGTCTGGGTCCGGGTAAGGGTCCGGGTCCGGGTCTGGGTCCGGGTCCGTGTAAGGGTCCGGGTCCGGGTCCGGGTCCGGGTCCGGGTCCGGGTCCGGGTCCAGGTCCGGGTCCGGGTCCGGGTCCGGGTAAGGGTCCGGGTCCGGGTCCTGGTCGGGATCCGGGTAACGGTCGGGGTCCGGGTCCGCGTAAGGGTTCGGATCCGGGTCCGGGTCCGGGTCGGGGTCGGGGTCCGGGTCCGGGTCCGGGTAAGGTTCCGGGTCCGGGTCCGGTTCCGGGTCCGGGTCCGGGTCCGTTTCCGGGTCCGGGTCCGTATAAGGGTCCGGGTCTGGGTAAGGGTCCAGGTCCGGGTCCGGGTAAGGGTCCGGGTCCGGGTCCGGGTCCGGGTCCGGGTCCGGGTCCGGGTCCGGGTCCGTGTCCGGGTCCGTGTCAGGGTCCGGGTCAGGGTCAGGGTCCGGGTCCGGGTCAGGGTCCGGGTCCGGGTCCAGGCAAGGGTCCGGGTCCGGGTCCGGGTCTGGGTCCGGGTCCGTGTAAGGGTCCGGGTCCGGGTCCGTGTAAGGGTCCGGGTCCGAGTCCGGGCAAGGGTCCGGGTCCGGCTCCGGGTCCGGGTCCGGGTGTGGGTCCGGGTCCGGGTAAGAGTCCGGGTCCGGGTAAGGGTCCGGGTCCATGTCAGGGTCGGGGTCAGGTTCCGGGTAAGGGTCCGGGTCCGGGTCCGGGTCTGGGTCCGGGTCCGGGTCCGGGTTCGGGTTAGGGTCCGGGTCCTGGTCCAGGTCCGGGTCCGGGTCCGGGTCTGGGTAAGGGTCCGGGACCATGTCCGGGTCCGGGTCCGTGTCCGGGTAAGGGTCCGTGTCCGTGTCCGTGTCCGTGTCCGTGTCCGGGTCTGGGTCCGGGTCCGGGTCAGTGTCCGGGTCCGGGTAAGGGTCCGGGTAAGGGTCCGTGTCCGTGTCCAGGCAAGGGTCCGGGTCCGGGTCCGGGTCCGGGTCCGGGTCCGGGTCCGGGTCAGGGTAAGGGTCCGGGTCCGGGTAAGGTTCCGGGTCCGGGTCTGGGCCCGGGTCCGGGTAAGGGTCCGGGTCCGGGTCAGGGTCCGGGTCCAGGTAAGGGTCAGGGTCCGGGTCCGGGTCCGGGTCCGGGTAAGTGTCCGGGTCCGGTTAAGGGTCCGGGTCTATGTCCGGGTCCGGGTCCGGGTCCGGGTAAGGGTCCGGGTCCATGTCCGGGTCCGGGTCCGGGTCCGGGTAAGGGTCTGGGTCCGGGTCCGGATCCGGGTCCGAGTCCGGGTCTGGGTCCGGGTCCGGGTCCGGGTCCGGGTCAGGGCCTGGGTCCGGGTCCGGGTACGGGTCCGGGTCCGGGTCCGGGTCCGGGTCCGGGTCTGGGTCTGGGTCCGGGTCCGGGTCCGGGTCCGGGTCCGGGTCCGGGTCCGGGTCCGAGTCCGGGCAAGGGTCCGGGTCCGGCTCCGGGTCCGGATCCGGGTCTGGGTCTGGGTCCGGGTAAGAGTAAGGGTCCGGGTCCATGTCAGGGTCGGGGTCAGGGTCCGGGTAAGGGTCCGGGTCCGGGTCCGGGTCCGGGTCCGGGTCCGGGTCCGGGTCCTGGTCCGGGTAAGGGTTCGGTTCCAGGTCCGGTTCCGGGTCCGGGTCCGGGTCCGGGTCCGGGTCCGGGTAAGGGTCTGGGTCCGGGTCCGGGTAAGGGTCCGGGTCCGGGTCCGGGTCCGGGTCCGGGTAAGGGTCCGGGTCCGGGTCCTGGTCCGGGTCCGGGTAAGGGTCCGGGTCCGGGTCCGGGTCCCGGTCCGGGTCCGGGTCCGGGTCCGGGATCGGGTCCGGGTGCGGGTCAGGGTCCGGGTCAGGGTCCGGGTAAGGGTCCGGGTCCGGGTCTGGGTCCGGGTAAGTGTCCGGGTCCGAGTCCGGGTCTGGGTCCGGGTCCGGGTCAAGTTAAGGGTCCAGGTCCATGTCCGGGTCCGGGTCCGGGTCCGGGTAAGGGTCCGGGTCCATGTCCGGGTCCGGGTCCGGGTCCGGGTAAGGGTCCGGGTCCGTGTCCGTGTCCGTGTCAGGGTCCGGGTCTGGGTCCGGGTCAGGGTCCGGGTCCGGGTCCAGGCAAGGGTCCAGGTCCGGGTCGGGGTCCGGGTCCGGGTCTGGGTCCGGGTCTGTGTAAGGGTCCGGGTCCGGGTCCGGGTCCGAGTCCGGGCAAGGGTCCGGGTCCGGGTCCGGGTCCGGGTCCGGGTCTGGGTCTGGGTCTGGGTCCGGGTAAGAGTCCGGGTCCGGGTCCTGGTACGGGTCCGGGTTAGGGTCCGAGTCCGGGTCAGGGTAAGGGTCCGGGTCCGGGTCCGGGTCCGGGTCCGTGTCCTGGTCCGGGTAAGGGTTCGGGTCCGGGTCCGGGTCCGGGTCCGGGTCCGGGTCCGGGTCCGGGTCCGGGTCCGGGTCCGGGTAAGGGTCCGGGTCCGGGTCCTGGTAAGGGTCTGGGTCCGGGTCCGGGTCCGGGTCCGGGTCAGGGCCTGGGTCCGGGTCCGGGTACGGGTACGGGTCCGGGTCCGGGTCCGGGTCCGGGTCTGGGTCTGGGTCCGGGTCCGGGTCCGGGTCCGAGTCCGGGCAAGGGTCCGGGTCCGGCTCCGGGTCCGGATCCGGGTCTGGGTCTGGGTCCGGGTAAGGGTCCGGGTCCGGGTCCTGGTCCGGGTCCGGGTAAGGGTCCGGGTCCGGGTCCGGGTCCCGGTCCGGGTCCGGGTCCAGGTCCGGGTCTGGGATCGGGTCCGGGTGCGGGTCAGGGTCCGGGTCCGGGTCCCGGTCCGGGTAAGGGTCCGGGTCCGGGTCCGGGTCCGGGTCTGGGTCCGGGTCGGGGTCAGGGTCCGGGTAGTGGTCCGGGTCCGGGTCCGGGTCTGGGTCCGGGTCCGGGTTAGGGTCCGGGTCCTGGTCCGGGTCCGGGTCCGGGTCCGGGTCCGGGTCCGGGTCCGGGTCCGGGTAAGGGTCCAGGACCATGTCCGGGTCCGGGTCCGTGTCCGGGTAAGGGTCCGTGTCCGTGTCCGTGTCCGTGTCCGTGTCTGGATCCGGGTCCGGGTCAGTGTCCGGGTCCGGGTAAGGGTCCGGGTAAGGGTCCGTGTCCGTGTCCGTGTCCGGGTAAGGGTCCGGGTCCAGGTCCGGGTCCGTGTCCGTGTCCGGGTCAGGGTAAGGGTCCGGTTCCGGGTAAGGGTCCGGGTCCGCGTCCGGGTCTGGGTCCGGGTTAGGGTCTGGGTACGGGTCCGGGTCAGGGTCCGGGTCCGGGTAAGGGTCAGGGTCCGGGTCCGGGTCCTGGTCCGGGTCCGCGTAAGGGTCCTGGTCCGGGTAAGGGTCCGGGTCCGGGTAAGGGTCAGGGTCCGGGTCCGGGTCCGGGTAAGTGTCCATGTCCGGTTAAGGGTCAGGGTCCATGTCCGGGTCCGGGTCCGGGTAAGGGTCCGGGTCCATGTCCGGGTCCGGGTCCGGGTCCGGGTAAGGGTCTGGGTCCGGATCCGGGTCCGAGTCCGGGTCTGGGTCCAGGGGCGGGTCCGGGTCCGGGTCAGGGTCTGGGTCTGGGTCCGGGTCCGGGTCCGGGTCCGGGTCTGGGTCCGGGTCCGGGTCCGGGTCCGGGTCCGGGTCCGGGTCCGGGTCCGGGTCAGGGTCCGGGTAAGGGTCCGGGTCCGGGTCCATATCCGGGACCGGTTCCGGTTCCGGGTAAGGGTCCGGGTCCGGGTCCGGGTCCGGGTCCGGGTAAGGGTCCGGGTCCGGGTCCGGGTCCGGGTCCGCGTAAGGGTTCGGGTAAGGGTCCGGGTCCGGGTCCAGGTAAGGGTCCGGGTCCAGGTCCGGGTCCGGGTAAGGATCCGGGTCCGGGTCCTAGTCTGGATCCGGGTAAGGGTCCGGGTCCGGGTCCGGGTTCGGGTCACGGTCAGGGTCCGGGTCCGTGTAAGGGTCTGGGTCTGGGTCCGGGTCCGGGTAAGGGTCTGGGTCCGGGTCCGGGTCCGGGTCCGGGTCCGGGTAAGTGTCCGGGTCTGGGTCCGGGTCGGGATCCGGGTAAAGGTCGGGGTCCGGGTCCGGGTAAGGGTTCGGATCCGGGTCCGGGTCCGGGTCGGGGTCCGGGTTCGGGTCCGGGTAAGGGTCCGGGTCCGGATCCGGGTCCGGGTCCGGGTCCGGGTAAGGGTCCGGATCCGGGTAAGGGTCCGGGTCCGGGTCCGGGTCCGGGTCCGGGTCCGGGTCCGGGTCCGGGTCCGGGTCAGAGTCCGGGTAAGGGTCCGGGTCCGGATCCGGGTCCGGGTCCGGGTCCGGGTCCGGGTCCGGGTCTGGGTCCGGGTTCTGGTTAGGGTCCGTGTCCTGGTCCGGGTCCGGTTCCGGTTCCGGGTCCGGGTCCGGGTCACGGTCAGGGTCCGGGTCCGGGTAAGGGTCCGGGTCCGGGTAAGGGTCCGGGTGCGGGTCCGGGTCCGGGTACGGGTACGGGTACGGGTACGGGTAAGGGTCCGTGTCCAGGTCCGGGTCTTGGTCCGGGTCCGGGTAAGGGTCCGTGTCCATGTCTGGATCCGGGTCTGGGTCCGGGTAAGGGTCCGGGTCCGGGTCCGGGTCCGGATCCGGGTAAAGGTCGGGGTCTGGGTCCGGGTAAGGGTTCGGGTCCGGGTCCGGGTCCGGGTCCGGGTCCGGGTCCGGGTCCGGGTCCGGGTAAGGGTCCGGATCCGGGTCCGGGTCAGGGTCCTGGTCCGGGTAAGGGTCCGGGTCCGGGTCGGGGTCCGGGTTCGGGTCCGGGTAAGGGTCCGGGTCCGGATCCGGGTCCGGGTCAGGGTCCGGGTAAGGGTCCGGGTCCGGATCCGGGTCCGGGTCCGGGTCCGGGTCCGGGTCCGGGTCCGGGTCTGGGTCCGGGTTCGGGTTAGGGTCCGGGTCCTGGTCCGGGTCCGGCTCCGGGTCCGGGTCCGGGTCTGGGTCCGGGTCCGGGTAAGAGTCCGGGTCCGGGTAAGGGTCCGGGTCCATGTCAGGGTCCGGGTCCGCGTCCGGGTCCGGGTAAGGGTACGGGTCCGGGTCCGGGTCCGGTTCCGGTTCCGGGTCCGGGTCCGGGTCACGGTCAGGGTCCGGGTCCGGGTAAGGGTCCGGGTCCGGGTAAGGGTCCGGGTGCGGGTCCGGGTCCGGGTCCGGGTACGGGTCCGGGTCCGGGTAAGGGTCCGTGTCCAGGTCCGGGTCATGGTCCGGGTCCGGGTAAGGGTCCGTGTCCATGTCTGGATCCGGGTCTGTGTCCGGGTAAGGGTCCGGGTCCGGGTCCGGGTCCGGGTCCGGGTAAGGGTCCGGGTCCAGGTCCGGGTCCGGATCCGGGTAAAGGTCGGGGTCCGGGTCCGGGTAAGGGTTCGGGTCCGGGTCCGGGTCCGGGTCCGGGTCCGGGTCCGGGTCCGGGTCCGGGTCCGGGTCCGGGTAAGGGTCCGGATCCGGGTCCGGGTCCGGGTCCTGGTCCGGGTAAGGGTCCGGGTCCGGGTCAGGTTCCGGGTCAGGGTCCGGGTCCGGGTCAGGGTCCGGGTCCGGGTCCAGGCAAGGGTCCAGGTCCGGGTCGGGGTCCGGGTCCGGGTCTGGGTCCGGGTCCGTGTAAGGGTCCGGGTCCGGGTCCGGGTCCGGGTCCGGGTCCAGGTCCGGGTAAGGGTCCAGGTCCGGGTCTGGGTAAGGGTCCGGGTCCGGGTCCGGGTCCGGGTCCGGATAAGAGTCCGGGTCCATGTCCGGGTCCGGGTCCGGTTCTGGGTAAGGGTCCGGGTCCGGGTCCGGGTCCGGGTTCGGGTCCGGGTCCGGGTAAGGGTCCGGGTCCGGGTCCGTGTCGGGTCCGGGTCCGGGTCCGGGTCCGGGTCCGGGTCCGCGTAAAGGTTCGGGTAAGGGTCCGTGTCCGTGTCCGTGTCCGTGTCAGTGTAAGGGTCCGGGTCCAGGTCCGGGTCCGGGTAAGGATCCGGGTCCGGGTCCTGGTCTGGGTCCGGGTAAGGGTCCAGGTCCGGGTCCGGGTCCGGGTCCGGGTCCGGGTCCGGGTCCGGGTCCGGGTCAGGGTAAGGGTCCGGGTCCGGGTAATGGTCCGGGTCCGGGTCCGGGTCCGGGTCCGGGTAAGGGTCCGGGTCCGGGTCAGGGTCCGGGTCCGGGTAAGGGTCAGTGTCCGGGTCCGGGTCCGGGTCCGGGTAAGTGTCCGGGTCCGGTTAAGGGTCCGGGTCCATGTCCGGGTCCGGGTCCGGGTCAGGGTAAGGGTCCGGGTCCATGTCCGGGTCCGGGTCCGGGTCCGGGTCCGGGTAAGGGTCTGGGTCCTGATCCGGGTCCGAGTCCGGGTCTGGGTCCGGGTCCGGATCCGGGTCAGGTCCTGGGTCCGGGTCCGGGTCCGGGTCCGGGTCCGGGTCCGGGTCCGGGTCCGGGTCTGGGTCCGGGTCCGGGTCCGGGTCCGGGTCCGAGTCCGGGCAAGGGTCCGGGTCCGGGTCCGGGTCCGGGTCCGGGTCTGGGTCCGGGTCCGGGTCCGGGTCCGAGTCCGGGCAAGGGTCCGGGTCCGGGTCCGGGTCCGGGTCCGGGTCCGGGTCCGGGTCCGGGTCCGGGTCCGGGTCCGGGTCCGGGTCCGGGTCCGAGTCCGGGCAAGGGTCCGGGTCTGGCTCCGGGTCCGGGTCCTGGTACGGGTCCGGGTTTGGGTCCGGGTCCGGATCAGGGTAAGGGTCCGGGTCCGGGTAAGGGTCCGGGTCCGGGTAAGGGTCCGGGTGCGGGTCCGGGTCCGGGTACGGGTACGGGTCCGGGTCCGGGTAAGGGTCCGTGTCCAGGTCCGGGTCTTGGTCCGGGTCCGGGTAAGGGTCCGTGTCCATGTCTGGATCCGGGTCTGGGTCCGGGTAAGGGTCCGGGTCCGGGTCCGGGTCCGGGTCCGGGTAAGGGTCCGGGTCCGGGTCCGGGTCCGGATCCGGGTAAAGGTCGGGGTCCGGGTCCGGGTAAGGGTTCGGGTCCGGGTCCGGGTCCGGGTCCGGGTCCGGGTCCGGGTCCGGGTCCAGGCAAGGGTCCAGGTCCGGGTCGGGGTCCGGGTCCGGGTCTGGGTCCGGGTCCGTGTAAGGGTCCGGGTCCGGGTCCGGGTCCGGGTCCGGGTCCAGGTCCGGGTAAGGGTCCAGGTCCGGGTCTGGGTAAGGGTCCGGGTCCGGGTCCGGGTCCGGGTCCGGATAAGAGTCCGGGTCCATGTCCGGGTCCGGGTCCGGTTCTGGGTAAGGGTCCGGGTCCGGGTCCGGGTCCGGGTCCGGGTCCGGGTCCGGGTAAGGGTCCGGGTCCGGGTCCGTGTCGGGTCCGGGTCCGGGTCCGGGTCCGGGTCCGGGTCCGGGTCCGCGTAAAGGTTCGGGTAAGGGTCCGTGTCCGTGTCCGTGTCAGTGTAAGGGTCCGGGTCCAGGTCCGGGTCCGGGTAAGGATCCGGGTCCGGGTCCTGGTCTGGGTCCGGGTAAGGGTCCAGGTCCGGGTCCGGGTCCGGGTCCGGGTCCGGGTCCGGGTCCGGGTCTGGGTCAGGGTAAGGGTCCGGGTCCGGGTAATGGTCCGGGTCCGGGTCCGGGTCCGGGTAAGGGTCCGGGTCCGGGTCAGGGTCCGGGTCCGGGTAAGGGTCAGTGTCCGGGTCCGGGTCCGGGTCCGGGTAAGTGTCCGGGTCCGGTTAAGGGTCCGGGTCCATGTCCGGGTCCGGGTCCGGGTCAGGGTAAGGGTCCGGGTCCATGTCCGGGTCCGGGTCCGGGTCCGGGTCCGGGTCCGGGTAAGGGTCTGGGTCCGGATCCGGGTCCGAGTCCGGGTCTGGGTCCGGGTCCGGATCCGGGTCAGGTCCTGGGTCCGGGTCCGGGTCCGGGTCCGGGTCCGGGTCCGGGTCCGGGTCCGGGTCCAGGTCTGGGTCCGGGTCCGGGTCCGGGTCCGGGTCCGAGTCCGGGCAAGGGTCCGGGTCCGGGTCCGGGTCCGGGTCCGGGTCTGGGTCCGGGTCCGGGTCCGGGTCCGAGTCCGGGCAAGGGTCCGGGTCCGGGTCCGGGTCCGGGTCCGGGTCCGGGTCCGGGTCCGGGTCCGGGTCCGGGTCCGGGTCCGGGTCCGAGTCCGGGCAAGGGTCCGGGTCTGGCTCCGGGTCCGGGTCCTGGTACGGGTCCGGGTTTGGGTCCGGGTCCGGATCAGGGTAAGGGTCCGGGTCCGGGTCCGGGTCCGGGTCCTGGTCCGGGTAAGGGTGCGGGTCCGGGTCCGGGTCCGGGTCCGGGTCCGGGTAAGGGTCCGGGTCCGGGTCCGGGTAAGGGTCTGGGTCCGGGTCCGGGTCCGGCTAAGGGTCCGTGTCCGGGTCCGGGTCCGGGTCCGGGTAAGGGTCCGGGTCCGGGTCCTGGTCCGGGTCCGTGTAAGGGTCCGGGTCCGGGTCCGGGTCCGGGTCCGGGATCGGGTCCGGGTCCGGGTCAGGGTCTGGGTCAGGGTCCGGGTAAAGGTCCGGGTCCGGGTCCGGGTCCGGGTCCGGGTCCGGGTCAGGGTCCGGGTAAGGGTCCGGGTCCGGGTCCATATCTGGGACCGGTTCCGGTTCCGGGTAAGGGTCCGGGTCCGGGTCCGGGTCCGGGTCCGGGTAAGGGTCCGGGTCCGGGTCCGGGTCCGGGTCCGCGTAAGGGTTCGGGTAAGGGTCCGGGTCCGGGTCCAGGTAAGGGTCCGGGTCCAGGTCCGGGTCCGGGTAAGGATCCGGGTCCGGGTCCTAGTCTGGATCCGGGTAAGGGTCCGGGTCCGGGTCCGGGTTCGGGTCACGGTCAGGGTCCGGGTCCGTGTAAGGGTCTGGGTCTGGGTCCGGGTCCGGGTAAGGGTCTGGGTCCGGGTCCGGGTCCGGGTCCGGGTCCGGGTAAGTGTCCGGGTCTGGGTCCGGGTCGGGATCCGGGTAAAGGTCGGGGTCCGGGTCCGGGTAAGGGTTCGGATCCGGGTCCGGGTCCGGGTCGGGGTCCGGGTTCGGGTCCGGGTAAGGGTCCGGGTCCGGATCCGGGTCCGGGTCCGGGTCCGGGTAAGGGTCCGGATCCGGGTAAGGGTCCGGGTCCGGGTCCGGGTCCGGGTCCGGGTCCGGGTCCGGGTCCGGGTCCGGGTCAGAGTCCGGGTAAGGGTCCGGGTCCGGATCCGGGTCCGGGTCCGGGTCCGGGTCCGGGTCCGGGTCCGGGTCTGGGTCCGGGTTCTGGTTAGGGTCCGTGTCCTGGTCCGGGTCCGGTTCCGGTTCCGGGTCCGGGTCCGGGTCACGGTCAGGGTCCGGGTCCGGGTAAGGGTCCGGGTCCGGGTAAGGGTCCGGGTGCGGGTCCGGGTCCGGGTACGGGTACGGGTACGGGTACGGGTAAGGGTCCGTGTCCAGGTCCGGGTCTTGGTCCGGGTCCGGGTAAGGGTCCGTGTCCATGTCTGGATCCGGGTCTGGGTCCGGGTAAGGGTCCGGGTCCGGGTCCGGGTCCGGATCCGGGTAAAGGTCGGGGTCTGGGTCCGGGTAAGGGTTCGGGTCCGGGTCCGGGTCCGGGTCCGGGTCCGGGTCCGGGTCCGGGTCCGGGTAAGGGTCCGGATCCGGGTCCGGGTCAGGGTCCTGGTCCGGGTAAGGGTCCGGGTCCGGGTCGGGGTCCGGGTTCGGGTCCGGGTAAGGGTCCGGGTCCGGATCCGGGTCCGGGTCAGGGTCCGGGTAAGGGTCCGGGTCCGGATCCGGGTCCGGGTCCGGGTCCGGGTCCGGGTCCGGGTCCGGGTCTGGGTCCGGGTTCGGGTTAGGGTCCGGGTCCTGGTCCGGGTCCGGCTCCGGGTCCGGGTCCGGGTCTGGGTCCGGGTCCGGGTAAGAGTCCGGGTCCGGGTAAGGGTCCGGGTCCATGTCAGGGTCCGGGTCCGCGTCCGGGTCCGGGTAAGGGTACGGGTCCGGGTCCGGGTCCGGTTCCGGTTCCGGGTCCGGGTCCGGGTCACGGTCAGGGTCCGGGTCCGGGTAAGGGTCCGGGTCCGGGTAAGGGTCCGGGTGCGGGTCCGGGTCCGGGTCCGGGTACGGGTCCGGGTCCGGGTAAGGGTCCGTGTCCAGGTCCGGGTCATGGTCCGGGTCCGGGTAAGGGTCCGTGTCCATGTCTGGATCCGGGTCTGGGTCCGGGTAAGGGTCCGGGTCCGGGTCCGGGTCCGGGTCCGGGTAAGGGTCCGGGTCCGGGTCCGGGTCCGGATCCGGGTAAAGGTCGGGGTCCGGGTCCGGGTAAGGGTTCGGGTCCGGGTCCGGGTCCGGGTCCGGGTCCGGGTCCGGGTCCGGGTCCGGGTCCGGGTAAGGGTCCGGATCCGGGTCCGGGTCCGGGTCCTGGTCCGGGTACGTGTCCGGGTCCGGGTCAGGTTCCGGGTCAGGGTCCGGGTCCGGGTCAGGGTCCGGGTCCGGGTCCAGGCAAGGGTCCAGGTCCGGGTCGGGGTCCGGGTCCGGGTCTGGGTCCGGGTCCGTGTAAGGGTCCGGGTCCGGGTCCGGGTCCGGGTCCGGGTCCAGGTCCGGGTAAGGGTCCAGGTCCGGGTCTGGGTAAGGGTCCGGGTCCGGGTCCGGGTCCGGGTCCGGATAAGAGTCCGGGTCCATGTCCGGGTCCGGGTCCGGTTCTGGGTAAGGGTCCGGGTCCGGGTCCGGGTCCGGGTTCGGGTCCGGGTCCGGGTAAGGGTCCGGGTCCGGGTCCGTGTCGGGTCCGGGTCCGGGTCCGGGTCCGGGTCCGGGTCCGCGTAAAGGTTCGGGTAAGGGTCCGTGTCCGTGTCCGTGTCCGTGTCAGTGTAAGGGTCCGGGTCCAGGTCCGGGTCCGGGTAAGGATCCGGGTCCGGGTCCTGGTCTGGGTCCGGGTAAGGGTCCAGGTCCGGGTCCGGGTCCGGGTCCGGGTCCGGGTCCGGGTCAGGGTAAGGGTCCGGGTCCGGGTAATGGTCCGGGTCCGGGTCCGGGTCCGGGTCCGGGTAAGGGTCCGGGTCCGGGTCAGGGTCCGGGTCCGGGTAAGGGTCAGTGTCCAGGTCCGGGTCCGGGTCCGGGTAAGTGTCCGGGTCCGGTTAAGGGTCCGGGTCCATGTCCGGGTCCGGGTCCGGGTCAGGGTAAGGGTCCGGGTCCATGTCCGGGTCCGGGTCCGGGTCCGGGTCCGGGTAAGGGTCTGGGTCCTGATCCGGGTCCGAGTCCGGGTCTGGGTCCGGGTCCGGGTCCGGGTCCGGGTCCGGGTCCGGGTCCGGGTCTGGGTCCGGGTCCGGGTCCGGGTCCGGGTCCGAGTCCGGGCAAGGGTCCGGGTCCGGGTCCGGGTCCGGGTCCGGGTCTGGGTCCGGGTCCGGGTCCGGGTCCGAGTCCGGGCAAGGGTCCGGGTCCGGGTCCGGGTCCGGGTCCGGGTCCGGGTCCGGGTCCGGGTCCGGGTCCGGGTCCGGGTCCGGGTCCGGGTCCGGGTCCGAGTCCGGGCAAGGGTCCGGGTCTGGCTCCGGGTCCGGGTCCTGGTACGGGTCCGGGTTTGGGTCCGGGTCCGGATCAGGGTAAGGGTCCGGGTCCGGGTAAGGGTCCGGGTCCGGGTAAGGGTCCGGGTGCGGGTCCGGGTCCGGGTACGGGTACGGGTCCGGGTCCGGGTAAGGGTCCGTGTCCAGGTCCGGGTCTTGGTCCGGGTCCGGGTAAGGGTCCGTGTCCATGTCTGGATCCGGGTCTGGGTCCGGGTAAGGGTCCGGGTCCGGGTCCGGGTCCGGGTCCGGGTAAGGGTCCGGGTCCGGGTCCGGGTCCGGATCCGGGTAAAGGTCGGGGTCCGGGTCCGGGTAAGGGTTCGGGTCCGGGTCCGGGTCCGGGTCCGGGTCCGGGTCCGGGTCCGGGTAAGGGTCCGGATCCGGGTCCGGGTCCGGGTCCTGGTCCGGGTAAGGGTCCGGGTCCGGGTCAGGTTCCGGGTCAGGGTCCGGGTCCGGGTCAGGGTCCGGGTCCGGGTCCAGGCAAGGGTCCAGGTCCGGGTCGGGGTCCGGGTCCGGGTCTGGGTCCGGGTCCGTGTAAGGGTCCGGGTCCGGGTCCGGGTCCGGGTCCGGGTCTAGGTCCGGGTAAGGGTCCAGGTCCGGGTCTGGGTAAGGGTCCGGGTCCGGGTCCGGGTCCGGGTCCGGATAAGAGTCCGGGTCCATGTCCGGGTCCGGGTCCGGTTCTGGGTAAGGGTCCGGGTCCGGGTCCGGGTCCGGGTCCGGGTCCGGGTCCGGGTAAGGGTCCGGGTCCGGGTCCGTGTCGGGTCCGGGTCCGGGTCCGGGTCCGGGTCCGGGTCCGCGTAAAGGTTCGGGTAAGGGTCCGTGTCCGTGTCCGTGTCAGTGTAAGGGTCCGGGTCCAGGTCCGGGTCCGGGTAAGGATCCGGGTCCGGGTCCTGGTCTGGGTCCGGGTAAGGGTCCAGGTCCGGGTCCGGGTCCGGGTCCGGGTCCGGGTCCGGGTCCGGGTCCGGGTCTGGGTCAGGGTAAGGGTCCGGGTCCGGGTAATGGTCCGGGTCCGGGTCCGGGTCCGGGTAAGGGTCCGGGTCCGGGTCAGGGTCCGGGTCCGGGTAAGGGTCAGTGTCCGGGTCCGGGTCCGGGTCCGGGTAAGTGTCCGGGTCCGGTTAAGGGTCCGGGTCCATGTCCGGGTCCGGGTCCGGGTCAGGGTAAGGGTCCGGGTCCATGTCCGGGTCCGGGTCCGGGTCCGGGTCCGGGTCCGGGTAAGGGTCTGGGTCCGGATCCGGGTCCGAGTCCGGGTCTGGGTCCGGGTCCGGATCCGGGTCAGGTCCTGGGTCCGGGTCCGGGTCCGGGTCCGGGTCCGGGTCCGGGTCCGGGTCCGGGTCTGGGTCCGGGTCCGGGTCCGGGTCCGGGTCCGAGTCCGGGCAAGGGTCCGGGTCCGGGTCCGGGTCCGGGTCCGGGTCTGGGTCCGGGTCCGGGTCCGGGTCCGAGTCCGGGCAAGGGTCCGGGTCCGGGTCCGGGTCCGGGTCCGGGTCCGGGTCCGGGTCCGGGTCCGGGTCCGGGTCCGGGTCCGGGTCCGAGTCCGGGCAAGGGTCCGGGTCTGGCTCCGGGTCCGGGTCCTGGTACGGGTCCGGGTTTGGGTCCGGGTCCGGATCAGGGTAAGGGTCCGGGTCCGGGTCCGGGTCCGGGTCCTGGTCCGGGTAAGGGTGCGGGTCCGGGTCCGGGTCCGGGTCCGGGTCCGGGTAAGGGTCCGGGTCCGGGTCCGGGTAAGGGTCTGGGTCCGGGTCCGGGTCCGGCTAAGGGTCCGTGTCCGGGTCCGGGTCCGGGTCCGGGTAAGGGTCCGGGTCCGGGTCCTGGTCCGGGTCCGTGTAAGGGTCCGGGTCCGGGTCCGGGTCCGGGTCCGGGATCGGGTCCGGGTCCGGGTCAGGGTCTGGGTCAGGGTCCGGGTAAAGGTCCGGGTCCGGGTCCGGGTCTGGGTCCGGGTAAGGGTCCGGGTCCGAGTCCGGGTCTGGGTCCGGGTCTGGGTCCGGGTCAAGTTAAGGGTCCGGGTCCATGTCCGGGTCCGGGTCCGGGTCCGGGTAAGGGTCCGGGTCCATGTCCGGGTCCGGGTCCGGGTCCGGGTAAGGGTCCGGGTCCGGGTCAGGTTCCGGGTCAGGGTCCGGGTCCGGGTCAGGGTCCGGGTCCGGGTCCAGGCAAGGGTCCAGGTCCGGGTCGGGGTCCCGGTCCGGGTCTGGGTCCGGGTCCGTGTAAGGGTCCGGGTCCGGGTCCGGGTCCGTGTCCGGGTCCAGGTCCGGGTAAGGGTCCAGGTCCGGGTCCGGGTAAGGGTCCGGGTCCGGGTCCGGATAAGAGTCCGGGTCCATGTCCGGGTCCGGGTCCGGTTCCGGGTAAGGGTCCGGGTCCGGGTCCGGGTCCGGGTCCGGGTCCGGGTCCGGGTCCGGGTCCGGGTAAGGGTCCAGGTCCGGGTCCGTGTCGGGTCCGTGTCCGTGTCCGTGTCCGGGTCCGGGTCCGCGTAAGGGTTCGGGTAAGGGTCCGTGTCCGTGTCCGTGTCCGTGTAAGGGTCCGGGTCCAGTTCCGGGTCCGGGTAAGGATCCGGGTCCGGGTCCTGGTCCGGGTCCGGGTCCGGGTCCGGGTCCGGGTCCGGGTAAGGGTCCGGGTCCGGGTCCGTGTCGGGTCCGGGTCCGGGTCCGTGTCCGGGTCCGGGTCCGCGTAAGGGATCGGGTAAGGGTCCGTGTCCGTGTCCGTGTAAGGGTCCGGGTCCAGGTCCGGGTCCGCGTCCGGGTCCGCGTAAGGGTTCGGGTAAGGGTCCGTGTCCGTGTCCGTGTCCGTGTAAGGGTCGGGTGCGGGTCCGGGTCCGGGTCCGGGTACGGGTCCGGGTCCGGGTAAGGGTCCGTGTCCAGGTCCGGGTCTTGGTCCGGGTCCGGGTAAGGGTCCGTGTCCATGTCTGGATCCGGGTCTAGGTCCGGGTAAGGGTCCGGGTCCGGGTCCGGGTCCGGGTCCGGGTCCGGGTAAGGGTCCGGGTCCGGGTCCGGGTCCGGGTCCGGGTCCGGATCCGGGTAAAGGTCGGGGTCCGGGTCCGGGAAAGGGTTCGGGTCCGGGTCCGGGTCCGGGTCCGGGTCCGGGTCCGGGTCCGGGTCCGGGTAAGGGTCCGGATCCGGGTCCGGGTCCGGGTCCTGGTCCGGGTAAGGGTCCGGGTCTGGGTCAGGTTCCGGGTCAGGGTCCGGGTCCGGGTCAGGGTCCGGGTCCGGGTCCAGGCAAGGGTCCAGGTCCGGTCGGGGTCCGGGTCCGGGTCTGGGTCCGGGTCCGTGTAAGGGTCCGGGTCCGGGTCCGTGTCCGTGTCCGTGTCCAGGTCCGGGTAAGGGTCCAGGTCCGGGTCTGGGTAAGGGTCCGGGTCCGGGTCCGGGTCCGGGTCCGGATAAGAGTTCGGGTCCATGTCCGGGTCCGGGTCCGGTTCTGGGTAAGGGTCCGGGTCCGGGTCCGGGTCCGGGTCCGGGTAAGGGTCCGGGTCCGGGTCCGTGTCGGGTCCGGGTCCGGGTCCGTGTCCGGTTCCGGGTCCGCGTAAGGGTTCGGGTAAGGGTCCGTGTCCCTGTCCGTGTCCGTGTAAGGGTCCGGGTCCAGGTCCGGGTCGAGGTAAGGATCCGGGTCCGGGTCCTGGTCTGGGTCCGGGTAAGGGTCCAGGTCCGGGTCCGGGTCCGGGTCCGGGTCCGGGTCCG